>CM077190.1:1949030-2549030 GCA_039654105.1 Coreius guichenoti
GTCTCACCATTAAAAGCCATGTCCCAAGCACACAATTATAATGATGTTCTCATTATAATTTTATGTAGCCTATATGACAGCACATGTTGCACTGAACTGTATTTTCCTTTTTTGAAGTGATTTCAATCATATTTCAAGTTATTCATAACCATCATGGCGAAACAGTGAAGGAAATAATCCATTATTTATCGGCTTTAATATATCGAAATTTTCTTATAGTGCAGATAACGATAACATTAAAAATGAATATACACTATATTGCCAAAAGTTTTGGGACACCCCTCCAAATCACTGAATTCTGGTGTTCCAATCACTTCCATGGCCAAAGGTGTATAAAATCAAGCACTAGGCATGCAGACGCTTCTACAAACATTTGTGAAAGAATGGGTCGCTCTCAGGAGCTCAGTGAACTCAAGCGTGGTACCGTGATAGGTTGCCACCTGTGCAATAAGTCCATTCGTGAAATTTCCTCACTACTAAATATTCCACGCTCAACTGTTAGTGGTATTATAACAAAGTGGAAGCAATTGAGAACAACAGCAACTCAGCCACGAAGTGTTAGGCCACGTAAAATCACAGAGCGGGGTCAGCGCATGCTGAGGGTCACAGTGCGCAGAAGTCACCAACTTTCTGCAGAGTCAATAGCTACAGACCTCCAAACTTCGTGTGGCCTTCAGATTAGCTCAAGAACAGTGCGTAGAGAGCTTCATGGAATGGGTTTCCATGGCCGAGCAGCTCATCCAAGAGCAATGCAAAACGTGGGATGAAGTGGTGTAAAGCACGCCGCCACTGGACTCTAGAGCAGTGAGACGTGTTCTCTGGAGTGACCAATCACGCTTCTCTGTCTGGCAATCCCATGGATGAGTCTGGGTTTGGCGGTTGCCAGGAGAACGGTACTTGCCTGACTGCATTGTGCCAAGTGTAAAGTTTGGTGGAGGGAGGATTATGGTGTGGGGTTGTTTTTCAGGGGTTGGGCTTGGCCCCTTAGTTCCAGTGAAAGGAACTCTTAATGCTTCAGCATACCAAGACATTTTGGACAATTTCATGCTCCCAACTTTGTGGGAACAGTTTGGGGATGGCCCCTTCCTGTTCCAACATGACTGCGCACCAGTGCACAAAGCAAGGTCCATAAAGACATGGATGAGTTTGGTGTGGAGGAACTTGACTGGCCTGCACAGAGTCCTGACCTCAACCCGATAGAACACCTTTGGGATGAATTAGAGCGGAGACTGCGAGCCAGGCCTTCTCGTCCAACATCAGTGCCTGACCTCACAAATGCGCTTCTATAGAAGACCATAGACCATAGAAGAATGGTCAAATATTCCCATAAACACACTCCTAAACCTTGTGGAAAGCTTTCCCAGAAGAGTTGAAGCTGTTATAGCTGCAAAGGGTGGGCCAACTCCATATTAAACCCTACGGATTAAGAATGGGATGTCATTAAAGTTCATGTGCATGTAAAGGCAGACGTCACAAAACTTTTGGCAACATAGTGTATATTGGCCGATACCGATATGATGGCCGATATATCATGCATCGCTATAAAATACATTTTTAAGTGTATGGAAATAGTTATGTGTATCTGGAAGCGCAGTTTTGGTTTCAGTGTGGCTTGGCATTCACGTTCTCACACACCTACTGCAAAAGCATGTCACACACACACAAGACTCTCAAGGGGGTTTCTACTCCTACATTAACTTTCAACTGTCCTTGACTGTGTAAGTTCCCCCAAACACTCAACATCACAAGTGTGTGTGAGAGAGGATTTTCCTTTTCACACAGCTTCTCCTCTGAGACGCCAGTTGTGGCTGTTCTGTTGTGATCATGTGATCCATGAAGTATCATTTATCATCAAGATTAAACTGTTAAACACGCCTGAAATGATTATTAAAGGGATAGTGCATCCTGCATCATTTACTTACCCTCATGTTGTTCCAAACACAAATCTCAAATCATGTGATGACTTCAGAAGAGTACATGATTAATATGGACATTTATGGTATTATACGATTCTTTTTTTGTTATTTTAGAGTCTGATAGTCCCAGTCCCCAACCACTTTCATTGTACTGAGAAGCCAGGATATTCTTCAAAACAATCATCTTTTATGTTCCACTGGAGAAAGTAAGTCAGATGGGTTTGAAACGACATGAGGGAAAGTACATTTTTCCTTTAATGAGTACAATGTGCATCATGTTTAATTGTGTAATACAGCATATAAATGGACTTTACCCACCAGTTCATCAGAAGAGCTAGTGGGTGAAAATTAAATGAAACTTATGTGCTTGTTGATAAATTGGAGTGTGTGTGTGCGTGTGTATATGACTCAAGGGTTATTAATAGCAGCATGCAGGATTAACACCAAACTAAATCTTCTTCCTGTCCATCACTCTCTCAATCTCTCTATTACACCCACTATCCTCCCACACACACACACACACACACAATAACAGCATGCCTAAATAAAGACTAGTGCTTGTTCTGGGTCAAGGACCTTCATGAAAACCCCACTTTTCCCATCATTCCTCTCCTGCTCATTATAGCGCCTCAGAGTCACGCTTTCGGAAAGGGAGGGAGAGAAAAGAGAGCGATGGCGTCATCACACCCACACATTGCGCTAACCCACACTTTTCATACTCTCTTCCTTTGACCTGCCTGCTGACGTCGCGCAGGTTGAAAAGCTTTGCATACCTTTACCGACAAACTGAGTACGAGCTAAACAGAAAGAGAGACAGAATGTGAGATCTGCAGATAAAGAGAGAAACGGCTTTCTGATGTCGCAGGAAGTCGTGTTATCTCAGGTACACAGGGGTCTCAGAGAGCATCCTCGCTATTTCATCTTTATACAGCAACTTTAAGGCACAGACAAGCAGCGTTTAGTTCTAAATGTCACAGTTTTGCCTATCATTGTGTTCAGAGGGGTGTACGAAAATGCATTAAAATTAATATAATTATGTCCATGCCATTACTTACAGCAAAATAAACGACTAAAGGAAAGCTAGATAGCGATAACAGTGTTAGTGTCTACACTGACGCACAATAACATTCAGTTTATTATAAGCGCTGCTACTTTAATCATTCTGAGAGTGATTCCAATAATATCGTTCCTCTGTGTGATTAGAGTTATAGTTGTAGTGTATAGTTATAGTTATAGTGTTCCCAATTATTATTAGAACAATTATTAAAGCTTAATATAGTTATCGTCCTTGGTGTGAACTGTGAACGGTCTTTGAAGGAATCACCACCATGGTGCTAGAATGTTGTTAGGGCGTTGCTATGTGCTTTTAAAGGTGTTCTGAATCGGTTTTAGAATGTTGCTATGTGGTTGCTAGGATGCATTATTGGATGCTAATTGGTTGCTTACAATCTAAAAAATGCTGGGTTGTTTCAACCCAAATTTGGGTCAAATATGGACAAACCCTGCCGTTGGGTTAAATTTTTAATTCATATTTTTAACCCAACGGTTTGGTTTGTCCATATTTGACCCAAAATTGGGTTAAAACAACCCAACATTTTTTAGAGTGCAGGCCCAATCAATTTTTATTGTTTTTTTATTTTACCAGTTTTATCGTCCAGTAAAGTATAAAAAAACCTTTCACCTTTTGAAAATAGTAAAAGCACACTTCTCATCAAACATTTAAGCCCTTTTTACCAAAATGGTGCAAAAAGTTTCTCTAAAAAAAGTTTCAAATTTTAGTTACAAATTTGAGCACACCCCTAATTCGACAATTATTGTGTATAGCAGAAATGACTGTAGATAAAAACATTTGAATAAAAAAGTATAATTTGTAAAATGTGTAATTTTAAAATAAATACAATTTAAAAAAATGAAATACGGGGTTTGCTTTGTTGTTGTTCAGTCGCCCAGTCATGCCCGACTCTTTGCGACCCCATGAATTACAGCATGCCAGGCCTCCCTGTCTTCCACTATCTCCTTGAGTTCATGTTCATTGCATTGATGACACTATCTAACCATCTCATCCTCTGCCTTCCCCTTCTCCTTTTGCCATTAATCAATCCCAGCATCAGGGTCTTTTCTAATGAGTCCTCTCTTCTCATTAGGTGGCCGAAGTATTTGAGCTTTAGCTGTCCTTCCAATGAACAGTCAGGGTTGATTTCCTTTAGGACTGACTGATTTTGATCTCCTTGCAGTCCAAATGACTCTAAAATGTTTTTTAAAATAGAAAGAGTTAAAGTACAGTTAAAAGTATACTTTATATATATAAAAAACAATACCTAAATAGGAACATAGTAGTATACTTAAAGTGCAAATATAATATATAAATAGTAAACTACAAGTATGATGCTACACTATATTGCCAAAAGTTTTGGGACGTCTGCCTTTACATGCACATGAACTTTAATGACATCCCATTCTTAATCCGTAGGGTTTAATATGGAGTTGGCCCACCCTTTGCAGCTATAACAGCTTCAACTCTTCTGGGAAGGCTTTCCACAAGGTTTAGGAGTGTGTTTATGGGAATTACCGTTCTCCTGGCAACCGCCAAACTCTTCCATGGGATTGCCAGACAGAGAAGCGTGATTGGTCACTCCAGAGAACACGTCTCCACTGCTCTAGAGTCCAGTGGCGGCGTGCTGTACAGGAACCGCGGGACCCGATCAGTTTTCTTGCGGCGCGGGAGTACATTTTCAAAATCAAAGACGGTAGCCCGGCCGCTCCCGACATCCTTTGACAACAGTATATCCGCGCTTGAACTTGAAGTGAACAAAAACTTTCTGCAGTGGTAGCGTTCACACAGTTCCCAGTTCCCTGCCCTGAACCTGGCAATATATCTTTGCATCCCGTCCACGAGAGCACCTTCAGAAAGAACATTCAGCCTTTGTGGTCGGATTTTGGAGGAGAGACGTTCGGTAATGAAACTGTCGTCAGTCAGCGACATTCTGTTCTTGCATGTTAAAAAAAAAATCATTTTGCAGTAGCTATAGCTAGTAAGCCGACAGTTTTCGTTTTATTTTTGGCTTATAATTTTGAGTGACAGATGTTGTATTTGATTTAGCCTATTTTTCTCTGTGACATTTTTTCGGTGTTGACAGTAGGCCTATCATGATAAGACAAATAACAAATAAAATTATTGTATAGCCAACATTTTATATTTGTTATCCCAGTCACTCTCTTTCTTTAGGGGAAATTTAAATCTGGAAACGAGATCTAAATTTAGCGGGATAGGTCGGATCGGGAAGAAAATCTTTCTAAGCGGTAAGCGGGTGAACACAGAGTGAATTTTAAGCGGGAGAGGGTGGGTGCGGAATAGAACCTAGCGGGAGCGGGACGAAAAAAACAGTCCCGCGCAGACTTCTACTTTACCCCACTGCATCCCACGCTTTGCATTGCTCTTGGTGATGTAAGGCTTGGATGAGCTGCTCGGCCATGGAAACCCATTCCATGAAGCTCTCTACGCACTGTTCTTGAGCTAATCTGAAGGCCACAGAAGTTTGGAGGTCTGTAGCTATTGACTCTGCAGAAAGTTGGCGACTTCTGTGCACTGTGACCCTCAGCATGCGCTGACCCCGCTCTGTGATTTTACGTGGCCTAACACTTCGTGGCTGAGTTGCTGTTGTTCCCAATTGCTTCCACTTTGTTATAATACCACTAACAGTTGAGCGTGGAATATTTAGTAGTGAGGAAATGTCAGGAATGGACTTATTGCACAGGTGGCAACCTATCACGGTACCACACTTGAGTTCACTGAGCTCCTGAGAGCGGCCCATTCTTTCACAAATGTTTGTAGAAGCGTCTGCATGCCTAGTGCTTGATTTATACACCTGTGGCCATGAAGTGATTGAACACCTGAATTCAGTGATTTGGAGGGGTGTCCCAATACTTTTGGCAATATAGTGTATGTTCACTTATAGAAAACTTACAAGTATAAAAAAAAAAACAGTATAAAACTACTAAACTAGTAGTTTACTGACAGATACACTTCAATGTGTACTTTCATAAACTAAAAAAAAAGTATTAAAATAGTAAACTACTAGTATACTTATAAGTTCACTTGTAGTACAGATGAGAAACGTAGTTGTGTACTCAAAGTTTACTACTTATAGTACACTTAAAAGTATACTTTTATACACTAAAAAGTGGGCCAATTTAATCCCAAGCAGTATTTGAAATAGTACACTTACAAGTTTACTACTAGTACAGTGATGTTAGTATACTTACTACATAAAGTATGCTTAAAAATATACTTGAACTTTACTTAAGTATACTTGTTTTTCGTAAGGGTAAAGACGTTGCCCTAGTGTTCTCGATCTCCAGTGTTAACTGGACCACAGGACTGAACAGATTTGAGTGCACTTGTGTTGGAATCTAGGCCATCAGCCCTCAAACTCTTCACAGACGTGGTCGCCGTGCCATCTGGGCATCATCTCTCCCTGGCAAGGCGGCTCTATGTCCGATTCTCCGAAGGGGCAAGAACACAGTGGCCTGAAACCCGGACTGGAGCGTTTCCAGCAGAGGCTCCAGGCTCTGACATAACACGACATACACACCTCCCTCACCTCGACACCTAGTGAGGGGATTCAACACCCCGGGTGAATCAAAAATCGTGCCTGGACATCCTGCAAGCATGTGAATGAAAAATTCTAGATAAAAAATATCAACAGGCAAATGCTGCAACGGAAATGTAGAAACGGAAAGGAGATTAGAGCTAAAGAAACCAGCTGACTGAAACCTGAGGGAGTGCGTCAGGACAGACAATATGAAATTACCTCATAGATCATTTTTACACGGCACTGACTGATAATGCTTGATAAAAAAATTGCATGGATTTCCTAATGGACCTTCTAGGATTTCTAAAAGCAGCTGAAAGTCTAAATAAAGATGCATAATCCTAATGGCACCATAATCATAAAACCATAAAACATAAACAACACATAACTATCAATATATATATATATATATATATACATCCTTTAGCCTAATTCCATCCTATCCAGTAGTTTTATTACAGGTCTGTTAAGGTCATTGCTCAGTATCTCAATCATCATGTTGATTGTGCAATGCCATGATGCAGTCAATACAAAACATAAACTGGTCGCCATTTCGAGTCCAATCTGTTGCTATGTGCTAGTAATGTGGCCACTGAAGATCTTTGAATGTATGGATGTTAATGAGGCCTGAATAAACACATAAACACACAGTGTGTGATTGTCTAATAGAGCCACTGTTGAACACCTAACTCTCAATCACGTAGTTCTGTTTTTGTACAGTCAGTGAGGCGGGATATTACCGGACTCTTTGAGTCATACGCTCCCTCTGGAATATTTGTTTTTCCCCACAATGCATTTGCCAAACAAATCTCTTTTTGGATTATGGAAAGCAGGGTTTGGACTTTCACATGGTAATGCACCTTTCTCAAAAGTGATATTCAGTCGATTTGCAAATAATAGATGACCACTCTGTATTTTTAATATACATTTTTTCTCAATTTTAAATTCCATGTATTTTATTAATTACAGATTATAGTGTATGGAAAAGCAATGTCAACTGATTTCATACATAAATTAATATATAACTATATAAAATTTAATATATAAATAGAAAAATGTGAAAATATATTTAAATAATTATAATAATACAAATTTAACAATTATAACAATGTAATTTAATATAAATATAAATGTGTGTGTATACACACACACATACACACACACATTTATATTAAATTACATTTTTATCATTATAATTATAAAAATTACAAATATAATAAATAACGTAATTAATTAAATGTATTTATTAGTGCTGTCAATCGATTAAAAAAATGTGTGTGTGTGTCATAGTCAGGACATTCACAGTCAGTGCGTTCTCTTCTGTCTTTCTGAGCGTCGTGTGTGTGTGTGTGTGTCATAGTCAGGACATTCACAGTCAGTGCGTTCTCTTCTGTCTTTCTGAGCGTCGTGTGTGTGTGTGTGTGTCATAGTCAGGACATTCACAGTCAGTGCGTTCTCTTCTGTCTTTCTGAGCGTCGTGTGTGTGTGTGTGTGTGTCATAGTCAGGACATTCACAGACAGCACGTTCTCTTCTGTCTTTCTGAGTGTCGTGTGTGTCATAGTCAGGACATTCACAGTCAGCGCGTTCTCTTCTGTCTTTCTGAGCGTCGTGTGTGTGTGTGTGTGTGTCATAGTCAGGACATTCACAGACAGCACGTTCTCTTCTGTCTTTCTGAGTGTCGTGTGTGTGTGTCATAGTCAGGACATTCACAGACAGCATGTTCTCTTCTGTTTTTCTGAGCGTTGTGTGTGTGTGTCATAGTCAGGACATTCACAGACAGCGCGTTCTCTTCTGTCTTTCTGAGCGTCGTGTGTGTGTGTGTCATAGTCAGGACATTCACAGACAGCACGTTCTCTTCTGTCTTTCTGAGTGTCGTGTGTGTCATAGTCAGGACATTCACAGACAGCACGTTCTCTTCTGTCTTTCTGAGTGTCGTGTGTGTCATAGTCAGGACATTCACAGTCAGCGCGTTCTCTTCTGTCTTTCTGAGCGTCGTGTGTGTGTGTGTGTGTTATAGTCAGGACATTCACAGACAGCACGTTCTCTTCTGTCTTTCTGAGTGTCGTGTGTGTGTGTCATAGTCAGGACATTCACAGACAGCACGTTCTCTTCTGGCTCTCTGAGTGTCGTGTGTGTGTCATAGTCAGGACATTCACAGTCAGTGCGTTCTCTTCTGTCTTTCTGAGCGTTGTGTGTGTGTGTGTGTGTCATAGTCAGGACATTCACAGACAGCACGTTCTCTTCTGTCTTTCTGAGCGTCGTGTGTGTGTCATAGTCAGGACATTCACAGACAGCGCGTTCTCTTCTGTCTTTCTGAGCGTCGTGTGTGTGTGTGTGTGTTATAGTCAGGACATTCACAGACAGCACGTTCTCTTCTGTCTTTCTGAGCGTCGTGTGTGTGTCATAGTCAGGACATTCACAGACAGCGCGTTCTCTTCTGTCTTTCTGAGCGTCGTGTGTGTGTCATAGTCAGGACATTCACAGTCAGTGCGTTCTCTTCTGTCTTTCTGAGCGTTGTGTGTGTGTGTGTGTGTCATAGTCAGGACATTCACAGACAGCACGTTCTCTTCTGTCTTTCTGAGCGTTGTGTGTGTGTGTCATAGTCAGGACATTCACAGACAGCACGTTCTCTTCTGTCTTTCTGAGCGTTGTGTGTGTGTGTCATAGTCAGGACATTCACAGACAGCACGTTCTCTTCTGTCTTTCTGAGCGTTGTGTGTGTGTGTCATAGTCAGGACATTCACAGACAGCACGTTCTCTTCTGTCTTTCTGAGCGTTGTGTGTGTGTGTGTGTGTCATAGTCAGGACATTCACAGACAGCACGTTCTCTTCTGTCTTTCTGAGCGTTGTGTGTGTGTGTCATAGTCAGGACATTCACAGACAGCGCGTTCTCTTCTGTCTTTCTGAGCGTCGTGTGTGTGTGTCAGTCAGGACATTCACAGACAGCGCGTTCTCTTTTGTCTTTTTGAGCGTCGTGTGTGTGTCATAGTCAGGACATTCACAGACAGCGCGTTCTCTTCTGTCTTTCTGAGCGTCGTGTGTGTGTCATAGTCAGGACATTCACAGACAGCGCGTTCTCTTTTGTATTTTTGAGCGTCGTGTGTGTGTCATAGTCAGGACATTCACAGACAGCGCGTTCTCTTCTGTCTTTCTGAGCGTCGTGTGTGTCATAGTCAGGACATTCACAGACAGTGTGTTCTCTTCTGTCTTTCTGAGTGTCGTGTGTGTTATAGTCAGGACATTCACAGACAGTGTGTTCTCTTCTGTCTTTCTGAGCGTTGTGTGTGTGTCATAGTCAGGACATTCACAGTCAGTGCGTTCTCTTCTGTCTTTCTGAGTGTCGTGTGTGTTATAGTCAGGACATTCACAGACAGTGTGTTCTCTTCTGTCTTTCTGAGCGTTGTGTGTGTGTCATAGTCAGGACATTCACAGACAGCGCGTTCTCTTCTGTCTTTCTGAGCATTGTGTGTGTGTCATAGTCAGGACATTCACAGACAGCGCGTTCTCTTCTGTCTTTCTGAGCATCGTGTGTGTCATAGTCAGGACATTCACAGTCAGTGCGTTCTCTTCTGTCTTTCTGAGCATCGTGTGTGTCATAGTCAGGACATTCACAGTCAGTGCGTTCTCTTCTGTCTTTCTGAGCATCGTGTGTGTCATAGTCAGGATATTCACAGTGAGTGCGTTCTCTTCTGTCTTTCTGAGCATCGTGTGTGTCATAGTCAGGACATTCACAGTCAGTGCGTTCTCTTCTGTCTTTCTGAGCATCGTGTGTGTCATAGTCAGGACATTCACAGTCAGCGCGTTTTCTTCTGTCTTTCTGAGCGTCGTGTGTGTGTGTCATAGTCAGGACATTCACAGTTAGTGCGTTCTCTTCTGTCTTTCTGAGCATCGTGTGTGTCATAGTCAGGACATTCACAGACAACGCATTCCCTTCTGTCTTTCTGAGTGTCGTGTGTGTGTCATAGTCAGGACATTCACAGACAGCGCGTTCTCTTCTGTCTCTCTGAGTGTCGTGTGTGTGTGTCATAGTCAGGACATTCACAGACAGCGCGTTCTCTTCTGTCTTGTCGCGCTTGAATGGTTTAAAAGCATTTGCATGAATAAGAGCGTGATCATATAATGTAACGCTAGCCAAAGGATTACTGAAAAAACGGATGCTGCGTTAATTGCGTTAAATATTGTTAACATATCTGAACAAATGAACCGCATGCATTAACGCGTTAATTTTGACAGCACTAAAATATATATATATATATATATTTATAGATATAGATATATTGACATATTTAAACTCAAGTCAAGTCACTATTTATATAGCGCTTTATACAATAGATTGTTTCAGAAGCTTTAGAAGGATAAACAGGGAAATAATGATTTAATGATGCAAAAAGAGTTCAATTCTGCTTTAAAGCAGCTCTAAAAAGACAACAGTGTCATTGTTCAGCTGAAGTCAGTTAAGTTTCGTTCAATAACTGTGTAAAGATTATCAATAGCTGAATATTAAATGTCCCCAACTAAGCAAGCCAGAGGCGACAGTGGAAAGGAACCCAAACTCCATCAGGTGACAGAAATTTTGTCTCTCTCTCCATTCAGAATTCATGCTGATGTTAATCATAAGTCAAAGGTTCAATTTTTTGTGCATAGCAGCAAATTAGGTCTCAGACGGGCATCATTTAGACGCTTGAAAATCTGAAGGATAAATAAGGTGAGCGATGTGGGCTATGAAATGAAGTGTGCGAGTCTATTTGAGAGCAGATGACCTAGTTGAGCCAAAGAGGACGGTAATTTAGGCTGTAGTGACACTGACGCAGTCCTTCCTTCTGACCAAAACTCTCCTCTCAACTACAATGGTGGTGGCAGAAAAATAGCGGTAACAAGTGGAGGAAAATGAGCAAAATCCACAGAATAAGAGAAAGATGTTTTGTTGTGCCTTTGTATGTCAGAATCAGAATGCAAATTCTTCATTTTTATGAAACCTGCAATGATTAGTCTACTATTAAAGCATGAATTTGATGTAAACAGTGAGTCTACATAATATTCACATATGCAGTTCATAGGGGACATACATACATAGCAGTTACAGCATGAAATAATATTTAAACCTGTAACATTTTACATGGATAACTTCTAAACATAGCCGATAACATTTTTATCTCACAATTCTTGACTCTTTTTCTTGCATTTGCGTGTTTATATCTCGCAGTTCGGACTTTATAACTCGCAATTGTGAGTTTATATCACAGTTCTGAGGGGAAAAAAGACAGAATTGTGAGATATAAACTTGAAATTAACTTTTTTTATACTTTTATTCCGTGGCTTCCACAGATTGCTACGGCAGAACTGTCATTTTCTGCAACCAGGTAGGCTCCGCCCACAAAAAATGTCATCGCTGTTTGCAAACACATAATAGGTCTATTAGCCTGGATGCCAGCCGAACTTAGCCCCGCCCACAACATTTGAGGTCGGGAAGTTCGGTCTGGACTTGATCCGTTGTGGAGCAACTATGCTCGAACCAGAGCTGTTCGGACCAATCAAATTGTCAGGACGGGCTTCATACGATGATGGACAGATGATCAACAGTAACATAATCATCCACGTCACCAAAGAGCGCTTGGGTTGAATTCGTTCTAATCCTAAACGGAGAACTTGTTCGTATATGCATTCACCTTTACTATTTCTCTCAAAAATGATGATCGTGTTGGTAAGTACTCCTGTATTCTGAAATTATTTTTACAACACCGGTAAAGATCATTTACACTCATCTTCTTCTACTTCTTCCAGCGTGCATGCAGTTGAGTTCTGTTGACAACTATGCGTCGCTCAAGTCAACGTACGTCACTTACTCCGTTGCTCTGATTGGTTGTAGGCCTATCCAATTGAGTGCAGAGGCATTTTCTTTCCTGGTTCGGTTGAAACACGCCCCATAATCACAGCCCAATGGAGCAGTATCTAGAATCTGACTAGAATCTGAGTATGACGACGTCAGGCTATAGGTCTATAGTTTGACCTTAAAATTCACAGAAAATGGCTGCCAGTCAAAAAAAAACATGAACAATGTATAAGCACAGAGGGCATTCGCTTTGAATAGCCAGACAAAAGCCTGGATTGATTGTGTTTCTAACTGTTGAGAGGCCCTCTCATGAGCTTCTTCGTCCTTCACCTGTAATATTTGGTCAGAATAACTTTAGAGGTTGTCGCAAGCAATTTTTCAAGAGAAACCAGGGCACTTGGAGAGACTCTACAGCTTTAAGTGCACTTAAACGGCACCGAGAGCGGTGTCTGTGCAGTGGAACACACTTGGCTACTTCTTGTCCAATCACGCTGCTTGTGCCAAGGTTGCCTCCATGGCGACGGCGATGCTCAGTTATTAAGGTGAGCCGTGTGAGTTTTCCAGTGACTCTTGAAAGATCACAATCTCTGTTATTAATCTGCCAGTTAATTAACCTCAAATCCAGGTACCAGGGCATCTTCATGAATAAATCCTACTCGAAAGGCATGATGTCTTTGGTTTGGTTTATTTGGTCTCTTTTAATTCCCAAAGTATGTGGAATCCAGTCATAAAAATGAAATTTACTGTATAATGTGGAATTTGTAATTTTTTTGATGAATAAATAAAAAGCAGGTCAGTACACTTAAATCAAAATGTGATATAGACTAGTGTCTGTGAATATTAAACCGCAAAAAGACTATTTAAATATGAATCCTGCATGTTCTGCATGTCTCTGTGTGAATGAATGGTTTCATTTCACACACGCGCGCACACACACACACACTGAAGCACACGTGACGCTCGCAGTGTTTTCAGCCTCTGCCGTCTCACTATATGAGGACATGAATGCATGAACTTCATCTCCAGAGTCACTTCATCAGCATTTCACCGTTTTATTTGAGTAAAACTATCGTCATATCATAAACACACAGAAACTCAAAGATCTTCACGGCAACCCGCCAAAATAAAAGTTCGGCTTAACTTGAAAATGTGACAGAAATATATTACTGTCGTACAGTAGAATTTAGCCACGTCTCAATGTAATAATAATAGTAATACTAATAATAATTAATAATAATAAATGATTATTAAAACTTATTATTTTTGTGCAGCACTTTGTTTGACAAAAAAAAGTTTAATTTCATATGATTAAACGATAAATTAAATTAATGTTTAATGCATTTATTTGATTGCCAGACAAATTAAAATACACAACACAGAATTTCTGAAATAAAAATAAACTTTTCTTAGAAATTAAATTTTATTTTTAAATGAATAAATTATTGTTTTTTATGAATTCAATTAATTAGACATGCTTAATAGGGGCCTTAAACATGTAATTTTTGTTAAACTTTTAATAAATTGTTGTTAAATTGTATACGTTTCATGATTTCAATTAATTAGACATGCTTTTTGATTACTAAAATTTAATTTAACCATTAAAATGGAGTCAAAACAGAATTTGAGAAAAAATTAAACGTAATTTTGGAAAAAATTTAACGGATTTCATAGGGCCCTACCAAAGGGAGTTTGTGCTATCTTAGACATTAAAATGGGGAAATCTAATGCTTGCGATCGCATAATCTGACATTGCCCCCTTACACTGAATAAAAAGAAAATGTAGAAACAATTTTCCAAAATTGCTATTAAATTTCACAATTACAAAAAATATTGAATTAACACATTGAATTAAATAGTTTTCTTGTAAAACAATACTCCAATAATCTTTGTTTTATTTATAACTTCTAATTTTTATTTTTTAAAGATTACAGGCATTCACAAAACCAAACATGCTACTGTCCCTTTAAAAACCTGAACCGTACAATATCAGACCCCTGAAGTGGGCAAATGCAAGATTAGTCTGGGCTCGCTCCAAATCACCTCCAAATCACCATTTCAGGGCACAAACAGAACCTCTCGCCCCATTGTCTTCCAACCCGGGATTAACGCCATAATCCAGAGATTACCATTTGCACTATTTTCCAGCTCGATTTGGCTATAGACAGACAACGAGTGTCCGGGATGTCTCAGGAAGCAGCCTCCGCTTCCGTCGCGATTTTTAATTTCGGTAATTTCAGTCACACTAATGTACTCTGCAAAAATGACTTCCCCTGTCTTCCATTGTTCAGACAAACAGATAGTTCCACTCCAAACGCACACCATTTTTCAAGCCAATGTTGTCATGTTGGGCTGATCAGGAAAAACGATCTTTGAGGGTATCAACCTAGAAAGTATTACACAAAGATCTACACAAACACAGTCTACAAGACAGCTCTTGTTCCAGATCATGTCATTGTTTGGGTGTGTTCAGACCTCAGGAATGCAGAGGGGGTTAAAACAGTTCACTCAGCTGAACCTGTACAAATACATTCACATAGCCATGTTTGATGATGAATAGTTTAGCTGTGTTTCAAACCATAGTCCCATATCACACACAAAAATATATTTCTTCTGGCTAAAATAAATGTATCTATAGTATATAAAAAGGGGCAGTTTAAATCCAAACTGAAAATATATTCCGTTTAAATCTTCAAATGGCCAAATATATTACAAAATATGTTTCAAATATTGAAATTAACTTTGGATAAATGCATGATGTGTTATATATATATATACACACATACTGTACACAGTGTCCTCCGCTAATATTTGCATTATAATATGAGTTTACGGCACTTTAGATATGCATTACGCTTTTGTGTGCACATCTGATTTTGAAACAGTGATTTCTTTTGGTACACATACATATATACAGTGTCCTCCACTAATATTGGCACTCTTGGTAAATATGAGCAAAGGCGGCTGTGAAAATAAATCTGCATTGTTTATCCTTTTGACCTTTCATTCAAAAAATTCACAAAATTCTAACCTTTCATTGAAGTAAAACAATTGAAAGTGGGGGAAAATATCATTATGAAATAAATGTTTTTCTCCAATGCTTGTTGGCCACAATTATTGGCAGAATTTTAGTATATTCCCATTAATATTTCAATTTTTTAGCACACCAGGGTGACTAAGAGCATGAAATTGGGCAGCCATTATTTATGAGGAATAAATATGAGGAAACACAAAGGCCAAATTTCCTTTAGTCATCATCACAATGAGTAAAAGCACAGAATATAGTTCTGATGTGCAGCAAAAGATTGTTGAGCTTCACAAAATAACAAAAGAGCTAAAGCATTGAAAATCCCCATTTCCACCATCAGGGAAATAATTAAGAAGTTCAATCAACTAAAGATGTTATGAATCTGGAAGAGGACGTGTGTGTATATCGTCCTAATGCACGAGAGGAGGAGCGTTTGAGTGGACAAAGACTCTCCAAGATCACAGATGGAGAATTGCAGAGATTAGTTGAGTCTTGGGCTCAGAAAGACTAAAAACTGTCTCAAACAGCTCCTACATCAGCACAAGATGTTTGGGAAAATCCTCCTCGCTCATCCAGAAACAAACTCCAGCATATTCAGTTCAGACACGACTGGAGCTTCAGACGGACCTGGTTCTGTGGTCACATGACACTAAAACAAGAGCTTTTGGGCAGCAAACCCACCAGATGGAAATAAAAAGCACCCCATGCCCACGGTTAAATACACCGCTGGATCTTTAATGGTGTGGCCTGTTTTTTTGCTGGAGGTCCTGGACTTCTTGTTCAGACACATGGCATCACGGATTCTAGCAAATACCAACAGATAAAACATCAAAACCTGCTAGAAATCTTATAATGGGCCGTGGTTGGATCTTCCATCAGGACAATGATCCAAAACAAACATCAAAATCAACACAAAAATGTGTCACTGAGCACAAAATGAAGGCCGTCCCAGTTCCTGACCTGAACCCTATAGAGAATGAGTGATGAACTGAAGAGAAGAGCTGGGAATCTGAAGGATCTGGAGAGATTCTGTATGAAGGAATGGGCTCTGATCTCCAAACTCATCAGGCATTAGAGAAGAAGACTCAGAGCTGCTGTCTTGGGGAAAGACGTTGTAATAATTGATTTTCCCCCCACTTTCAATTGTTTTACTTCAATGAAAGGTTAGAATTTTGTGAATTTTTTGAATGAAAGGTCAAAAGGATAAACAATGCAGATTTATTTTCACAGCCGCCTTTGCTCATATTTACCAAGAGTGCCAATATTAGTGGAGGGCACTGTATATATGTATGTGTACCAAAAGAAATCACTGTTTCAAAATCAGATGTGCACTTCAAGCGTAATGCATATCTAAAGTGCCGTAAACCCATATTATAAGGTTCAATTAACGCGCATGTTATATTTTAGCCCAAATCAAGTATGCAATTATTTTCTTGAGAGTCTACCCTCAGGACTTAATAATTACACACTGGAGACGATTATTGAGCGGCACTGTGTGGTAGTTGCTCAGTTCAGAGTTGACTTTGCAGTTTGCTCACTCTTAGAAACGGGCTAAATGAAATGTATCTACTTGTAACAGGCAGTTCCTCTTTAGAATAGAGGGCATTTTGACCTCACCCCAACTTTTAGGTAAATCAATGATAATGTTGTGGATTTGGTTCACTGAACTAAGCCACACCGCAGCCTGCTTCTAAATTAACTCAATTTCTTTTAGAACATTTAAGTTGATTGAGTTGGTGCTTAAAGCCATGGTGCATGATGGGATTTCGAGTGTTTTAATGTTTGTTTTGAGCGGGGATGTCCTGAGTTAACCATTTATCCTATTATTTCTCCCCTCTCCCTTGCTAGTACACACACACACACACACAGTCGTTCTTGTCGCTGATGCATTCCTTCTTCCCAGGTGGAGAAAGGGGGAGCTGACTGGTTGAAACTGCAACGATCGCTGCTGACGCCACAGGAAGAGTCTGTGTCAGAGTGTGTGTGTGCTCAGCATGCATAATATCGCCCTGCACAGACCGAGTTTCTGGCACTGACACCTATTCTTGTAAACAGAGAAGATTGACAAATTGGCTTTACTTTAATAGGAACACTGTGACAAACTGCCCCTCTTCGTTAAAGAAAAAATGAATCACTTACTCTCATGTCATTCCAAATGTTTTTTGTATGACTTTCTTTCTTCTGTGAAACACAAAATCTGACAGTAATGACATTTATAATGGTACAACAGATTTCTAATTTTAAATAAATGCTTTTCTTTTGAACTTTCTATTCATCAAAGAATCATGAAAAAATGTAACACGATACTTTTGGCTAATGCACGAAACTTTTATAGTACTTCTTTGTTGTTTTGAAGCTTAACATCCCAGGTCCTCATTCATTTTCAAAATGTATTTCTTCAAAATTTCACCTTTTGTGTTAAACGGAGGAAAAAAAGCATGAGGGTGAGTAAATACAGAAGGAATTTATTGTAATATAAAATTTGATATAAATATCAAATCAAATAATATAGCTGCAAGCAGCAGTTATCGGGGCCAAGAACAAAGAACACAATAAGTCATGCCAACATGGCTGGCCATCAGACCAACTGCAACAACGAGCAATTAAAGACATATTAAGATGAAGACCAATAGGTGGCGCTGTGACCAAATTGATGTGGTGTGGTCAGAGTCACATGCCACGGTTGGTTTCATTATCCCAAAGCATTGCAGATATACAGTCTCAAGAGTCATTTTGTCATCATGCCTCAACTTTGTTGCTGTGGTATACGAAAGCGGTTTTCTCTAATCGACACAAAATCCATTACTTTTTGTCGGCACTGTCTGAAGATGATACGATTCGATTTTGGTGTAAAAGGTCTAGGAGGAGTTTGAAAAAGTAGGTTTTTAAAGAAAATCAAAATGGCGGACAGGAAGTTCAGCAGAATATGGCAAAATTGGTATCTATGTTCCCAGCATGACCCAAAGAATTTATTAAGACAATAGGCTAATTCATTCAAAAGTTATTAACATTTTTGAACCAGAAGATGGCGCTGCCTCAAATCTTTTTGAGTACCTCTACACCGAATCTAAAGAGAGTTTTGTGATTTTTGGCCAAACAGTTCAGAAGTTACCCGATTCCAAAAAAGTTGGGACACTGTACAAATTGTGAATAAAAAAGGAATGCAATAATTTACAAATCTCATAAACTTATATTTTATTCACAATAGAATATAGATAACATATCAAATGTTGAAAGTGAGACATTTTGAAATGTCATGCCAAATATTGGCTCATTTTGGATTTCATGAGAGCTACACATTCCAAAAAAGTTGGGACAGGTAGCAATAAGAGGCCGGAAAAGTTAAATGTACATATAAGGAACAGCTGGAGGACCAATTTGAAATTTATTAGGTCAATTGGCAACATGATTGGGTATAAAAAGAGCCTCTCAGAGTGGCAGTGTCTCTCAGAAGTCAAGATGGGCAGAGGATCACCAATTCCTCCAATGCTGCGGAGAAAAATAGTGGAGCAATATCAGAAAGGAGTTTCTCAGAGAAAAATTGCAAAGAGTTTGAAGTTATCATCATCTACAGTGCATAATATCATCCAAAGATTCAGAGAATCTGGAACAATCTCTGTGCGTAAGGGTCAAGGCCGGAAAACCATACTGGATGCCCGTGATCTTCGGGCCCTTAGACGGCACTGCATCACATACAGGAATGCTACTGTAATGGAAATCACAACATGGGCTCAGGAATACTTCCAAAAAACATTGTCGGTGAACACAATCCACTGTGCCATTCGCCGTTGCCGGCTAAAACTCTATAGGTCAAAAAAGAAGCCATATCTAAACATGATCCAGAAGCGCAGGCGTTTTCTCTGGGCCAAGGCTCATTTAAAATGGACTGTGGCAAAGTGGAAAACTGTTCTGTGGTCAGACGAATCAAAATTTGAAGTTCTTTTTGGAAAACTGGGACGCCATGTCATCCGGACTAAAGAGGACAAGGACAACCCAAGTTGTTATCAGCGCTCAGTTCAGAAGCCTGCATCTCTGATGGTATGGGGTTGCATGAGTGTGTGTGGCATGGGCAGCTTACACATCTGGAAAGGCACCATCAATGCTGAAAGGTATATCCAAGTTCTAGAACAACATATGCTCCCATCCAGACGTCGTCTCTTTCAGGGAAGACCTTGCATTTTCCAACATGACAATGCCAGACCACATACTGCATCAATTACAACATCATGGCTGTGTAGAAGAAGGATCCGGGTACTGAAATGGCCAGCCTGCAGTCCAGATCTTTCACCCATAGAAAACATTTGGCGCATCATAAAGAGGAAGATGCGACAAAGAAGACCTAAGACAGTTGAGAAACTAGAAGCCTGTATTAGACAAGAATGGGACAACATTCCTATTCCTAAACTTGAGCAACTTGTCTCCTCAGTCCCCAGACGTTTGCAGACTGTTATAAAAAGAAGAGGGGATGCCACACAGTGGTAAACATGGCCTTGTCCCAACTTTTTTGAGATGTGTTGATGCCATGAAATTTTAAAATCAACTTATTTTTCCCTTAAAATCATACATATCTCAGTTTAAACATTTGATATGTCATCTATGTTGTATTCTGAATAAAATATTGAAATTTGAAACTTCCACATCATTGCATTCTGTTTTTATTCACAATTTGTACAGTGTCCCAACTTTTTTGGAATCGGGTTTGTATAAGCAAAAATAGCCATTTTTCATATCTCCTGACCACTAGGTGGCACTGTGCCGAAACGCTGCAGGTAACCTCAGGTCATGGTTGTCATAACACACACCAAGTTTGGTCAGAATATTCTAAAGCGTTTCAGAGATATAGCCTCATGTTCATTTTGGCGTGCTCTTCGTCAAATTCGTTCGTATGTTATTTAAGAACGGTTTGACGAATCAACTTGAATTCCATCACTTTTTGTCGTTCCATTTTCGTGAAAATCGGAGCAACGGCCTAGGAGGAATTAGAAAGTAGGTTTTTCTGAAAATTCAAAATGGCGTTTGAGAATTTTGTTTCTAGCCCTTACGGTTCAAAAGTTATTAGCATAAACGTGAGTGCAAATTTGGACAGTTGGTGGCGCTAGAGGGATTGAGTTAGAGACTCCAAATTTGCTATGGTGACAGTTCAGACTGTCCTTTATCTGTGTGCCAAATTTCATAACTTTCCCGCAAGCGGTTCTATGGGCTGCCTTAGACTAAAGAGCGGAAGAAGAAAAGTAAGAATAATAAGAATGCCAACGATTGCAATAGGTGCCTACGCCCCTAATAAAGCAACAAAAGAAACCTCAACATTTTTGCTTTTGTTTTTGTGATGCAAGTAAAATTTGCCAGGCTAAGAGTCATTAGAGAGCGACGTAAGTGGCCTTAAGACCAAAGACTGGATTATGTAATCCACCAGCTGGCAGGGCAGATCTGTTGTTTTGAGCAGCAAAAGCATTTTAGGGGAAAAACCTGCACAGTCAAAATGTATCTATGGACAACATGATGAAGCATCTTTCAACAAAGCCTCTAATGAACACATGTAACGTCTATCCTGTGGTCCGAACAAGGTCACGATAGCAGGCGACATGGACAAGAGGCTGCTTTCCATTTCCTCTTCCAAAGCCTAGGCTTTCCTCTATAGTTATCCCACTCTGAGAAGCCCCCAAAACCCTGGTTTAGAGTGATGAGTCAGAATCGAAGCCCCACGGAGGTCCAGATTATTCAGTGATGAGTCAGAGCTGTAGCGGAGAGAGCGAGCGGGTACGCCGAGGCACTTGACTGGAACAGTGGCCAGTCGTGGATCTTTGGGGCGGCTCTGCTCAACAGCACATTGCTTATTATGACTCAGCCGTCACGCGGTACGCTCTCCCAGCGCTGACAACTGAAAGCCACTGCAGAGGCGGACCGACGCAGCACATCTTCAGTCAGCTAATAGCTCCCTGCGACTCGGAGAGGGCCACGCTGTCACTGTGTGCTTTTTCCTTGTCAGTGTTGTGAAGTGCCGTGCGAAAAGTTCTCTCTATCCCAGTGTCTAAAACATCTTACTCACTATGTACAACATGCAGGGTAAAGAATAATGCATGTGTGCAATTCAAAATAGCTTTTCCACCTCAGTGTTTCTCCTGATCGTGGACGACGTCAAGAACTGAGCCGCACGCCAGTATCGAGGTCTCTTTCGTGCTTGAATGAACAATAATGCCAGAATTATGCCAAAAGGTATTCTCATAAGAGCAGTCTTAAATGAGTTAAATAATGTCTCAAATTAACTTAAAGAGTTGTGAGGAAATGAGATGCACGTGACAGTGCGTCAGATCCGCTTCATGTTCGGCAGCGGCAGATCTTAAAGTGACAGCAGCCTAATAAACCAGTTGCTGTGATTCTGTCATTAATGTTCATCAAAGAACAAAGGCAACAGAGAAAACTGTAGCTTTAATAAGAATTAATCTATATTTAATTCATAATTGATTGCATTGAAGAACGGTGTTTGATAACTCTATTCAATGTCTGTATATTGATTATATATGAAGGCCACAGGTAAATATGACATTTATTATAATGGGTTTATGTGAAGATTGTTTTAAGTTCACTTAAAATGTGTTATTTTTTTAAAGCCTAATACATGTTGAAATTGATATCTTTCAATGATACTGTAATGTTGAATGTCTATCATTAATGTTTCATAGAGACATCAGTAACAGTATTAGTGTCAGTGATACTGGCCTTCATTCATAAAAAGATGCCATTACAACAAATATTTAAAATATACTGTCTTTAAGTTAGAGAGTGACTGTGAAATTATTACAATATAAAAATATTAAAAACTCCAATGTTTTCAATTTGGATTAATTACATTAATCAAATTGCGATTAATACAATTTTGTGTGTAAAGTAATTTTTTTAAAAACTGTAATTTTGGTTACAATATCAGCCTACATTCTCTGTGAAATTGCACTGACTTATTGTCCATGCATGAACAGTGATGAAAGTCCAACATGCTGGTTCAGAATTCGATATGTCGCTGGGCTTCGTGGTGACAAGCTGAGACCCTGAAACACACACACACACACACACACACACACTGCAGTACAAGGGCCTGGACTGAAATGAATCTGCTGTGAATCTTGAAACGACGCAGGGGGTCATTCTAGTCTGAGGGGGAGGCAGGCATGCAGCAGAATGTCTCTCGGCGGGGGGGCGGGGGCGCTCGGCTTTGTGTACAAGCGGAGCGTTAGCCTGGAAAGTCAATAGCGGGGCTAGTGTATTAAATATGTAGATGCCAGTGGCGTCAATAATGCAGATTTTCTCGGTGGTGGCAGGAGCCACTGTCATAGTACACCAAACTGCTGCTCAACTAAAGTGGGTTTGATGGGCCAGAACTGGATCATGATGTCCACAAAATCCTATCACGTCCTGACCCAGATGTGAAGTAAAAACTTTTCTCTTTTGAATTTCTCCCATCATAGAGAATGCGGAGTTTACCTGGCTATAGTAAATGGATAGTTCACCCAAAAATAAAGTTATCATGTTATTTCTTTCTTCTGTGAAACACAAACAAAAGATATTTTGAAAAACTTTTTTACCTGTTTTTGTCCATACAATGAAAGTCAGTGGGGTCCAAAATCTAACCCTAACCCTTCAAAACTTCTTCTATTTTACGAAAGAAAGCAAAATATGACAGGAATGGCATGAAATGCAACAAACATAAGTGACACATACGTGGACAGAAATCAAGAAAAAATGGGCAAGCGTAAGGATTTGAGCGAGTTTGACAAGGGCCAGATTGTGATGGCTAGACGACTGGGTCAGAGCATCTCCAAAACTGCAGCTCTTGTGGGGTGTTCCCGGTCTGCAGTGGTCAGTATCTATCCAAGGAAGGAACAGTGGTGAACCGGCGACAGGGTCATGGGCGGCCAAGGCTCAGTGATGCACGTGGGGAGCGAAGGCTGGTCTGTGTGGTCCGATCAAACAGACGAGCTACTGTAGCTCAAATTGCTCAAGAAGTTAATGCTGGTTCTGATAGAAAGGTGTCAGAATACACAGTGCATCGCAGTTTGTTGCGTATGGGGCTGCATATCCGCAGACCAGTCAGGGAGCCCATTCTGACCCCGTCCACCGCCGAAAGCGCCAACAGTGGGCACGTGAGCATCAGAACTGGACCACGGAGCAATGGAAGAAGGTGGCCTGGTCTGATGAATCACGTTTTCTTTTACATCACGTGGATGGCCAGGTGCGTGTACGTCGCTTACCTGGGGAACACGTGGCACCAGGATGCACTATGGGAAGAAGGCAAGCTGGCGGAGGCAGTGTGATGCTTTGGGCAATGTTCTGCTGGGAAACCTTGGGTCGTGCCATCCATGTGGATGTTACTTTGACACGTACCACCTACCTAAGCATTGTTGCAGACCATGTACACCCTTTCATGGAAACGGTATTCCCTGGTGGCTGTGGCTCTTTCAGCAGGATAATGCGCCTGCCACAAAGCAAAAATGGTTCAGGAATGGTTTGAGGAGCACAACAACGAGTTTGAGGTGTTGACTTGGCCTCAAAATTCCCCAGATCTCAATCCAATCGAGCATCTGTGGAATGTGCTGAACAAACAAGTCCGATCCATGGAGGCCCCACCTCATAACTTACAGGACTTAAAGGATCTGCTGCTAACATCTTGGTGCCAGATACCACAGCACACCTTCAGGGGTCTAGTGGAGTCCATGCCTGTTTTGGCAGCAAAAGGGGGACCAACACAACATTAGGTCATAATGTTATGCCTGATCGGTGTATGTGTCAAGCTGCTTATGTTCAGTGAGCTATCAGGGATGCCAAAATATGATTTGAGCCCCTGGAGAGTCACAACTTTCTGACCAAGGAGGAGTTTAACCTGAACATCTATTAACATTTTGCTTATTATTGCATTTGCATTTCCATATGAAGCAATATGGATATAGCATGCAGTATACTACACACAATATGGCTGATGTGATAGAGTTACATAACCCGACTGTAGATTGGATTAGCTATCTAAAGATTGCTGCACAAGTAGAGCCACGGACATGTAAGCTGCAAATGTGCTCTAACTTCAGCCATTGGAAACTGACAAATGTCACCCTGGGGTCTTGACATTCACTCAACTGGAACTAAGTCAATGTCATGACCCAGAACCGCAGAAGATGACACCCAACAAGAATCTGGGGTTTCATGAAGTCACACTTTATGACACTTGAAAAGGCACAGCTGGAATAATGTTCCGGTTGCATTTAGTAGATGAAGTGGCCTTGGGTTAAGTGCCTATATGAGACAGTGATAGCACAGAACTGATAAGGATCCAGGTCAGAGGTCAACTCTACTTGAGATTGAACCTGCAATCTGTTATAAGCTTCTGTTGGTAACTACGGCTGGTAGCAAGTGGTTATTTGATCTAATCCATTTTATATCAAACTGCAAACTTTTAATTTGGAATCCAAATAAGGGAATTTTAAGATAAAATAGAAATGCAATGAAATACACATTATGACTTTTTCTACCATTCAAAATTTAGGGGTGTAAATATCCACTACATTCAAAAGAAAGTAAGATTTTTTTAAAAGAAATATTTTAATGCTTTTATTCAGCACACATATGATTTTTGAGACACAGATTAATCAAAAGTGACAGTAAAGACAATTATAAGGTTTCCATTTCCTTTTCCAAAAATTCCATTTCAAATAAATGCTGTTCCTTTGATCCATCAAAGATCCTGAAAAAAATGCATCACGGTTTCCACAAAATTATTTTATTTTCTGAGCAGAAAATTAGCATATTAGAATGATTTCTGTGGGATGGCTGTTGAAAATTCAGCCTTTCCATCACAGGAATAAATTCAAATTTAAAATATATTAAAATAGAAAAGAGTTCTTTTTATTTTGGAATAATATTTCACACTCTTACTATTTTTGCAGTATTTTTGATCAAATAAATGCAGCCTTGGTGAGCATAAGACAAGACAGTTCTTTAAAAAACAAAAAATCTTAATGACCCCAAAATTTTAAACAGTGGTGTATATAATCACGGTGCATTGTGGGTTATTAAAATTCATTATTTATATATATATATATATGTTTTTTTTTTTTTTTTTTTTTAATCCAGTCTACCCTAAAATGGAAAAAGTGAAAATTTAGAACGGATTACTTTTGTATTCTAATATTTATAACAACAACAACAACAACAGTAACATCAATATAATCAATATTGTATTGCATTGTAAAAAAATATATGTTATGACAACATATGCAATATTCAACTATATTTTTTAAGTCAGTTTAATATAATTTAAGTTGAAATGACTTAAACATTGAAGTTGATTGTACTTAAAAAATTTAATTTATTTTTTTTACAGTGTGCTATTTCTTAGATTCAGTGTGAGGCTTTTAGTCCATACAATGGAAGTCAACGGTGACCAAAACTTTTTGGGTCTTCAAAATATCTTCTTTAATGTTCCACAGAAGAAAATCAATATTAATTTTGGGTGAACTGCCCATTTAAGGTTCACTGTAAACCCTAACGCTCAAAATACTTAATTGGATTGAGTAGGACAAACTTAAATTAAACAAATTAGTTCAGTTAAATGAACTGTTATGAGTATTTAGAACTTTCTTTTTCTTTTGAGTTCACAGCACTGACATATTTCAAGTAAAGTGAACTGTTTCATTGTTTTGAGTTGTATGAACTAATTTCCTTTAATTTTGATTAAGTTTAACTGAAACTGGGCTGGGATTTTTTATTTCCCAGCATGCTTTGCCCATGGCACTCGAAAGGGAGAGTAAATGCTAAAATTAAGTGTTATTTAATGTTTTTTTTGTGTGAAAGATTAATGGTAAGGGAGATTTAGTAGAGATTAATGTTTTGTTATGCTAATTTAGAAGAGTTTCTGTCAATGTGGGTTTTTGGAGAATTACCATCACTGACAAGTGGCGCATGCTACATGTTACATGTTTTAAGTTGCTGTACTCATTCAGTAAGTGCTATACCATGCTATTGTTAACATTCGCATTCAACTTTTTTGAGTTCTGACAGCTTATTAGGGTTTACAGTGAAGTAAATAACTCATTTGATTTGCAAGAACTCAAAATAAAAAGTTAATTAACTAAATCTTTTATGTTAATTGCTATCAAAACGTACAAGTTCGCTAACTCAGTACTTCAAGTTAGGAGCAATTAACATGCATAAGTACTAAAAACTCAAAATTTGATAGTTCTGTTTACTTAAAATTGGGAACATCATAACTCAAAAAAAAATTGATGGAACTGATTACCTCCAATTTTTTTTGTTAGCCCAACTTATTCGGGTTTACAGTGTGTATATATATCAAATTGCACTGTACACGTGATGTCAACCATAAAACATTGTGAAATATACATGAATATGGTGTGTCTGTGAGCTGAAGAGCTCCAGATCCAGGGAAGCAGTGTAATGTAGGTCACTTTACTGCTCTGCCTCCACACAGCCCCAGTTCCACAGCCCAGGGACTATAGGTGGAAAGTAATGATCAAGGGAGAGGATACACATACACACACACACACACACACACACACACTGTATTGGGTCATCCACTCCAGCTAGTCCACTTTCCCCGTCCTCTACAAGGACGCCTTCTGAAACCAGCACACTTTTCTCAGGACGTGATCCATATTCAGACTGAACAAAATGAGGTTTAAACCATTAAACTGAGCATTACAACAGGTGCATTTCATCTAGACCTCCTCAACTGCAGGGTTCATGCCAAAGAGGTCAGCAAAACCATAAACCTCTGATCCAGATGCATAAAACACATTTTGCACTAAAACTATTTGCACTAAACATGAAGCCAAAAAATAGTTTGGAAAAATGTCTGAAAACACAACTGAATTATTTGACATTTGGACAACTGAATAATTTATAATAACTTATCATTGGTATATGATACACTATATTGCCAAAAGTATTGGGACACCCCTCCAAATCATTAAATTCTGGTGTTCCAATCACTTCATGGTCACAGGTGTATAAATCAAGCACTAGGCATGCAGACGCTTCTACAAACATTTGTGAAAGAATGGGTCGCTCTCAGGAGCTCAGTGAACTCAAGCGTGGTACCGTGATAGGTTGCCACCTGTGCAATAAGTCCATTCGTGAAGTTTCCTCACTACTAAATATTCCACGCTCAACTGTTAGTGGTATTATAACAAAGTGGAAGCAATTGGGAACAACAGCAACTCAGCCACGAAGTGTTAGGCCACGTAAAATCACAAAGCGGGGTCAGCGCATGCTGAGGGTCACAGTGCACAGAAGTCGCCAACTTTCTGCAGAGTCAATAGATACAGACCTCCAAACTTCGTGTGGCCTTCAGATGAGCTAAAGAACAGTGTGTAGAGAGCTTCATGGAATGGGTTTCCATGGCCGAGCAGCTCATCCAAGCCTTACATCACCAAGTGCAATGCAAAGCGTTGGATGCAGTGGGGTAAAGCATGCCGCCACTGGACTCTAGAGCAGTGGAGACGTGTTCTCTAGAGTGGCCAATCACGATAGACGAGTCTGGGTTTGGCGGTTGCCAGGAGAACGGTACTTGCCTGACTGCATTGTGCCAAGTGTAAAGTTTGGTGGAGGGGGGATTATAGTGTGGGGTTGTTTTTCGGGGGTTGGGCTTGGCCCCTTAGTTCCAGTGAAAGGAACTCTTAATGCTTCAGCATACCAAGACATTTTGGACAATTTCATGCTCCCAACTTTGTGGGAACAGGAAGGGGATGGCCCCTTCCTGTTCCAACATGACTGTGCACCAGTGCACAAAGCGAGGTCCATAAAGACATGGATGAGCGAGTTTGGTGTGGAGGAACTTGACTGGCCTGCACAGAGTCCTGACCTCAACCCGATAGAACAGCTTTGGGATGAATTAGAGCGGAGACTGTGAGCCAGGCCTTCTCGTCCAACATCAGTGCCTGACCTCACAAATGCGCTTCTAGAAGAATGGTCAAAAATTCCCTTGTGGAAAGCCTTCCCAGAAGAGTTGAAGCTGTTATAGCTGCAAAGGGTGGGAATGGGATTAAGAATGGGATTAAGAATGGGATGTCATTAAAGTTCATGTGCATGTAAATGCAGACGTCACAAAACTTTTGGCAATATAGTGTATTTCAGATTTGGTGCGAACATGTTCAAAAAGATGCTGCAACAAAACTGCCACAAACCAAAATTCACTATAACATCAAGTGTTTGCAGGTCTGGACAAAACCTGAAGTAAAACAGCAATTAAAAAAATTGCAATTACAGGAGAGAAAGGAAGGCAAAAGAGGAAAAAGTCATGGCAGGAAAGAGAGAAGACGTGAGAAACTCATTTTTCAGAGCCAGATTGGAGACATCAAGTGTCAGGATTAAGAGAGATTAAATGTGCCTACAGTTTTTGGCATTTTGCTCACAAAAGAGGCATTTAAAAAAGCAATTTTAAGATTTCATCCCAGCACAAAACAACTCATTCGATATTCTTTACTTGAGTTAAAGATTAAGCAAAACCATGAATTATACTTTAAAATATCTGCAAACCACAGAATTTACATCATAGTAGAATTAAACTAGAATTAAAACTATTCTAAATTATTTTTTATTAATTAAAATAAACCAAAATAAAATATAAGACTAGGTGAAAAACTTGAAAAACTATAACTGTTATAAATGCAACTAAAATAAAATAAGTTGAAGTACTAAAATTATTAAATAATATAGTAATAAAAATGATAAAAGCAAATAACAAAATGATTAAAATTAAAAACGAAAACTGAAAATACAAAAATAAAAGCTAATTCAAAATATTATTAAATATAATAATAATACACTGATAATCTATAGGTTGTTTACTTTTTTCTTTTAATGTGAAAATCTAGTTTAACTGTGTCTAAATTTAAAGTTTTTTAATCACAAAGAATCACTGTATAATCAAACCTCCAAAATAAAACACAACAAGCCAACTGCGAGATTTGGATTTTTATGCTGAATACTAATACATACACGCATATGCATAAAAGAAGAGGCCCTTAGTTTGAAAAAAAAAAAAAAGGAAAAAAAATATATATATTTTTAAATAAAATAAATATTTAATTCTCTGTCAATTAAAAATGCTTTTGTGTGTTGCTACTTTTTACTATAAACTATATGATATTTTGTAATTTGTCCATATATCAAGTTGAATCCTCTGCACCGTCTCTAACATCATCCGTTGTAAAATCGCTGTAAGGCACAGCCGTGAGTAGCTCGTTCTATAGAGAAGCACCTGCTAATGAAGCACTCATCTGGACGTTGTGTCCACTTCTGACCTCAATGATATTGCAATGGGAAATTCAGACCCTGTAGATCGTGTTAAATGAATAGTGTCTCCGCTGACGGGCTGAATAAACAAAGACCGTCGGTGGAAGGGCAAGAGCCGCAGCGCCGGGGCAGCCCGTAGTAATCCCAGCACTGCCTGATGATTAAGGGATTACCACAGCAAGTAGTTTTCCACCCCAGGAGAGCCCTGCTCACAGGACTGGTCAGCACAATATAGAGAGGAAGAATGAGAAAGTAAAGAGAGAGAGAGAGAGGGGCGAGGGAACCAACTGAAGGGTAAAGATCAAAATCTGGCTTTGAAGGAAAAGACCCGTCGGTGGGTTCCCTGAATGACTGGATGACTAATCAGGCTGAAGGAATCCGTATAAAACTGGGTTGACTTGACACTGATGATGTTTTTAGGGGGCATTTATGTAAAAACAGCTAGACAGAGGGCAACAAAATGAAACGAGGCACGTTTTTGAAAGCCGTCTTAAAAATGTGACACTCACGACGAGATGCAAAAACAAATTAAAACACTTTGTAAGGGAATTTAGGCATTACAACCTTATAATGTACAGAAAGGAAGATTAAAGAAAAATTATCTCAGTTTTAATAATAGGAATAAACATTTAAATATCTAAATACCGACCGGTAACTGTCCAATATCAGCCCTTTTTTTTAAATCGTCCCTAAAAACTAAAAAATATATATATTAGTGCTGTCAAATTGATTAATGATGATTAATCACATCCAAAATAAAAGCTGGTGTTTACATAATATGTGTGTGTGTACTGTGTTTATTTATTATGTATATTTGAATACACACACATGCATGTATATATTTAAGAGATATTTGCATATATATGTAACAGAGGCCAGCGAGTAGTTTCTGTGTGAGTAAACCTCACTCCTCTGATCTCAAGGGATGCTCTAGCGACTGACACTGGAGGTTGCAGCCTTTAGCCTCCTTGTTAGAGCGTCCGACTCTCATGCCGGCGGACCCGAGTTCGAGTCCCGCTTGGAGCGGGCGGTTCGAACAGGAGGGGTTACATATATACTGTATATATTTATATTATATATAATAAAACATTTTATATATGAATATAACAATTTTTTCTTAAATATATACATGCATATGTGTGTGTATTTATACACTCACCTAAAGGATTATTAGGAACACCATACTAATACTGTGTTTGACCCCCTTTCGCCTTCAGAACTGCCTTAATTCTACGTGGCATTGATTCAACAAGGTGCTGAAAGCATTCTTTAGAAATGTTGGCCCATATTGATAGGATAGCATCTTGCAGTTGATGGAGATTTGTGGGATGCACATCCAGGGCACGAAGCTCCCGTTCCACCACATCCCAAAGATGCTCTATTGGGTTGAGATCTGGTGACTGTGGGGGCCATTTTAGTACAGTGAACTCATTGTCATGTTCAAGAAACCAATTTGAAATGATTCGAGCTTTGTGACATGGTGCATTATCCTGCTGGAAGTAGCCATCAGAGGATGGGTACATGGTGGTCATAAAGGGATGGACATGGTCAGAAACAATGCTCAGGTAGGCCGTGGCATTTAAACGATGCCCAATTGGCACTAAGGGGCCTAAAGTGTGCCAAGAAAACATCCCCCACACCATTACACCACCACCACCAGCCTGCACAGTGGTAACAAGGCATGATGGATCCATGTTCTCATTCTGTTTATGCCAAATTCTGACTCTACCATCTGAATGTCTCAACAGAAATCGAGACTCATCAGACCAGGCAACATTTTTCCAGTCTTCAACTGTCCAATTTTGGTGAGCTCGTGCAAATTGTAGCCTCTTTTTCCTATTTGTAGTGGAGATGAGTGGTACCCGGTGGGGTCTTCTGCTGTTGTAGCCCATCTGCCTCAAGGTTGTGCGTGTTGTGGCTTCACAAATGCTTTGCTGCATACCTCGGTTGTAACGAGTGGTTATTTCAGTCAAAGTTGCTCTTCTATCAGCTTGAATCAGTCGGCCCATTCTCCTCTGACCTCTAGCATCAACAAGGCATTTTCGCCCACAGGACTGCCGCATACTGGATGTTTTTCCCTTTTCACACCATTCTTTGTAAACTCTAGAAATGGTTGTGCGTGAAAATCCCAGTAACTGAGCAGATTGTGAAATACTCAGACTGGCCCGTCTGGCACCAACAACCATGCCACGCTCAAAATTGCTTAAATCACCTTTCTTTCCCATTCTGACATTCAGTTTGGAGTTCAGGAGATTGTCTTGACCAGGACCACACCCCTAAATGCATTGAAGCAACTGCCATGTGATTGGTTGATTAGATAATTGCATTAATGAGAAATTGAACAGGTGTTCCTAATAATCCTTTAGGTGAGTGTATATACATAATAATTATACACAGTACACACTCATATATTATGTAAACACTTTTATTTTGGATGCGATTAGTCACGATTAATCGATTTGACAGCACTAGAACTATTATATTTTATGATAATCACACCAAAACCTACAATAATTTATGTGAATTTAGGCATCAGAATATAAGTTTATAGAATGAAAGACTTTATACACAATTTTTGCCACCTACAAATTTTTAATTAAGCGTCGTTCGCGCTACGTTTCATGTACGAGTATGAAATTCGTTACACCCAATACCTAGAAAAAAAGTCCCTGGGAGCAAAATCTGAAAACCCAACAGGAAGTCAGATATTTTGAATTTTCTCTGCAAAATTTTTGCAGTTTTTGCCATTTCCAGACGTTGTACTTTAACGAACTCCTCCTAGAGATTTTATTAGATAAATGTCATATTTGGTCAGTCTAATCTAAAGGCCGTTAAATTGCGAAGATCTTGAGTTTTCGCTGAAGGGCGTGTCCGTGGCGGCCTGACAAAGTCTGATGTTTCGCCATGAAACAGGCATACAATGTCCGATCTGCCCCAAACTTCACATGTTTTATTAGAGTCCTGACCTGAAGACATCTACATGACAATATTCAGTTAGTCATAGCGCCACCTTCTGGTCGCAGGAAGTGTGGCACATCAAAATTACTTCGCTATTTTTCTCCTATATTTAATATATAACAGAAAAACTTTATATGCCACCAAACAACTAGTCAGTTATCAGACAGCTAAATTATTGGATAGAACATAACAACAACACAGTGATTCTTCCAAATGCCATAACTGATTAAGGGTTTCAAAGCTTTGGTATTTCAAACACACTACTCTTCTTAAAGGATGAACTTTGCCTTTCGAAAGTGCAGCGAACCGCACGACGCACCTGAGCGCGCCAGCACCGAACAGAATGAAAACCAGCCCCCGTCCAACCCACTCAGCTTAATTGCTCTGCGACTGCAGAGAAGCGGGGAATCAATCATTTTTCCATTCAATTAGCCAGCCGGCAGTTTGAGAGGAGGTGATGGACCTCTTTTAAACAAATGAAAAACAGGCAGGAAGACACAACCTTGGAGGGAGGACCTGTGAGGGAGACACTCCACGGTGAGGACAATGTTAGACAACGCTTGTGTTTTTGTGCTCCAAGGTTTACATAATCTGGCACAGGTGCTTTTTTTGTTTGTGAGGGATGAATGAAAGCCTGCTGACGAGAAAAGTCCAAGAAAACACACGTATTATAGCGCATTACACTGACCCCAATCCGGGAAGACATTTCAGTGGCAGATCTGAACTGACATGCACTTTCAAGTCAATATGAAACCAAAATGGATCTTATTAACTTCCTAAGTGGGGATGTGTTTAATGTAGGCCAACTCGGATTTTTCCATTGCTTTTGATTATTGCAAACAATAGTTGATACTGGCACATTTTGTCCATTGATATAATACTCACAAATGAACACAACTTTTATGAATTTTTTTTAAAGCCTAACTACAATCGGCAGAAATAAAAAGCTAACCGTTAGACTATGAATGAAATACACCACGGTCGCTCGACTTCAACGTCAACACCAAGCTTTCGACAACTCTTTTAGTCTTTATTTTGAAAAAAATATTCCTTGAAAGTGTGAGTTAGTTTAACGTCCCGACAACGTCTGCAGAAACTGCCTATTTCAATACATGTGAGATGTTACTGGTGTGTTTTATGCCGTAGAGTAAAATGTGAAAATATTTTGAGCTCGTGTTTAACCACAGACCTATTTCAGGCTCCCACTCAAAAAAACACACTGACTGCGAGACCATGGAACAGGAAGTGCTAAAATGCTTTGGCCTACAAAAATACAGGTCATCTGTATGCATTATTCTAAATAAAAAATGTCATACCTTACTCCACATCTGACACATCTTTTCTTTTTCTGAAACCCTCTTATTTGTCAAACCTTCACTGGATATTTCACGATCCAATCAAGTCCTGTTTATTCGTTTTCATTTTCTTGCTGAATATTCAGTTTAACACAGAAATACAGAAGTAAAATGTAGCGTAAACACCATTTCATGTTGAAGTCAAAGCCAAAAGAGTTGGTCTGTTTGGGTTGTTCTATTCTATTTGCTCTATTCGCTGTACACTCAATTTAGTACTGCTGCTTTGCTATATAACGTGCCACAATCTCTGCCAGTCTAATCATATTTATGTGATAAAGACTTGATAAACATCGAACAGTGGAATAATGGCACTGGGTAAACAAGACCAGATCTCCTTGCAAACTTTATGGGACGGTATACAACAGATTAAGACTGAGATGCTTACTCATCTTGATTCTAAGGTCAATCCCATTCAAACAAAATTGAGCAGCATACAAATGTCCTTGGATACTCTTGGGGAACATATTGTGTCACTTGAACAGCGTATTGGAGCTAACGAAGATAATCTACAAGATCTTTCGACACGGATTAAAGATCTAACCAAAGATAACGTGCATTTCAAGGGGTTTATCCCAAAAAATAAAATTTGTTACAATTTGTTACAAGTCCATGGTATCTTTTGCTCCCAGAAGGCCTGTAGTTTTCAATTTTATGCAAACAAAATCATTTAATTAATGGAATCTCGTTCATACAGGACATTTTTTTTAAAGTGCCCCATTATGCTCTTTTAAAGGCTCCTAACTGTGATTTGGCGTCTCCTACAACAGGTCAAAAAGCACTTTGATTTTCTCATAATACACATTGCACATCCCCACATTGTTCAATGATTCTCAAACGACTCGACGGATGAATCGGTCTCTCTAAATCCCTCCTTTCCGTGAGCTACTCTGCTCTGATTGGCCAGACGGCCCAGTGTGTTGTGATTGGTCTACTGCGTACAGCTCATTACCATAACTGAACTTCAGCTCCGGAGGCTTCCTAAAGCTCAGCGATTGCACACACTGTAAAGACAGTAATGATGACATCGATTCTGATTTATTGCGGTGCACATGCGGGAACTGTATCAATAACAGCGCATACGTTAGCCCAGCGCTAACGTGAATGACTGATGGAACATAAACGCTTGTAAAACAAATCTTGCTCCATCCTTTATCTTTACTCAAAGTAGTAAGAACGACAGACGATCTGCATTAATACACACAGTTTTAGGTAACAGTGGCCCACAGATGATGAGCAGAAGTATTTCAGTAAGACAGTCATAACGTGAGTTAGCCGGAAACTTACACAATACAAAACTACGTATTTTGAACACCCGGTAGAAAATATATACATCAATAATTATTCATACTTACAGGTTATGATTCTGAGGAGCCGGTCCAAATAAACTGGTACTGACCCATCTTTAAGAGCAAGCGTTTTGAGAATCCGAGATTTGAGAAGCAGTCGTCAGTAAAATGACGTATGAGAGCGGGTCAAGTTCGTGGGCGGATGACGTACAACATAGGCGGGCATTATGCAAATGTATTTTCTAGTGACGTAGAACCGGATTAGAATGACAAACGACTCGTTTAGGCGATTCAGAGTCGATTCTTTCTTTTGGGAGACAATAACTTTATTTATCGTGCACTTTCAACTTTCGAATGTTTACATTCACAAACAGCGATATTACACACTGCATGAATATTCGAAAAACCATAATAAGGGCACTTTAATTGCTTGTTTATATACACATGCAGATCCGTACACACTGTCCCCTTTGAGATGAAGCACCCTGATCTCTGAACAGTAAAAAGACAAGACAATCTGGTCTTTGGCTCTCTCTTATCCACTCCTGACCTCCCAAGAGGCACATTTAGGGAAAAACGAAAAAGAGAGAAGACCTTAAGCTGAGTCCTAATTAATATCTGGCCCAGAAAACATCATTCACGGAAGTGCAAATAACGGCTGTGGATGCCAATGGTGGTTTATAAGTAATGACTTGTGAATCCTTGAGGAGCGTCTCTCTCGCTCTCTCTCTCTTCTTGGCCACTGCTGTCAGCCTTGTTTGTCCCAGTGCAGGTCTAAATTTGTCCATATAGACTGTCGAAGCGGAGACTAGTTCATTCTGCCGTCAGCTGAAATGAAAACAAGCTGAGGGGAGCCACACTCGCTTCTCTTAAGTGTCAGGTCTGATCACAGTGGAGATGAACACACAGTCCTAGAGGCCTAGGGGAGGCAATGAGCTGGATTGGTTTATTGATCAAATATTCCTCACTGTGTTTTGTGGTTTCAGCTGCAAGCTATTACTCAGAAAATGAAATTCAATTACAGGCAATAGGAGAGCCGCATGGGGTTTAAAGCATTGCAAGGATCTGATGGTATTCTGAGCACTTCAGAGCATGCAAAGGACAAGTAAGGTACTCTACAAACTTTGCTTGGCGAATGCATTTAACATGCATTATTGCATTACTCACTGTGCAGTACACACATCAAAAAGTGTGCAACCATTTTGTTTTTGAACTACTTTAAGTCTTAAAAATGCTGATGCCAATCTACAAACCTAGATCAATATGTAAAAAAATATCGCAATTATTAGAGATGCACTCTAATTAGTTAGAATTTTAAAAGTCTGGCTGACATCAATAAGCAAGTAATTATTTTCTAGTTATGACTGATTATTATTTTCCAGTTATTATGACTGAATTATCAGTGCCCATCTGTCGTGCTCCATTATTTTGAGTGCACTTGGCCACACCCATTTCCTAAATGACCCTGTTATAGCTAGGGTAAAGGGTAAAGTTTTTTTTGATAATTATTGACCTAGAGAGTCCAGAGAATTGTACTGCATTGGTTTTATTGAGGTTGAGCGAAAAACCTAGGACTTGTTCGCAAAAGTAGGTTTTTTACATAATCGCAAACATTTAATGAACGATTTGATTGACAGCAGTGAATCAGAATCTAATTGAATCGAGGCCTTGTGAATCAGAATTGAATCGAATCGAGGCCTTGTGAATCAGAATCGAATCGAGGCCTTGTGAATCAGAATCGAATCGAGGCCTTGTGAATCAGAATCGAATCGAGGCCTTGTGAATCAGAATCGAATCGAGGCCTTGTGAATCGGAATTGAAGCGAATCAAGGCCTTGTGAATGGGAATCAAATCGAGCCCTTGTGAATAGGAATCGAATCGAATTAAGGCCTTGTGAATCTGAATCAAAGCGAATCGAGGCCTTGTGAATGGGAATAGAATCGAGGCCTTGTGAATCTGAATCGAAGCGAATCGAGGCCTTGTGAATGGGAATCGAAACGAGTCCTTGTGAATCTGAATTGCAGCGAATCGAGGCCTTGTGAATAGGAATTGAATTGAGGCCTTGTGAATCTGAATCTAATCGAATCGGTTTGAGGCCTTGTGAATCAGAAATCGAATCGAGTCCTTGTGAATCTGAATTGTAGCGAATCGAGTCCTTGTGAATAGGAATCAAATCGAATCGAGTCCTTGTAAATCTGAATCGAAGCGAATCGAGGCCTTGTGAATCTGAATTGTATCGAATCGAGTCCTTGTGAATCAGAAATCGAATCGAGGCCTTGTGAATCTGAATCAAAGCGAATCGAGTGCTTGTGAATCTGAATCGAAGCGAATCGAGGCCTTGTGAATGGGAATCGAGTCGAGGCCTTGTGAATGGGAATCGAATCGAGGCCTTGTGAATGGGAATCAAATCGAATCGAGTCCTTGTAAATCTGAATCGAAGCGAATCGAGTCCTTGTGAATCTGAATTGTATCGAATCGAGTCCTTGTGAATCAGAAATCGAATCGAGGCCTTGTGAATCTGAATCGAAGCGAATCGAGTGCTTGTGAATCTGAATCGAAGCGAATCGAGGCCTTGTGAATGGGAATCGAGTCGAGGCCTTGTGAATGGGAATCGAATCGAGGCCTTGTGAATGGGAATCGAATCGAATCGAATCGAGGCCTTGTGAATCGGAATAGAATCAAATCGAATCGAGTCCTTGTGAATGGGAATCGAATCGAACCGAGGCCTTGTGAATGGGAATCGAATCAAATCGAGGCCTTGTGAATGGGAATCGAATCGAATCGAGTCCTTGTGAATCAGAAATCGAATCGAGGCCTTGTGAATCTGAATCGAAGCGAATCGAGTCCTTGTGAATCTGAATTGAAGCGAATCGAGGCCTTGTGAATAAGAATCGAGTCGAGGCCTTGTGAATGGGAATCGAATCGAATCGAGGCCTTGTGAATGGGAATCGAATCGAGGCCTTGTGAATGGGAATCGAATCGAATCGAGTCCTTGTGAATGGGAATCGAATCGAATCGAGTCCTTGTGAATGGGAATCAAAACGAACCGAGGCCTTGTGAATGGGAATCGAATCGAGGCCTTGTGAATGGGAATCGAATCGAGGCCTTGTGAATGGGAATCAAATCGAATCGAGTCCTTGTAAATCTGAATCGAAGCGAATCGAGGCCTTGTGAATGGGAATCGAATCGCGTCCTTGTGAATCTGAATTGTATCGAATCGAGTCCTTGTAAATAGGAATCGAATCGAGGCCTTGTGAATCTGAATCTAATCGAATCGATTTGTGGCCTTGTGAATCAGAAACCGAATCGAGTCCTTGTGAATCTGAATTGTAGCGAATCGAGTCCTTGTGAATAGGAATCAAATCGAATCGAGTCCTTGTAAATCTGAATCGAAGCGAATCGAGGCCTTGTGAATCTGAATTGTATCGAATCGAGTCCTTGTGAATCAGAAATCGAATCGAGGCCTTGTGAATCTGAATCAAAGCGAATCGAGTGCTTGTGAATCTGAATCGAAGCGAATCGAGGCCTTGTGAATGGGAATCGAGTCGAGGCCTTGTGAATGGGAATCGAATCGAGGCCTTGTGAATGGGAATCGAATCGAATCGAGTCCTTGTAAATCTGAATCGAAGCGAATCGAGTCCTTGTGAATCTGAATTGTATCGAATCGAGTCCTTGTGAATCAGAAATCGAATCGAGGCCTTGTGAATCTGAATCGAAGCGAATCGAGTGCTTGTGAATCTGAATCGAAGCGAATCGAGGCCTTGTGAATGGGAATCGAGTCGAGGCCTTGTGAATGGGAATCGAATCGAGGCCTTGTGAATGGGAATCGAGTCGAGGCCTTGTGAATGGGAATCGAATCGAGGCCTTGTGAATGGGAATCGAATCGAATCGAATCGAGGCCTTGTGAATCGGAATAGAATCAAATCGAATCGAGTCCTTGTGAATGGGAATTGAATCGAACCGAGGCCTTGTGAATGGGAATCGAATCAAATCGAGGCCTTGTGAATGGGAATCGAATCGAATCGAGTCCTTGTGAATCAGAAATCGAATCGAGGCCTTGTGAATCTGAATCGAAGCGAATCGAGTCCTTGTGAATCTGAATTGAAGCGAATCGAGGCCTTGTGAATAAGAATCGAGTCGAGGCCTTGTGAATGGGAATCGAATCGAATCGAGGCCTTGTGAATGGGAATCGAATCGAATCGAGGCCTTGTGAATGGGAATCGAATCGAATCGAGTCCTTGTGAATGGGAATCGAATCGAATCGAGTCCTTGTGAATGGGAATCAAAACGAACCGAGGCCTTGTGAATGGGAATCAAAACGAACCGAGGCCTTGTGAATGGGAATCGAATCGAGGCCTTGTGAATGGGAATCAAATCGAATCGAGTCCTTGTAAATCTGAATCGAAGCGAATCAAGGCCTTGTGAATGGGAATCGAATCGCGTCCTTGTGAATCTGAATTGTATCGAATCGAGTCCTTGTAAATAGGAATCGAATCGAGGCCTTGTGAATCTGAATCTAATCGAATCGGTTTGAGGCCTTGTGAATCAGAAATCGAATCGAGTCCTTGTGAATCTGAATCGAAGCGAATCGAGTCCTTGTGAATCTGAATCGAAGCGAATCAAGGCCTTGTGAATGGGAATCGAATCGAGGCCTTGTGAATGGGAATCGAATCGAGGCCTTGTGAATGGGAATCGAATCGAATCGAGGCCTTGTGAATGGGAATCGAATCGAGTCCTTGTGAACCAGAAATCGAATCGAGGCCTTGTGAATCTGAATCGAATCGAGTCCTTGTGAATCTGAATCGAAGCGAATCAAGGCCTTGTGAATGGGAATCGAAACGAGTCCTTGTGAATCTGAATTGCAGCGAATCGAGGCCTTGTGAATAGGAATTGAATTGAGGCCTTGTGAATCTGAATCTAATCGAATCGATTTGTGGCCTTGTGAATCAGAAACCGAATCGAGTCCTTGTGAATCTGAATTGTAGCGAATCGAGTCCTTGTGAATAGGAATCAAATCGAATCGAGTCCTTGTAAATCTGAATCGAAGCGAATCGAGGCCTTGTGAATCTGAATTGTATCGAATCGAGGCCTTGTGAATAAGAATCGAATCGAGGCCTTGTGAATGGGAACCGAATCGAGGCCTTGTGAATCTGAATCGAAGCGAATCGAGGCCTTGTGAATGGGAATCGAGTCGAGGCCTTGTGAATGGGAATCGAATCGAGGCCTTGTGAATGGGAATCGAATCGAATCGAGGCCTTGTGAATGGGAATCGAATCGAATCGAGGCCTTGTGAATGGGAATCGAATCGAATCGAGGCCTTGTGAATGGGAATCGAATCGAATCGAGGCCTTGTGAATGGGAATCGAATCGAGGCCTTGTGAATGGGAATCGAATCGAATCGAGTCCTTGTGAATGGGAATCGAATCGAGGCCTTGTGAATGGGAATCGAATCGAATCGAGGCCTTGTGAATGGGAATCGAATCGAGGCCTTGTGAATGGGAATCGAATCGAGGCCTTGTGAATGGGAATCGAATCGAGGCCTTGTGAATGGGAATCGAATCGAGGCCTTGTGAATGGGAATCGAATCGAGGCCTTGTGAATGGGAATCGAATCGAGGCCTTGTGAATGGGAATCGAATCGAGGCCTTGTGAATGGGAATCGAATCGAGGCCTTGTGAATCGGAATCGAATCAAATCGAATCGAGTCCTTGTGAATGGGAATCGAATCGAACCGAGGCCTTGTGAATGGGAATCGAATCGAATCGAGGCCTTGTGAATGGGAATCGAATCGAATCGAGGCCTTGTGAATGGGAATCGAATCGAACCGAGGCCTTGTGAATGGGAATCGAATCGAACCGAGGCCTTGTGAATGGGAATCGAATCGAATCGAGGCCTTGTGAATGGGAATCGAATCAAATCGAGGCCTTATGAATCTGAATCGAATCGAGGCCTTGTGAATCGGAATTGAAGCGAATCAAGGCCTTGTGAATGGGAAACAAATCAAGCCCTTGTGAATAGGAATCGAATCGAATTAAGGCCTTGTGAATCTGAATCGAAGTGAATCAAGGCCTTGTGAATGGGAATAGAATCGAGGCCTTGTGAATCTGAATCGAAGCGAATCGAGGCCTTGTGAATGGGAATCGAGTCGAGGCCTCGTGAATGGGAATCGAATCGAGGCCTTGTGAATGGGAATCGAATCGAATCGAGGCCTTGTGAATCGGAATAGAATCAAATCGAATCGAGTCCTTGTGAATGGGAATCGAATCGAACCGAGGCCTTGTGAATGGGAATCGAATCGAAGCCTTGTGAATGGGAATCGAATCGAATCGAGGCCTTGTGAATGGGAATCGAATCGAATCGAGGCCTTGTGAATGGGAATCGAATCGAATCGAGGCCTTGTGAATGGGAATCGAATCGAATCGAGGCCTTGTGAATGGGAATCGAATCGAATCGAGGCCTTGTGAATGGGAATCGAATCGAATCGAGGCCTTGTGAATGGGAATCGAATCGAATCGAGGCCTTGTGAATGGGAATCGAATCGAATCGAGTCCTTGTGAATAGGAATCAAAACGAACCGAGGCCTTGTGAATGGGAATCGAATCGAGGCCTTGTGAATGGGAATCGAATCGAGGCCTTGTGAATGGGAATCAAATCGAATCGAGTCCTTGTAAATCTGAATCGAAGCGAATCGAGGCCTTGTGAATGGGAATCGAATCGCGTCCTTGTGAATGGGAATCGAATCGAATCGAGGCCTTGTGAACGGGAATCGAATCGAGGCCTTGTGAATGGGAATCGAATCGAGGCCTTGTGAATCGGAATCGAATCAAATCGAATCGAGTCCTTGTGAATGGGAATCGAATCGAACCGAGACCTTGTGAATGGGAATCGAATGGAATCGAGGCCTTGTGAATGGGAATCGAATCGAATCGAGGCCTTGTGAATCTGAATCGAATCGAATCGAGGCCTTGTGAATCTGAATCGAATCAAATCGAGGCCTTGTGAATCTGAATCGAATCGAGGCCTTGTGAATCGGAATTGAAGCGAATCAAGGCCTTGTGAATGGGAAACAAATCAAGCCCTTGTGAATAGGAATCGAATCGAATTAAGGCCTTGTGAATCTGAATCGAAGTGAATCAAGGCCTTGTGAATGGGAATAGAATCGAGGCCTTGTGAATCTGAATCGAAGCGAATCGAGGCCTTGTGAATGGGAATCGAAACGAGTCCTTGTGACTCTGAATTGCAGCGAATCGAGGCCTTGTGAATAGGAATTGAATAGAGGCCTTGTGAATCTGAATCTAATCGAATCGATTTGTGGCCTTGTGAATCAGAAACCGAATCGAGTCCTTGCGAATCTGAATCGTAGCGAATCGAGTCCTTGTGAATAGGAATCGAATCGAGGCCTTGTGAATCTGAATCTAATCGAATCAATTTGTGGCCTTGTGAATCAGAAATCGAATCGAGGCCTTGTAAATCTGAATCGAAGCAAATCGAGGCCTTGTAAATGGGAATCGAATCGAATCAAGGCCTTGTGAATGGGAATCGAATCGAATTGAGGCCTTGTAAATGGGAATCGAATCGAGGCCTTGTGAATGGGAATCAAATTGAATCGAGGCCTTGTGAATGGGAATCGAATCAAATCGAGGCCTTGTGAATGAGAATCGAATTGAATCGAGGCCTTGTGAATGGGAATAGAATCGAATCGAGGCCTTGTGAATGGGAATCGAATTGAATCGAGGCCTTGTGAATCGGAATCGAATCAAATCGAATTGAGGCCTTGTGAATCGGAATCTAAGCCTCCATCTCAATGTGCATACTATCCATCCTAAATAGTATATGACATTAGTAATATTCAATACTATATATGGCGGATAGGGTGGATAGTATGCACATTGAGATGCAGGGTAATTGAATCGAGGCCTTGCGAATTGGAATCGAATCAGGATATCTGTATCGATACCGAGCCCTATTAAATATCATTATATTCATTTTATATACTATATATAAATACTGCTTGATAACCAATATATTGTGCATCCCTAATAGTAATATCTATGATTAATATGATTAAGCAGCATATCGTAATTTGATTCAATTTTGATTAGAATTGTAAAAAGTAATTTGATTAAAGCTGTAAACAGATTGACAGTTCTAATAATACAAAATAAATAATTTACAGAATTGCATTACTTTAATTGTACGATTGTTGTTTTATAAATATTTCTTTAGAAAGCACACAATAGACACTGGTTTTGAGGCTGAAATAAATCTAAATCTGATTATAGCTCTACAAAAGAAAGTGTGTATGTGATGGGAGCCGGAGGGGGTTGGGAGAACAGGCTACGCCGATCATCTGAAGCGCAGCTGCTGTCAGTGTGTGTCTGAAGAGGAACCGTACTCTAATGCCATGCCAAGGGCGGACGTGGCCACACTGACCCCGATGATAAACAGCATCCTTTCATCCAGACAACACCTGGCCACAGATGGATGCTGGACACTGTCTGCTCTACTGGAAACAATACACAGCTATTTGTTTTGCTTAATTGTCGGATCAATGTTGTCATAATCATACATCAGAGGACGAGTCGTCTGTGACGCTGATCAAACACTGATAATGAAGAATCCATGAGAGGAACGGCTCGCCCAAAAATGAGTTGTACCGAACACAAATGTGCTGAATTTTCAATTCTAGCAACTAGATTATCCCATATTATAATGTGGTTTATGATCAAATTTGTGTGTATATCCTTTAAAAAATACAATGTGATTACAATGTTAAATGTAAAACCTTCTATTCTCTTAAATATTTGACCCTAAATCATCCAAAAAGAACCCTGAACATGATCTACACTCGACATAAAGGGAAACTCTCTCCATCACAGATGAGTGAACACGGCATATGATGCCACAACATGCAAATCCTTCCGTCTGCAACAGATATTTCCTCCATCATTGATTCTATCATGACACAGCTGTGTGGTGTAAAGCGTGCCGTTTTTTCATTACCATAGGCGCTCCCTTGGGCTCTGTGTGTGGCGTCTTTTGTGCGTGGGCACACGTGTATGTGTGAGTTTTGTGTAGATTTGTGTAGCTCTGGATGTGTGTGGTTACAGCTGCGAGAGACGGGGGTTTAATGAGCTTTAGGAGAGCGTTCCTCTATCCATTAGTGTCTATCAGGACTCCCCATGGGCTTGGAGGGCCTGCTCACCACAGGAGGAGGAAACAACCTCCCTCCCAACCTCCATTTTTAGCCGCACATCCCCATTTATCAGAGCACAACAACTAAACCAGACTGTGCTAGATAACATCATCCAAGGTTTACTGTCAACTAAAATAGAATGGGTATTCCTGTTTGACTTGATTTTGAATGGAGAGAGATCATTAACATACTGCGGAATAAAAACGCTGTATATTATTTAAAATACTGGCATCATGAATTTCACAATTCAGATATGAGGCTGGGTCACAGGGATAGTCACGAAAAGAAGGGAAAAACTATCCAAAATGTAATAATAAAATGCAATTAAACATATAATTGTGCATTTAGAATAGCAAAATAAATGTTTAAATACTTTAAAATAAAAAATACAATATTTTCAAATATTCTCATAGTGGTAAAGTATGTGCAACCAATCAAACTCTATAATATTTTGGTAATGTAACTTAGAGACACAATGCCAACATTAAGCGGTTGCAAGGATAAAATAAAATAAAATTAAATTAAATAAAAAAAAAAATAAAAAAAAATTAAATTAAATTAAATGCATGGAGTGGTTGGAAGGATAAAATAAAACAAAACAAAACAAAATAAAACAAAATAAAATAAAATAAAATAAAATAAAATAAAATAAAATAAAATAAAATAAAATAAAATAAAATAAAATAAAATAAAATAAAATAAAATAAACGCATGGAGCAGTTGCAAGGTAAAATAAAAATGTTTATAATAATAATTAAAAAAAAACCTGACTACATTATACAACATAAAATCTGGGTGCTGAAACAAAACCAGTTGAGGAAGACTATATTACAATACTGGACCTTCAAGAAGAAAAGTAAAAGTAAAAGTAAAAGCACAACCTAAACCATTGCTGTCGTCAACATAAATCATACAAATCATACAGCATTGAGGACCCCACCAGCCGAGTGCGCTGTATTAATATAAAAGATGCCGTGATGAACTCCTTCTGTGTGGAGGGCCTGTGAGTCACCGTTTCTCTATTGATCAGCTCTTATTAAATGATATCCTGCGTTCTTCCCCAGTCAGACATGTCACGCCACCATCACTGGAGCTCTGTAACGAAGCTTATTCACTGTGCCGTCACCCACCTCCCCCTACCAATTTTTGCTTCTCTTCTTCTTCTCCTTTTCACACATACACACACACAGTCACCCTGTCCCCGCACTCCAGAGGGAACAGAACAAAGGGGATCTCCACTTTTCTCTCAGGACTATTATTAGATCTTCAGCCCAGCGACAAAATAATCATACGTTCAGCTGAATCACCACACAGAAGCTTCAGTCCTGAAGAGCGAGGCGAGCCTTTGTTTAGAGCGAGGATAAACCGATGTGGCTACATGGAAGAAGATGCATTACTTAGGGATCTAAATTCATGAAATAAATGCATATACACCACTTGGACTACAAAATAATGATGCATTCCAGTGCCAAATGGTTAAATCAATCTATGTCAGGTTAAGGTCATTCACACATCAATCTCAGGCACAACGACCATATAACACTCTCCTGAGGATCAGGGTCAGGAACATCTGAGGATCCACAGACACTGGTCTGTTGAGCACTGTAAAAATCTCAATGGGTAAATCACACTATATGTGTGTGTTTGTGCGAGAGCAAAGGGGAAAACAATAACCTCTTTGAGGGGGGTCAAGGTTTTCTGGATACAAGCTCAGTTTAGATCCAAATGAAAAGGTCTGTAGATCTTTTGATCAAATGCCTTCAAGGATGTAACCAAATATTCAAGATCCCAATTATTTAGGAAGTGTCCAAAGGTCAAATTTTAGGAATCAGTCAAAATTACATATTGATTGACCACTCATCTGATAAATCACATTATAATACATGTCTAATAACACACAGATTATAAATGGTGCCTAAGAATATTCTTATTATCAATGTCAAATTATATTCATAATATTTAAATAATAACCAGTGCATAATAATATACAGATTTTAATCCATCTCTAATAATATTCAGATTATATCCAATGTCCAATAATATTCTGAATGTCTAATAATATTCAGACTATTCAAATTATAATCAATGACCAATATTTCTTAGAATATTCATAGAATCAATGTCAAATAATATTCAGAATATTCAAATTATAATTAATGTCTAATAAAATTCAGAATATTCAGATTATAATCCATGTCTAATAATATTCAGAATACAATTAACATTGATTTATTTCTTAGAATATTCACAGAATTAATGTCAAATAATATTCAGACTATTTAAATAATAATAATAATCAGTGTCTAGTAATTCTCAGAATATTCTTATCCATGTCAAATAATATTTAAATAATAATTAATGCCTATTGATATTCATAATATTCAAATTATAATCCATGTCCAATAATATTCAGAGTATTCCAATTATAATCAATGTCGAATATTTCTTAGAATATTCATAGAATTAATATACAATAATATCCAGACTATTAAATTATTAATAATCAATGTCTATTAATTCTCAGAATATCCATAGAATCAATGTCAAATAATATTCAGAGTATTCCGATTATAATCAATGCATAATATTTCTTAGAATATTCATAGAATTAATGTCAAATAATATTCAGAATACTCAGATTATAATCAAAGTCTAATAACATTCAGACTATTTAAATAATAATAATAATAATAATAATAATAAATGTAATGTCTAATAATATTCAGACTATTTAAATTATAATCAATGTCTAATATTTCTTAGAATATTCATATAATCAATGTCAAATAATATTCTAATTATAATCAATGTCGAATATTTCTTAGAATATTCATATAATCAATGTCAAATAATATTCTAATTATAATCAATGTCGAATATTTCTTAGAATATATCCATAGAATCAATGTCAAATAATATTCAGAGTATTCCGATTATAATCAATGCCTAATATTTCTTAGAATATTCATAGAATTAATGTCAAATAATATTCAGAATACTCAGATTATAATCAAAGTCTAATAACATTCATACTATTTAAATAATAATCAATGTCTAATATTTCTAAGAACATTCAATGTTAAATAATATTCTAATTATAATCAATGTCTGTGATGGTAATTTACAGCCCTGAAAGAAATCATCAACTACTCACAAGCCGATAAAATATACACCATTATAGCCACAAAATGGATGCAGATAAATATGAAACGTGAGACTAAAAATAAATCAATGTGGCACAGTTGAAAACACCTGAGTCAGGAAATGTGCAACTATCTGTCCATTTATCACCAGATCCATTAGATGGTTATGAGTTGCTATTTCATGCTCATAAAGGTTCTGCTGGGGTTGAATGGGCTATTTATAGCAAACCAATGACGTAGTTTCTCAAACGTAACCCCTTCCCAAAGATCTCGCTCAGAATCCCAAACCCCGCGATATCTCAGTGCGCGCTCCACTACACTGGGATGCTCGCGTGTGAATGTATGTGGAGATGTAGACAGGTGTGTCTCGGCATATGGCGATGCACACACAACCGCAGAAATCATGAGAGGAAAAGGTAATCGGGTTGCATGGGATCATAACCAGTCATGGATGCTGTATGCTTTAGATTACAAACTGATAAGCAATCATCTCAGATGAAAACATATCGATAACAGCTGATCAATTATGACGCAAAATACAGAGGATTACAGACGCGCGTAAAGAAGAACGGAGGGTGTAATACATTCAAAAATAAGTGTTTTCATATCACATTTGTCATATTCTTCCTTATATATCATTATTATAATATCAATTAGTACATATTATTAAATATTAAAATCTGACAATATAATAATCATAGTAACACATTAACTATTACAGTTTGGAGGAAAAGCTCATATTTTATAGTCTTTGAAAGTGGCTAAAACTAAAACTTGTCGAAATGCACGAAACACTGAGATGTGGAACAGTGTGAAACTTAAGTTCATACAGTAATAATAATCATATACGACAGTGTGCTTCAGTTATTGCGAGTGATGCATTTTCCTGCGCTTCTCTCTCTCTCTCACACACACACACACACACACACACACACACACACACACACACACACACACACAGAGAGAGAGATAACAGTGCAGGTTACTTCTATGCAATTCTCCTACACATCATCAGAAATTAGTTTCCTTTTGTCCTTGCTCCTCATATTTGTATTCTTACGCGCTCTAATGTTAATGTTATATAGTAAGTGAAACACATGCATCGGTACTTAACTATTTACACAGGTGCTGGAGACACAGGTCGAGGCATTCCCCTTCCACCTCGTCCTCCGAGATGAGGTCCGACAAGGGGCGCATGGGTAGAGGTCCGTCCTCTTGGAGAGGTGGCCTCATCTCGCGCAGGAACAGCTCCAGGAACCTCTTGAAGGTTTTCTCCTCGTTGGCAGAGCCGGCCATCGCTTCTCATTCCTGGAGAGACCAGAGACAGCTGGAGCCGGGAAAGAAGTCTACACTACTTTGAGTCGTAGGCTGGAGCGACTCTCTAGTCGCGCGAGTTGGGGAGGGCGCGCGGAGCGCGCGTGAACAGAGAGGGGAGTCGCGCAACAGACCGACGTGACGTCACAGGAGGCGTGGCATGACGGAGAGGAGGGGGGTGAATTAACTTTTTCATTAACCCATTTAATTCCCTATTTGTTACGAAAATGCACTTTTACATTTTTTTAATTGAAGACAGAACGAGTAACAAACATGATATTTGAAACATTTTAAAACTTTTTCAGAGAAGACACAAAACAATCAAATTCCACTATAAACACCTTAAAGATTAGTGATGAATTTACATACTTTTGTTTATGTGTATATATTTAGCCAGCAGTAGCCTATAAATAAATTAATGTAGCTATTCAAGACCTGTTAATATTGTGTATCATAACACTCAATAATATCCTTTAATGTAAAATAGTATTTAATCTTTACTAAATTAAAGATTGTTTAATTATTTTAGATGGAACGTGGCGTAAATTGTCACGTGATCCGAGCATTCCAACGTCAAAGCGCCATAAAAGGAAACATGTGAAACATCACGTCATAATACAGATACACTTTACTGCATATAATATTTGAGCGACCCTTTTATGCTATTATGAATGTAATATATAATATAATTGAATACACTGTGATCCTCTGTATGTTGTTTTTGTTCTTGTTATGCAAAAAAAGTGTGTATATATATATATATATATATATATATATATAATATTTGAACGGTCTAATATATTATTCAGATTGCTCTTATGTAAATCATGACATATAAACATGTCGCATTTGTGACCAGTGGAAACACCAGAGACATGTTTCCTTGGGACATCCGAGGAGAAAAATACATGTTCCTACATAGCCTGGGAGATTTAGATATTAAACGGGTTAAATTTAGCATAATTTAGCATTTTTTTATGCCTACCTTAAATATTAATTATTAAGTATCATTAGTTATTTGTAATATATTTTGGATTTTTAAAAACGTAAAAAATAATGCAAATAATAGACCTTTTGTTTTCTCACTAAGCAATTTATTTTCCTGCTTTAGCAAATGTACTTTTTTTTTTTTTTTTGCACGTGCTGTGTTCTGTACTAAAAGAGGAAATGTGCATTGAGGGGAAAAACAGACATAAATAACGCACTTCGGGGATGCCAAGGGTATGCACGCGCCGGACATACTCCACTGATAGTGTGAGAATATCAGTTTTGGTTTCCAGTGATGCGCGCGCTATACCTTTTTTTAGCCTTATCAGTTTCGTGGCTGCTTTGAAGTATGACGTCGGCCGAGCACAAAAGCGTGTGACGTAATCAGCCTATGGTTCATGCTGGATTTGGTTTTGTCTGCATCGTCCTCATTTGAGCGTTATCACGCAAATAAACACAATTCAGACGGATTATAAGATATTTCCTGCTAAAGTTGAAATAATTAACCGATTAATAGCCCTATATTCATACTCTTTATGTCCCTAATATAAATGCATTTAAAACTGTCAATATGAGGGCTATTATTATTAAAATCTAATTAGGCTACTATAGTAATCTATTGTGAGACTGATTCAGACGCCGTGCGAAGCCATTATTTAATCGTTTAATCGAGGCTTACATTGACAGAGCTCTTGGAGAGAATGTTTATGAGTGTATACAGGACATCAGAGCTTAAGCTAAAAATAACAACTGTTGTAGATTTCACATCATAGGTGGGAACTAACTGTTCTGCTCCCAGGCATTGTTAGTTCAGCTGCAGGTTGCCAGATGTTAGCTATTATTAACCCTTACACATTTATATGACAAAATCTAAAAGGTTTTTTACATGCTTTGAAAGATATCCTGTATTTACTATGGCTTTAGAGGGTTGTCAGATCATGTTAAACGCAACATTAACCTTTCAAAAATGTACTAGTATAAATATTTTCACACAAAATATTACAGACAAATACAGCTATTGCTGAGAAATTAAAATGACAGAAAACCCCGAAAGCATCTTGAACTATTGGAATATCCTATATTCAAAATAACCATTGTTCTTTCAACTGCGGGTTACCAGATATTATATATTCGAGGTATATTAGTGCTGTCAAAAGTTAACGCATGCGATTATTATTTTTTTCAGTTTAACTCAAAAAATATTTAACACAAGTAACGCAGCATCTGTTTTTTCTGTCATCCTTTGGCTACCGTTACATTATATGATCACGCTCTTATTCATGCAAATGCTTTTAAACCATTCAAGAGCGACAAGACAGAACGCGCTGTCTGTGAATGTCCTGACTATGACACACACACACGACGCTCAGAAAGACCGAAGAGAACACACTGTCTGTGAATGTCCTGACTATGACACACACACGTAACACTCAGAAAGACAGAAGAGAACGCGCTGTCTGTGAATGTCCTGACTATGACACACACACAACGCTCAGAAAGACAGAAGAGAACGCACTGTCTGTGAATGTCCTGACTATGACACACACACACGACGCTCAGAAAGACAGAAGAGAACGCGCTGACTGTGAATGTCCTGACTATGACACACACACACAACGCTCAGAAAGACAGAAGAGAACGCGCTGACTGTGAATGTCCTGACTATAACACACACACACGACGCTCAGAAAGACAGAAGAGAACGCACTGTCTGTGAATGTCCTGACTATGACACACACACACGACGCTCAGAAAGACAGAAGAGAACGCGCTGACTGTGAATGTCCTGACTATAACACACACACACGACGCTCAGAAAGACAGAAGAGAACGCGCTGTCTGTGAATGTCCTGACTATGACACACACACACAACGCTCAGAAAGACAGAAGAGAACGCGCTGTCTGTGAATGTCCTGACTATGACACACACACAACGCTCAGAAAGACAGAAGAGAACGCACTGTCTGTGAATGTCCTGACTATGACACACACACACGACGCTCAGAAAGACAGAAGAGAACGCGCTGACTGTGAATGTCCTGACTATGACACACACACACAACGCTCAGAAAGACAGAAGAGAACGCGCTGACTGTGAATGTCCTGACTATAACACACACACACGACGCTCAGAAAGACAGAAGAGAACGCACTGTCTGTGAATGTCCTGACTATGACACACACACACGACGCTCAGAAAGACAGAAGAGAACGCGCTGACTGTGAATGTCCTGACTATGACACACACACACGACGCTCAGAAAGACAGAAGAGAACGCGCTGACTGTGAATGTCCTGACTATAACACACACACACGACGCTCAGAAAGACAGAAGAGAACGCGCTGTCTGTGAATGTCCTGACTATGACACACACACACGTAACACTCAGAAAGACAGAAGAGAACGCGCTGTCTGTGAATGTCCTGACTATGACACACACACAACGCTCAGAAAGACAGAAGAGAACGCACTGTCTGTGAATGTCCTGACTATGACACACACACACGACGCTCAGAAAGACAGAAGAGAACGCGCTGACTGTGAATGTCCTGACTATGACACACACACACAACGCTCAGAAAGACAGAAGAGAACGCGCTGACTGTGAATGTCCTGACTATAACACACACACACGACGCTCAGAAAGACAGAAGAGAACGCACTGTCTGTGAATGTCCTGACTATGACACACACACACGACGCTCAGAAAGACAGAAGAGAACGCGCTGACTGTGAATGTCCTGACTATAACACACACACACGACGCTCAGAAAGACAGAAGAGAACGCGCTGTCTGTGAATGTCCTGACTATGACACACACACACAACGCTCAGAAAGACAGAAGAGAACGCACTGTCTGTGAATGTCCTGACTATGACACACACACACGACGCTCAGAAAGACAGAAGAGAACGCGCTGACTGTGAATGTCCTGACTATAACACACACACACGACGCTCAGAAAGACAGAAGAGAACGCGCTGTCTGTGAATGTCCTGACTATGACACACACACACAACGCTCAGAAAGACAGAAGAGAACGCGCTGTCTGTGAATGTCCTGACTATGACACACACACACAACGCTCAGAAAGACAGAAGAGAACGCGCTGACTGTGAATGTCCTGACTATAACACACACACACGACGCTCAGAAAGACAGAAGAGAACGCACTGTCTGTGAATGTCCTGACTATGACACACACACACGACGCTCAGAAAGACAGAAGAGAACGCACTGTCTGTGAATGTCCTGACTATGACACACACACGTAACACTCAGAAAGACAGAAGAGAACGCGCTGTCTGTGAATGTCCTGACTATGACACACACGACGCTCAGAAAGACAGAAGAGAACGCCGTCTGTGAATGTCCTGACTATGACACACACACGTAACACTCAGAAAGACAGAAGAGAACGCGCTGACTGTGAATGTCCTGACTATAACACACACACACAACGCTCAGAAAGACAGAAGAGAACGCCGTCTGTGAATGTCCTGACTATGACACACACACAACGCTCAGAAAGACAGAAGAGAACGCGCTGTCTGTGAATGTCCTGACTATGACACACACACACAACGCTCAGAAAGACAGAAGAGAACGCGCTGTCTGTGAATGTCCTGACTATGACACACACACACAACACTCAGAAAGACAGAAGAGAACGCGCCGTCTGTGAATGTCCTGACTATGACACACACACACGACGCTCAGAAAGACAGAAGAGAACACACTGTCTGTGAATGTCCTGACTATGACACACACACATAACACTCAGAAAGACAGAAGAGAACGCGCCGTCTGTGAATGTCCTGACTATGACACACACACAACGCTCAGAAAGACAGAAGAGAACGCGCTGACTGTGAATGTCCTGACTATGACACACACATAACACTCCGAAAGACAGAAGAGAACACGCCGTCTGTGAATGTCCTGACTATGACACACACACAACGCTCAGAAAGACAAAAGAGAACGCGCTGTCTGTGAATGTCCTGACTATGACACACACACACGACGCTCAGAAAGACAGAAGAGAGCGCCGTCTGTGAATGTCCTGACTATGACACACACACAACGCTCAGAAAGACAGAAGAGAACGCGCTGTCTGTGAATGTCCTGACTATGACACACACACATAACACTCAGAAAGACAGAAGAGAACGCGCTGTCTGTGAATGTCCTGACTATGACACACACATGACGCTCAGAAAGACAGAAGAGAACGCGCCGTCTGTGAATGTCCTGACTATGACACACACACGTAACACTCAGAAAGACAGAAGAGAACGCGCTGACTGTGAATGTCCTGACTATAACACACACACACAACGCTCAGAAAGACAGAAGAGAACGCGCTGACTGTGAATGTCCTGACTATGACACACACGACACTCAGAAAGACAGAAGAGAACGCACTGACTGTGAATGTCCCGACTATGACACACACACACGACACTCAGAAAGACAGAAGAGAACGCGCTGACTGTGAATGTCCCGACTATGACACACACACGACACTCAGAAAGACAGAAGAGAACGCGCTGACTGTGAATGTCCTGACTATGACACACACACGACACTCAGAAAGACAGAAGAGAACGTGCTGACTGTGAATGTCCTGACTATGACACACACACGACACTCAGAAAGACAGAAGAGAACGCGCTGTCTGTGAATGTCCTGACTATGACACACACACGACACTCAGAAAGACAGAAGAGAACGCGCTGACTGTGAATGTCCCGACTATGACACACACACGACACTCAGAAAGACAGAAGAGAACGCGCTGTCTGTGAATGTCCTGACTATGACACACACACGACACTCAGAAAGACAGAAGAGAACGCGCTGACTGTGAATGTCCCGACTATGACACACACACGACACTCAGAAAGACAGAAGAGAACGCGCTGACTGTGAATGTCCTGACTATGACACACACACACGACACTCAGAAAGACAGAAGAGAACGCGCTGACTGTGAATGTCCTGACTGACACACACACGACGCTCAGAAAGACAGAAGAGAACGCGCTGTGTGTGAATGTCCTGACTATGACACACACATGACGCTCAGAAAGACAGAAGAGAACGCGCTGTGTGTGAATGTCCTGACTATGACACACACATGACGCTCAGAAAGACAGAAGAGAACGCGCTGTGTGTGAATGTCCTGACTATGACACACACATGACGCTCAGAAAGATACGCGTCAGTATCGAGTTCTCTTTCACGCTTGAACGAACAATAACACACAGAATTATGACAAAATGATAAGTATTTTGATAAGTATTCTCATAAGAGAGTCTTAAATGAGTTAAATAATGTCTCAAATGAACTTAAAGAGTTGTGAGGAAATGAGATGCGCGTGACAGCGCGTCAGATCCGCGTCATGTTCGGCAGCGGCAGATCTTAAAGTGACAGCAGCCTAATAAACCAGTTGCTGTGATTCTGTCATTAATGTTCATCAAAGAACAAAGGCAACAGAGAAAATTGTAGCTTTAATAAGAATTAATCTATATCTAATTTATAATTTATGCAGTGCAGACTATTTGATAACTTTATTCAATTTCTGTATATTGATTATATATGAAGGCCACAGGTAAATATGACATTTATTATTATGGGTTTATGTGAAGATTGTTTCACAGTTCACTTAAATTAAAAGTTGTTATTTTTTTAAAGCCTAATAAATGTTGAAATTGATATCTTTCAATGATACTGTAATGTTGAATGTCTATCATTAATGTTTCATAGAGACATCAGTATCAGTATTAGTGTCAGTGATACTGGCCTTCATTCATAAAAAGATGCCATTACAACAAATATTTAAAATATACTGTCTTTAAGTTGTTTTTACATTCATTTGGAGAGTAAATGTGAAATTATTACAATAAAAAAATATTAAAAACTCCAATGTTTTTAATCACAGTTAATTACAGAAAAAATGTGCGATTAATTATTTTTTTAACTGATTGATGGCACTAATAAATTATAATATATATATATATTATATAAATGTATTATATTCTCACACAAAATATATTACACAGCTATCAATCCCATATTTATCTGGGGGTTGCCAGATAATATCAAACTTCAAAAAATGCAGGGTAATCATAGTTTCTGGAAAAATATCACAGTTACCGCAGCTATTGCTAGGTAACGAAAATGACAAAACATTTTGATTTTTTTTGTAGTGTGTAATGACTGTGACTATTTTGAAACTGGTTACCATGGTGGATGTTTGTAAAGGACAACAAAGTGTAGCCTTGCCGCCATACAGCAATCTGAAATTGTATTCATAGTCAGCTAGTAACCTGTCATATTATAAGTCTTCAGGTTAATGTCTTCAGGGATGTCTGATGCAGTGACCCAGCGTTGTAGGAATACCTTCCTCACCTGAAAGCCTGAGGTCACTCATTTCAAACCAGCCTTGACAAATGATGTAATCCTATTAGTCTTGGGCAGTTCTTCATTCATGATCTACCCATGTGTCTAACATGGAGGTTAAAAACATCAAGAACACAATGTCCTCTTCGGCCACATGAGCATGAAGCGTTTAAGTCAATTCTTCTGTCCAAACTATCCATTGCCAGCCAAGGAAATATGAGGTGAAGTGCTCATATTTTATCTTTGTGCTGATGTAATGCTGGCTTCCCAGTGTATAATTCAATTAAAGTGATGAACTTCACACATACGGAGTAAACTGAACCTGGATGATATACTGATATTGAACAGGAACAATCTGCGGCTGAATTATTACTGTTACTTGGAGGTGAATGTGAGCGGTAAACTCTTCATCTTCATACTGTCAATCATGCAACAAGCAAGACAGAAAGCCAACCTGATGCGACCTGTACAACACAATACACACAAACAACCAAATTATTCAATACATTGTCACAAATTTAGTTAATTGCATATTATGGCACAAAGTTTTGGCTCATGCAATTTAAGTGACATGATTAATGCCTGGTGACTGAGTAATCGCTGCAGAAAAACTATTTTGCATATATTATGTACAGGAGATTAGCCGGGAAAAGTGGTGGGGGATAATAAATGGCAATATTTTGATAAATATATGGCCTATAACCTGGTCCGTCATCCAATTTCAGTTGGAAAGTTTTGGTCACTTTGGAATAGCTTTGCATTTGCATTATTTCCTCCTGGATTGTAACACTGTCTGATTGTCCGGTGGGAAATTTATATCGGTGATCCACTAATACCACAATAACACAAAGGGCCAACAATCAATATACTATACTTTATTATATTAATAATCCAAGAAGTAATTGTTGAATGTGAGTTTTCACATAATATATTAGTATCTTTACATTCCTGACAGATCCTCCATTCGAGGGCGTTTGCTGTAGTTTCCTGAAGGAGACGAGACTGAAGATGAATCTGCATGTCTGGGTTCATCCGGGGCATCCCTGAAACCCTGGACCTGTGTGAGATCAGTAAAGAAATACGGTCATATATTTTTGATATAATAGAGCATATGGGTCAATGACATGCATATTTTTGTGTCCAAGTCCATTATTTCCTTTTAAAATAATTTGATACATTCATGACATATCACTTTATTCTATAAAAACTATTTAGTTTGAATTAATTTCTAGTACATTTAAATAATGCATATTATTTTATGTTTTGTTCTCTTAAACCCCCAAAGTTTCAAGTGGTGCAAAATTAAAACGGTGTCTTAATAACAAAAAAAAAATTAAAAACTGTATGGCATAATTTTAGGTTAGGTCCCCCTTTTGCTGCCAAAACAGCCCTGACCCGTCGAGGCATGGACTCCACTAGACCCCTGAAGGTGTGCTGTGGTATCTGGCACCAAGATGTTAGCAGCAGATCCTTTAAGTCCTGTAAGTTGTGAGTTGGGGCCTCCATGGATCGGACTTGTTTGTTCGGCACATCCCACAGATGCTCGATTGGATTGAGATCTGGGGAATTTTGAGGCCAAGTCAACACCTCAAACTCGTTGTTGTGCTCCTCAAACCATTTTTGCTTTGTGGCAGGGCACATTATCCTGCTGAAAGAGGCCACAGCCACCAGGGAATACCGTTTCCATGAAAGGGTGTACATGGTCTGCAACAATGCTTAGGTAGGTGGTACGTGTCAAAGTAACATCCACATGGATGGCAGGACCCAAGGTTTCCCAGCAGAACATTGCCCAAAGCATCACACTGCCTCCGCCGGCTTGCCTTCTTCCTATAGTGCATCCTGGTGCCATGTGTTCCCCAGGTAAGCGACGCACACACACCCGGCCATCCACGTGATGTAAAAGAAAACATGATTCATCAGACCAGGCCACCTTCTTCCATTGCTCCGTGGTCCAGTTCTGATGCTCACGTGCCCACTGTTGGTGCTTTCGGCGGTGGACGGGGTCAGCATGGGCATCCTGACTGGTCTGCGGCTATACAGCCCCATACGCAACAAACTGCGATGCACTGTGTATTCTGACACCTTTCTATCAGAACCAGCATTAACTTCTTGAGCAATTTGAGCTACAGTAGCTCGTCTGTTTGATCGGACCACACGGGCCAGCCTTCGCTCCCCACGTGCATCAATGAGCCTTGGCCGCCCATGACCCTGTCGCCGGTTCACCACTGTTCCTTCCTTGGAGCACTTTTGATGGATACTGGCCACTGCAGACCGGGAACACCCCACAAGAGCTGCAGTGTTGGAGATGCTCTGACCCAGTCGTCTAGCCATCACAATTTGGCCCTTGTCAAACTCGCTCATATCCTTACACCGTGTCTACACTGGACGCGACCGTTGAGGCGTTGCATCGTCCCACAACAGCGTCATGGTATATTGTCTTTTGCCACGTTGTGCCGCTCGCGTCCAGTGTAGACACAGTGTTACTCTTGTCCATTTTTCCTGCTTCTAACACATCAACTTTGAGGACAAAATGTTCACTTGCTGCCTAATATATCCCACCCACTAACAGGTGCCGTGATGAAGAGATAATCAGTGTTATTTAGTGTAGTGGTCATAATGTTATGCCTGATTGGTGTACAAACCCGATTCCAAAAAAGTTGGGACACTGTACAAATTGTGAATAAAAACAGAATGCAATGATGTGGAAGTTTCAAATTTCAATATTTTATTCAGAATACAACATAGATGACATATCAAATGTTTAAACTGAGAAAATGTATCATTTTAAGGGAAAAATAAGTTGATTTTAAATTTCATGGCATCAACACATCTCAAAAAAGTTGGGACAAGGCCATGTTTACCACTGTGTGGCATCCCCTCTTCTTTTTATAACAGTCTGCAAACGTCTGGGGACTGAGGAGACAAGTTGCTCAAGTTTAGGAATAGGAATGTTGTCCCATTCTTGTCTAATACAGGCTTCTAGTTGCTCAACTGTCTTAGGTCTTCTTTGTCGCATCTTCCTCTTTATGATGCGCCAAATGTTTTCTATGGGTGAAAGATCTGGACTGCAGGCTGGCCATTTCAGTACCCGGATCCTTCTTCTACGCAGCCATGATGTTGTAATTGATGCAGTATGTGGTCTGGCATTGTCATGTTGGAAAATGCAAGGTCTTCCCTGAAAGAGACGACGTCTGGATGGGAGCATATGTTGTTCTAGAACTTGGATATACCTTTCAGCATTGATGGTGCCTTTCCAGATGTGTAAGCTGCCCATGCTACACACACTCATGCAACCCCATACCATCAGATATGCAGGCTTCTGAACTGAGCGCTGATAACAACTTGGGTTGTCCTTGTCCTCTTTAGTCCGGATGACATGGCGTCCCAGTTTTCCAAAAAAGAACTTCAAATTTTGATTCGTCTGACCACAGAACAGTTTTCCACTTTGCCACAGTCCATTTTAAATGAGCCTTGGCCCAGAGAAAACGCCTGCGCTTCTGGATCATGTTTAGATATGGCTTCTTTTTTGACCTATAGAGTTTTAGCCGGCAACGGCGAATGGCACGGTGGATTGTGTTCACCGACAATGTTTTCTGGAAGTATTCCTGAGCCCATGTTGTGATTTCCATTACAGTAGCATTCCTGTATGTGATGCAGTGCCGTCTAAGGGCCCGAAGATCACGGGCATCCAGTATGGTTTTCCGGCCTTGACCCTTACGCACAGAGATTGTTCCAGATTCTCTGAATCTTTGGATGATATTATGCACTGTAGATGATGATAACTTCAAACTCTTTGCAATGTTTCTCTGAGAAACTCCTTTCTGATATTGCTCCACTATTTTTCGCCGCAGCATTGGGGGAATTGGTGATCCTCTGCCCATCTTGACTTCTGAGAGACACTGCCACTCTGAGAGGCTCTTTTTATACCCAATCATGTTGCCAGTTGACCTAATAAGTTGCAAATTGGTCCTCCAGCTGTTCCTTTTATGTACATTTAACTTTTCCGGCCGCTTATTGCTACCTGTCCCAACTTTTTTGGAATGTGTAGCTCTCATGAAATCCAAAATGAGCCAATATTTGGCATGACATTTCAAAATGTCTCACTTTCAACATTTGATATGTTATCTATGTTCCCCACTGTTACTATTAAACTTACCGTAATCTGATATTGTATTGTGGCCTCCATTTGACTTGGGGACTTGTACAGGGAGGCAAGCCTAAGCACAAAGTGGACAGGTGAGAAAAGCATAAAATGAGTTGTTATATCTTTGCACAAGGCACACTCTCTTCCACTCTGACCTTGTCTGCTCGGTTTAAAAAGCAAGAGGGTCTGCGGCAATTCAAATGCAGGGAGGCTGAACTGTACAGCCAGAGGGAAGACCTTCAACTTTATAGAAGGAGACGAGAGAGCAAGATGGAGATGCACTCTGAGCCTCTCCGCTGCCTGCTGCTATAAAGTAATAGACTGGCAGGTATGCAGGATGCATTATGAATAAGGTCTGGCTACAAAAGGCAAAGCAAGCTACTTGTTCAAAGTGATTCATTCCATCACCCACGGAGGTGAAGGGTAAAGAGTTTATGCAACATACTCTCACTCTCTCTCTCTCTAGAAGACCCATTTGGCTGAGAACACCACAGATGTTGGTTGCGTTTTCTTTTTTTCTCTCTATAGCAACATTTTGCTGTGTCAGGTTGAATGGACTAAAAGACTAAATCCAGTAAAAAAAGCCACAATAAACACCTTCCCACACATTTAACAAATTAAAAGAGTGTGTTTACCTTCTCAGTCCCTCCCAGTGCAGGATGAGCCTCTGCGTCGCGGCATGACCCCAACTCTCACCTGAAGTGTGAATTTTAATTGTTAGGACGGAGACTATGCAAAACAAAACAATGCATGAATGCACTCATATGTGTTATGTCTTACCTAATGCAGGAACCAGCTTGGATTGGCCACTTGAAACTCTTGTGGTCATCTGATTGGTCAAAACAACCTAAGAACACATGGTAACTGAATTCAATTATTTTATTAATTAAATATATTTTTATATTATATTACAGCCAAACCCGAAATGATTCAGACACCAGATATACAATAACGTAAACTGTGATACCCAATATTATACCCAAAAATTCTTCATACAGTGACTACCAGTAAAATTGATAAAAATTGGGGACCAAAATGATTCAGACACTTTGACCTGAGCATGTTTTGCTGAAGTGTTTTTTTCTTTAATTTCTAATGTGACCTTTGACACCACAGACTGAACAGAATGAAGCATTGCTTGGTCATTGGTTGAGCTAAATTGGTATTATCTAATTGTGTACTAATATATATATATATATATATATATATATATATATAAAAATTATTTTATTAAATTTTAAATATATTTTAAAATTATATTATATTATATATATATATGTTTAATTACATCCTCAATTTGTTTTGTTTCAGTGGTATGAGGTGCTCTGTATATAATATAAATTTATATATATATATAAAAATATTTTATTAAATTTTAAATCTATTTTAATATTATATATTTATAGATTTAAAATGTAATAAATTATTTTATTGAATTGTAAATCAATCTATTTATATATATATATTATTTTTTTATTACTTTTTATTAAATTATGAGGTATGAGGTGCTCAGTATATAATATAAATGTATATAAAATAAAAATAATATAATTATTTTATTACATTTTAAATATATATATATATATATATATATATATATAAAATTATTAAATTGTAAATATATCTTTTTTTATATATACATATACTATTCAATTACTTTTTGTTAAATTCAATTTTATTTATTTCAATTTAACTAAATGTAACCAATGAGTATTCTGCAGAAAATGTTTAATTACATCCTAGATTTGTCTGCTATTCATTGTTCTTTGTTTCAGTGGTATGAGGTGCTGAGTACCGCTACACTGTGTTGTGTTGCTATCTGGATGAGCTGCTGGGCAAGGCCGTTCAGGAGGCGTGTCCTCTGAGAAAGATCCTCAAAGTCATGGCGGAATGGGAAGGCAATGCTGTCAATCACTATTAGCCGCACCTATGATTGACACGTAATTTATGAGCATCTAAACAGCAGTAATATCACTGTGCTGAAAGAGTGGTCTTTATCATCCATTTTTTACCTCAGAATGCTGAGACAGGAAGTCAGGTAGGAGGTAAACCTCAGCTAACAGCTCTACATAATCATGGCAACGGACCAAGAAGAGGTTGGACAGGATCTTCTCGACAGTAAATTCCTCTAAAGCTTGTTTCTGTTCTGAAAGGTAAAGCAAAGACAGATTATTCGACAATTATACATTTTGTGTCTCATAAATGAACATTCTCAGGTAAAGCTGATCAGTATTGGGCCTGTAGAGTTCATAAAGACATAAGGGGCCGGTTGCACCAGCTGTAAGTTACAACTTAGCCTAGTTTTGACGTAAATGGGCACTAAATTACAACTTACGCACTACTAAATATTTTTGCGTTGCACCATTAAACTTAGTTGAAGCGTAACTCTACGTATAAAGAGTCTTCGATCAGGAGTAACGGTTAGAATAAAATAGCAGACAGACTGAACTGTATCAAGCTCTTGTTTTACACAACAGACTTCAATTCTTTACATATATATGATAATCCTGACATTTACACTCGCTTACATTTTAAGAGAGAAAACATTATGTGAATAGATCACTTTGTTAGCGGCTCTTCAACAAGTAGTTAGAACGAGGGATAAACTGAAGTTAATTTCAACACAACTTCTGCTCACGTATCTGAAGGCTGCTATTGGATCACTGAGAGGTAACGACATACAGTGGGGAGAACAAGTATTTGATAGACTGCCAATTTTGCAGGTTTTCCTACTTACAAAGCATGTAGAAGTCTGTAATTTTTATCATAGGTACTCTTCAACTGTGAGCGACGGAATCTAAAACAAAAATCCAGAAAATCACATTGTATGATTTTTACATGCATTTTATTGCATGACATAAGTATTTGATCACCTACCAACCAGTAAGAATTGCGGCTCTCACAGACCTGTTAGTTTTTCTTTAAGAAGCCCTCCTGTTCTCCACTCATTACCTGTATTAACTGCACCTGTTTGAACTCGTTACCTGTATAAAAGACACCTGTCCATACACTCAATCAAACAGACTCCAACCTCTCCACAATGGCCAAGACCAGAGAGCTGTGTAAGGACATCAGGGATAAAATTGTAGACCTGCACAAGGCTGAGATGGGCTACAGGACAATAGGCAAGCAGCTTGGTGAGAAGGCAACAACTGTTGGCGCAATTATTAGAAAATGGAAGAAGTTCAAGATGACGGTCAGTCTCCCTCGGTCTGGGGCACCATGCAAGATCTCACCTCGTGGGGCATCAATGATCATGAGGAAGGTGAGGGATCAGCCCAGAACTACACGGCAGGACCTGGTCAATGACCTGAAGAGAGCTGGGACCACAGTCTGAAAGAAAACCATTAGTAACACACTACGCCGTCATGGATTAAAATCCTGCAGCGCACGCAAGGTCCCCCTGCTCAAGCCAGCGCATGTCCAGGCCCGTCTGAAGTTTGCCAATGACCATCTGGATGATCCAGAGGAGGAATGGGAGAAGGTCATGTGGTCTGATGAGACAAAAACAGAGCTTTTTGGTCTAAACTCCACTCGCCGTGTTTGGAGGAAGAAGAAGGATGAGTACAACCCCAAGAACACCATCCCAACCGTGAAGCATGGAGGTGGAAACATCATTCTTTGGGGATGCTTTCTGCAAAGGGGACAGGACGACTGCACCGTATTGAGGGGAGGATGGATGGGGCCATGTATCATGAGATCTTGGCCAACAACCTCCTTCCCTCAGTAAGAGCATTGATGGGTCGTGGCTGGGTCTTCCAGAATGACAACGACCCGAAACACACAGCCAGGGCAACTAAGGAGTGGCTCCGTAAGAAGCATCTCAAGGTCCTGGAGTGGCCTAGCCAGTCTCCAGACCTGAACCCAATAGAAAATCTTTGGAGGGAGCTGAAAGTCCGTATTGCCCAGCGACAGCCCTGAAACCTGAAGGATCTGGAGAAGGTCTGTATGGAGGAGTGGGCCAAAATCCCTGCTGCAGTGTGTGCAAACCTGGTCAAGAACTACAGGAAACGTATGATCTCTGTAATTGCAAACAAAGGTTTCTGTACCAAATATTAAGTTCTGCTTTTCTGATGTATCAAATACTTATGTCATGAAATAAAATGCAAATTAATTACTTAAAAATCATACAATGTGATTTTCTGGATTTTTGTTTTAGATTCCGTCACTCACAGTTGAAGAGTACCTATGATAAAAATTACAGACTTCTACATGCTTTGTAAGTGGGCAAACCTGCAAAATCGGCAGTGTATCAAATACTTGTTCTCCCCACTGTATTATGCGACTACGCATTACTTTATGGAGAGCTTACGACCTACTAGCTGCGTTCTGCCTTAAAGGGGGGGTCTAATGCTATTTCATGCATTCTGACTTATTTACACTGAGTTGATTCTCATGCTAAACATGACCAATATTTAAAAAAATGAGTTGGACGTATGACAGAGTATTTCTGTGCCAAATACACTCCTTCAAGTTTCGGAAAGTTTTTTTCGAGTATGGCCCTGTATGACATCATAAAGGGCGGAATTCCTTGTATGGGCACTTCTCCCGGATGAGCACACACACACACACACACACACACACATCAACCAGAGCGAGAGCAAGAGCACGCCCATCAACGAGCTTCGTTCGGGTTACGGGAGCCGTCGGCGGCGCTGGCATTGTGTTTTTAGACATTAAATCAACAATGTCACTAAAGAAGTGTGTTTCTGGTGTGAGGGAAAGATCACCTTGTTCAGCTTCCCAAATAACCCAGCGTTAAGGGAACAGTGGATGCAGTTTGTGTTTCCGGAGTTCTGCAAGTTATGTGTTTGTTCCCGGTGATGAGTGGAAACCGCAGGCGGTGAGTGAAACTGCATCAAATGTGTGTGTTTTGTTGGCAATCGCCACGTAAGGGCATATAATGTGAACAACACCAACGTGTAGTGAATCGAGAGTTATCCAGGGATAATGCAATGATGTATTGTGTGTGTGTGTGTGTGCTCGTGACTCTTTAGCCCCGCCCACTGCAGGCCTCCACGAGCTCGGCTGTTTTCAGAAAGAATCGGTATAGCGCATCTGTCTTTTATAAATCTGATAAAACTAAAGACTCTTGGGAGATATGAAGGATGCAATACTACTCTATAGGTACTCAAGATTAACATGAGACTGGCAGAAACTGTGTGTGTTATGTACCCTTTAAGAACAAATGGTGCAACCGAAAAAAGTACAGAGTTATAAACGTGTACAAGTACAAACTAGCTAGTAGTTACTAACCCTCTAGTGTGGACTTTACGTTCCAATTTAAAGAAGAACTTACGAACGGCTGATGCAACCCTACCCAGCTACTCAAACCAGACCTGCATCCTCTGCTAGGAGTGTGCAGTGCTGCACGGCTGCCTCCGCCATATCAGCGACCCGTTGCACCAGGAAACTGCCTTCTGTGTCCACATACAGTGCCTTTCCTCCCAGTCCTCCGAAACACACAGGGATCTGCACATCCACTGCCAGCTGCATGCTTTACAATGGGGAAAACAGACCACTTCAGAAACTATAGTGAGCTACATTATCAACACTAATATGTGCCACTTATTAAGTTGGCTTGAGAAAGACAACTTACTGAAATGCTATTTAAACTTATTATTATTCTTCTGAGACAAAAACGTACAACTCTAAAGGCTGATTTACACTTCTGTGTCGGACCTACGCCGTAGCCTCAACGCTGTAGGCTACACAATGGTTTTCATTTATACTTCTGTGTTGTTGTCTGGGTCGATGTGCAATTACACATGCAGACACACACCTTGGTGATTGGTCCGCTTGGACTGGCGCTTGCAGTCCGCGTCGAATTGACACGTTGTTACATTTTTGGAGAGGTACACGTCAGGCTACGCATGCTACACACAGCCTACGACGTAGCTTCGACGTAAAAGTATAAATCAGCCTTAACTCCTCTTAGAGCTTTAACTCTACAACCCCCAAACTCAGACTAGACCTTCAGACTTCAACGTGCTAAATCATACTAGCAAAATGTTAAATCATGCTAGCAAAATGCTAAAACATGCTAATTCGTACTAGCATTGTGCTAATTAATGCTAACAATGTGTTAAAACATGGTAGCAATGTCCAAAAACATGCTAATTAATGCTAGCATTGTGTTAATTCATGTTAGCAACATGCTAATTAATGCTAACAATGTGTTAAAAAATGCTAACAATATGCTAATTCATGCTAGCAATGTGCTAAAACATGTAAGCAATGTGATAAATAATGCTAGAAGAATGATAAATCATGCTAACAGCATGGTAAATTATGTTAATGATATGCTAAAATATGTTGCTAACATGTTAGAAATATGTAAATTCATGCTAACATTGTGCTAATTCATGCTAGCAATATGGTAAAACATGTTAGCAATGTGTTAAAACATGGTAATAATGTGCAAAAACATGCTAATTTATGGTAGCAAAATGCTAATTAATGCTAACAATGTGTTAAAACATACTATCAATAGGCTAATTCATGTTAGCAATGTGTTAAAACATTAATTCATGCTAGCAATGTTTTAAATCATGGTAGCAAGATGTTAAATCATGTTAGCAATGGGCTAAATCATGCTAGCAACGTTCTAAATCATGCTAACAACTAGGGCTGGGACAATAAATCGATGCATCGTGAATTGAGAAATGATTCTGGATTGCTCCTGAGATTTTCCGAATGCATCGATTCTGAGCTTAGTTTTTAGACTTAGATTTATTGTCCCAGCCCTAGTAACAACATTATCTATCTATCTATTAAAACTACAGAACTAAAACTTAAATATCTATCTATCTATCTATCTATCTGGCTTTTAAAACTACTAAACTAAAACTTTATTTCAAACTGAAAACCTTCAAACTTTCTGGCTATGCTTTTTCAACCCAACTTAAAAGTTTGTCTACAAACTTTTTTAAAATCTAGTTACCCATTTTTTTAAGATGCACTAATTTCCTCCCATACCATAGTTGAGTCTTTCCCACACCAGGGGCCCCACAGATCTCTGTGGTCTTCCCCACAGGCACCCCCCCTCCGAGGGCCTCATCCAGGCCGGAGCAGAAGGTCACAACGCTCCCCAAAGTCCGCTCCTGGTGCAGGAGATCCAGGGCTGTTAGGCTCTCTGATGGCGCCCTCTGGTGGTGAGGCTGGGCATCATCCCTCAGCATCTGCAGCACCTCCACTGCCTCCTCTTGGGATATTCCTGCCTCTGTGGACGAAACAAGCATGGCTTTCTAGTCATCTGTAACTACTGTGAGGCTATAAAAGACTATAGTGATATAAATACCTTTACAAAGCTGAAGAGGACGCATGTCAATCAAATCTGACGCCACTTGGAAACCCGCATTGATGAGTTTTACCTTCACTGAGGGCGCCAGGGGGAGGCTGGGCACAGTCCTGTGCATTTTCAACACTAGCTTTGACAATGATATATATATAAAAACAGGCTGAAATGCCGTTTTAGACTCGTAACTCGCTACTATGACCGTTTAGAACAGATGGCAGCCTCAGCAATGTAATACGCATGCTTTTAGTTTTAACCGCGTAAAATCTACTCTTTGCTGGATGCACTATCGATAGAATATTTTCGCTAAATGAAAATAAATATAAACCATTAAAATATAAACATACGAGGACTTATGTTTCTTTATATATATATATTTTTTTTTCTTCCGTTTGATACTCCCTCCAAAACAAGAGACGACACTGTATGGGAAAACGCTCTTCAAAATAAAAGTCCCAAGACGCCATTTACACATTTCTAGCTTACGAGTACGTTAACAATAAAATTCTGAATATAAATTACTCATGTAATTTCTGTCGTAGTGGGATAGATTTGCATTTATTTTTTCATTGTATGGAAAGATTTGGATTGACAATGTAATTTTACAACTTGAGTGGAAGTGGCATGAAAAAGCATATATTATACTTTTTTTTTTTTTTTTTTTTTTTACACATTTAATATTTAATATAATATTTTTCTTAATTTCAATGTATTTTATTTGTATGTTCTTGTATAGCGCGGCACTATATAAAATAAAGTTTATTATTATTATTATTAATATTAATATTATTGGAAAAGTTCCATATGCATACAATGAAATTGTTTGGCTTCAAAAATTGGTGTTTATTATTTTTATTTATTTTCATACATACCTTGGAACTATGGAAGCCCGCTTCCGCCACAATTGGGTAAAAAATATAATTCTTTAAGTCATAATAATGACTTAACATCTCGTAATAATGAGAAACTTTCTCGTAATAATGAGAAACTTTCTCGTAATAATGAGAAACTTTCTCACAATAATGACTTAATATCTCGTAATAGTGAGAAACTTTCTCGTAATAATGAGAAACTTTCCCGTAATTATGACTTAATCCACGCATGCGCAATTTGCACATGCGGGCAGCAACTTCCAGCACATCAAGCGAGGCGGGCAGCAAGCATTATATGTGCTATCTTATTAATTTATTTCTATTCTTTATTTTTTATTTTACTATCTGTGTACTGTTGTCTCTGTGTAGCTTCCTCTGTCACCAAAACAAATTCCTTGTGTGTGCAAACATAGCCTACTTGGCAATAAAGCTCCTTTTGATTCTGATATTGATTATATAGGCTACTCTGGTTGAATTTGTCACGTGCGCCATTTATTGAAACATACAATATCATTTTTACAGGAGTATAAGCTATATTTACTGTTGGATGAAAACTGCTGCCCGATCACAACCTCATATTTATGTTGCAACTGTTCGGCAGCAGAACTCACTGTTTCCCTGTCGGTTTCAACACCATCCAATATGTATGTGTATGTATGTATGTATGTATGTATGTATATGTATATGTGTGTATGTGTGTGTGTGTGTGTGTGTGTGTGTGTGTGTGTGTGTGTGTGTGTGTGTGTGTGTGTGTGTGTGTGTGTGTGTGTGTGCGCGTGCGCGCGCATCAATAATCATGACATTGGCCAGAGGTTTGAAGTTGTTCAATGAATGTTGCCACTCATGCACCTCTGTTCTGTTCTTTCTGTGCCAAAGCTCGTTCTTGCTTAAAATCCTCTCAAGAGCGCGTTTGCTCAGAGATAGGCTATTCAATGCCATTCAGATAATAAGATAATAAGGCAATAATTTAATCATTAGTAGCTAAAACCACAATTAAAATACTCCTTAATGTGTTCACAATTCATCCTGTGTCGGGTCGCGGCAGATCAGTGAGCAGCAAGTCATAATTTCGATTTACTTATGTCATAATTTCGATTTTGAAATTATGATTTAAGTATGTTTTTCTTATGTGCCGGAAATGGGCTTCCATAGGAAATGTGCTTCGACGGAGGCCCACTGTTTGCATGAATCAGCATCAGCAACACCGGCGCCTCAGTAGATAGCGTGGCGCAAGCGCACAATGCGTCGTAATGACAGTTTCTCATTATTACGAGATGTTAAGTCATTATTATGAGAAAGTTTCTCATTATTACGAGATGTTAAGTCATTATTACGAGATGTTAAGTCATTATTATGAGAAAGTTTTTCATTATTATGAGATGTTAAGTCATTATTATGAGAAAGTTTCTCATTATTACGAAATGTTAAGTCATTATTATGAGAAAGTTTCTCATTATTACGAGATGTTAAGTCATTATTATGAGATGTTAAGTCATTATTATGAGAAAGTTTTTCATTATTATGAGATGTTAAGTCATTATTATGAGAAAGTTTCTCATTATTACGAGATGTTAAGTCATTATTATGAGAAAGTTTCTCATTATTATGACTTAAAGAATTATATATTTTTACTCAATTGTGGCGGAAACGGGCTTCCATATGGAACAGTACGATTGTAGCATGTAATAACATTAATAAATATAATGATGAATGAATTCAAATATAATAATCGATTTTTATTATTAGTTTTATTATAATCTGGCACCTTTTAATCTGACATTTTCTTACTTTATTGTTTGAATCATTTAACCAGTTATTATACTTTGTAAAACGTTGTCGTAAAAAAAAAAAAACGAATGTTGACAAGTAGGCATAAACACTAATTGGCTAAAGAAAACATTTTTTTGTCGTTAAACCTTACTAGCACGATAATGTCACTCCATTTCTTACTAATAAAATTTTTATTTTAGTTAGAAAACAGTGCGAACCGACGTTTGTGATTTTAAAACGCCAAAACTACACTGTCCCTTATCCCGCCCTGTATATGTGACGTATGTTTACAAAACAAAAGTACCCCATCGAAAGAAAAAATAATGCGCGTCGACATTTCGTACCTCAGGTAAACATGTTCTATCAACTCCTCTTTGAGTCTTAAATTACATTTGATTTTCATAACTATATTGTTAAGTCCATATTTTATCATAACGTCGATTCTAAGCTGTTCACTCGGTCTAAAGTGGCGCATTTTAGAAGCAGAACAGCTGAAGGTGTTCATCTCCGTGTCTTTTTTTTTTGTATCTGACACATTTGAGCTCGGATCAAATGAACGTGCTCTTGTTTTAACAGCTGTAGAACCGTGTTATAGAGCACCATGAACTGTCGATCGGAGGTCCTGGAGGTGTCGGTGGAGGGCAGGCAGGTGGATGAGGCCATGCTCGGCCTCCTGCACACGATCCTCCTGCACCGAAGCACAGGGAAGTTTCACTATAAGAAAGAAGGCACGTACTCCATCGGCACGGTGGGATCTCAAGACGTGGACTGCGACTTCATCGACTTCACATTCGTGCGAGTGTCTTCTGATGAGCTGGACAGGGTTATCAGAAAAGCAGTGGCCGAATTTAAGGTATTTTTGATCACAGCTCTTAAAGGGACAGTTCACCCAAAAATGAAAACTCTGTCAACATTTACTCACCTTCAAGTTGTTCCAAACCTGTATGAATTTATTTCTTCTGCTGAACACAAAAGAAGATATTTTTGAAAAATATTGGTTACCAAACAGTTGATGAGCCCCATGACTTCCATAGTATAAATAGGGTTGTAAAATCGATTAATCGCATCTAACATAAGTCTGTGTTTACATAATATATGTGTGTGTGTGTATATATATTATGTATATTTCTCTGTATACACACACATACATTTATACTAGTGCTGTCAATCGATTAAAATGTTTTAAAAAACATTAGCGTTTTTAATATTTTATATTGTAATAATTTCCAAATTAATGTAGAAACAACTTAAAGACAGTATATTTTAAATATTTGTTGTAATGGCATCTTTTTATGAATGAAGGCCAGTATCACTGACACTAATACTGATACTGATGTCTCTATGAAACATTAATGATAGACATTCAACATTACAGTGTCATTAAAAGCTATCAATTTCAACATTTATTAGGCTTTTAAAAAATAACAACTTTTAATTTAAGTGAATTTAAAACAATCTTCACATAAACCCATTATAATAAATGTCATACTATCCTGTGGCCTTCATATATAATCAACATACAGAAATTGGATAAAGTTATCAGACATTCTGCACTGCATAAATTATAAATGAAATATAGATTAATTCTTATTAAAGCTACAATTTTCTCTGTTGCCTTTGTTCGTTGATGAACATTAATGACAGAATCACAGCAACTGGTTTATTAGGCTGCTGTCACTTTAAGATCTGCCGCTGCCGAACATGACGCGGATCTGACGCGCTGTTACACGCATCTCATTTCCTCACAACTCTTTAAGTTCATTTGAGACGTTATTTAACTCATTTAAGACTGCTCTTATGAGAATATGAGACAAAACAGGCATTTTGGCATAATTCTGTGTGTTATTGTTCGTTCAAGCGTGAAAGAGAACTCGATACTGGCGCGCGTCTTTCTGAGCGTCGTGTGTGTGTCATAGTCAGGACATTCACAGTCAGTGCGTTCTCTTCTGTCTTTCTGAGCGTCGTGTGTGTGTCATAGTCAGGACATTCACAGTCAGCGCGTTCTCTTCTGTCTTTCTGAGCGTCGTGTGTGTGTGTCATAGTCAGGACATTCACAGACAGTGCGTTCTCTTCTGTCTTTCTGAGCGTCGTGTGTGTGTGTAATAGTCAGGACATTCACAGACAGCGCGTTCTCTTCTGTCTTTCTGAGCGTCGTGTGTGTGTGTCATAGTCAGGACATTCACAGACAGCGCGTTCTCTTCTGTCTTTCTGAGCATCGTGTGTGTGTAATAGTCAGGACATTCACAGACAGCGCGTTCTCTTCTGTCTTTCTGAGCGTCGAGTGTGTGTGTCATAGTCAGGACATTCACAGACAGCGCGTTCTCTTCTGTCTTTCTGAGCATCGTGTGTGTGTGTCATAGTCAGGACATTCACAGACAGCGCGTTCTCTTCTGTCTTTCTGAGCGTCGTGTGTGTGTGTCATAGTCAGGACATTCACAGACAGCGCGTTCTCTTCTGTCTTTCTGAGCGTCGTGTGTGTGTGTCATAGTCAGGACATTCACAGACAGCGCGTTCTCTTCTGTCTTTCTGAGCGTCGTGTGTGTGTGTAATAGTCAGGACATTCACAGACAGCGCGTTCTCTTCTGTCTTTCTGAGCGTCGTGTGTGTGTGTCATAGTCAGGACATTCACAGACAGCGCGTTCTCTTCTGTCTTTCTGAGCATCGTGTGTGTGTAATAGTCAGGACATTCACAGACAGCGCGTTCTCTTCTGTCTTTCTGAGCGTCGAGTGTGTGTGTCATAGTCAGGACATTCACAGACAGCGCGTTCTCTTCTGTCTTTCTGAGCATCGTGTGTGTGTCATAGTCAGGACATTCACAGACAGCGCGTTCTCTTCTGTCTTTCTGAGCGTCGTGTGTGTGTGTCATAGTCAGGACATTCACAGACAGCGCGTTCTCTTCTGTCTTTCTGAGCATCGTGTGTGTGTCATAGTCAAGACATTCACAGACAGCGCGTTCTCTTCTGTCTTTCTGAGCATCGTGTGTGTGTGTCATAGTCAGGACATTCACAGACAGCGCGTTCTCTTCTGTCTTTCTGAGCATCGTGTGTGTGTCATAGTCAGGACATTCACAGACAGCGCGTTCTCTTCTGTCTTGTTGCTCTTGAATGGTTTAAAAGCATTTGCATGAATAAGAGCGTGATCATATAATGTAACGCTAGCCAAAGGATGACGGAAAAAACAGATGCTGTGTTAATTGCGTTAAATATTTTTTAACATGTTAAACTGAAAAAATGTATCTAATTTTGACAGCACTAATTTATACATACAGGGTTCCCACGCTTCTTGAAAGTCCTTGAATTTCAGACACATGGACTGTGAAACACCAGGACTGGAAAGTACTTGAAAACAAACATAGGTCCTTGAAAGTGCTTGAATTAAGCATGAAATACATTTTGTTAGAGTAACATGGTGCTATTACAAAAATTGGCCTTTATGCGCAGAACAGCACTACTGATTGGGGAGGGAGCGGAAAAACCTGAAAAACGCTGCGTGAGCGGCTGGATCGTGATCACGTGCAGCCAGCTCTGCATAATGAGCACATAACATGGAGCTTTTTAACTTGCTTGGTGCCAGGGAAGTGCAAATCCAGTGATGCTTGGCTCAGTGTTGAGCTACATAAAAATTGGTTTATCAAAGTTCCAACGAATAACGCTTAATAAAGTAGTGTTTATAAGCGCAGCACTCCTTTGTTTACAGAGGTTACCGGGGAGACCAGTATCTGCTGCTCCATAAGCGCCATCTACTGTCAAAGAGTGAAATTTCCAGAGCATCAGTTGGTTTGTTCAGACTAATGCATATTAACCTATATTTTTAGCTTACACACAGAGTTGTAAATGTTAACTGGTGGATCGATGAGAAGCTAATGTGCTTTTAAAAAATGTAGAATAATAAGGTATCTAAAATATTAAGTATAATCATATTTTAAATTATTACGTATAATCACTTATAATTTGGATTCTTGCCTTTTCTTAAAAATGGCTTAAAGGCTGAAATGTGAAGGTTTTTATAAATATTTTTTTATAAAACTTGTTTTTGTCAACTTATCTAAACTGTTGTTTTTTTACAGTCATTTTATGGTTTAGGATGTTTCAGTAAACACTGATCTCACCCTGTGCAGGTCTTAAAAGCCTTAAAATTGATTTTTAAAAAGGTACCATGTACAGGTGATTAATAAATAATTTTGCATATTATTAATGCCTAGCAATTAACTTATCAATATCTTTTCATTTAATTGGAAAATTCATGTATGTAATATTATATTAATGTTTTAATTAAGTAATGATTCGTAAAAACGAACTAAAACCAGTGTGAAATAAATGTTAAAAGCAGGACTAAGAGAGCTGCAAACTGCATCTCTCATTAACTCGCTCCCTCTCTTACACTCTACCAGCCTCTTTCCTCCTTGGATTTTAAAAGTCACATGCCCCTAAAATTTTAGTTGTCAGTATATGCCTTAGCGTTACCGCAGTGATAAATACAGGTACAGTAGGTCTTTGATACTGTCCAGATTGGCAGTAACAAACCCACCTTTGTCGTATTTATTAGGCTTGATATAAAATAAAAGGTGCTTTAAAAAGTCCTTGAATCTGGTGTTCATGAAAGAGTGGGAACCCTGTACATATATATATGTATGTATGTGTGTGTGTGTCACACATACACACACAGAAATATATATATAATGTATATAATAATACATATATACACATATTATGTATACGCAGACTTTTATGTTAGATGCGATTAATCGATTTTGCAGCCCTTTTTTGAAGCATGTCGGTTAGACTTCTATAGTGTTTTTCCCTCATACTATGGACGTCAATGGCTACCGTCAACGCTCTGGTTAACAATATTCTTCAAAATATCTTCTTTTGTGATTCATACAGGTTTGGAACAACTTGAGGGTGAGTAAATGATGACAAAATTTTCCTTTTGGGGTGAACTGTCCCTTTAACTATTGTTGTTTATACTTTATTTGACTATAGGTGCTTTATGTGAAAATTGTACTATGGTAAAACCATGTTTGGACATGCATCATGGCAGCACCATGATATTCTTTGAAGTAACTTTGAGTATCATAGTATTACCCTACTTCACACACTTTTTTGATGTGTAATAAATATTTAGTAAAATCTGTATGTTCTTAACTTACCGTTTTTGGCAAAAACAAATAATTAAATTGAAATGTCATTTTTCTCACCCACTAAAAGCTACAAATAAAACATAAAGCTTATTGTTGTGAACTTGCACCTTTTGTAACCACAACCTTATTTCTACCCAGGATGCTCTTGGCAATTCTGGAAGTGATGGCATGGGTCAGATCTCTCTGGAGTTCTACCAGAAGAAGAAGTCACGTTGGCCCTTTTCAGACGAATGCATCCCTTGGGAGGTCTGGAGCATCAAGGTGAACGTGGTGAACCTGGCCAACGAACAGGAGCGTCAGATCTGCCGGGAGAAAGTCGGCGAGAAGCTCGGCGAGAAAGTCATCAACATCGTGGAGGTGATTAACCGTCACGAGTATCTTCCCAAGATGCCCACACAGTCAGAGGTGGACAATGTGTTCGATACGAGTTTGAAAGACGTCCAGCCGTATCTGTACAAGATCACGTACCAGATTACCGATTCCCTGGGCACGTCAGTGAGCACTACCATGAGGCGGCTGATCAAAGACACGCTGGCGTTGTAAAGAGTGTGACAGTGAAGCTGCTGGAGCCTAATGGACATTTATGATGATCTTGTACAAAAAATAGAATAATCACATTAGTGGGATTTAAAATAAATTCACTACACTTTTCCTGTATAATAATGGTCTCCACTTCCACATCTTTCAGCTAATTCAAACAAGCATCTAATTCAGTTACTTTTGTTTTTAATAAATCTAATTATGCACCCTAAATTATATCATATTGTTGTTCTTTTGAATTTGTTTGTCTGGATTTTTTTGTTACACTGATAAACACATAAATTTAAGAACTTGTGTTAGCGTTCTTTCTTGGAAAATGCAATGTGAGATCAATTGCAAACTGTTTTCTAAATATCACCATAACAGTAGGAGTTTTTTCCCCATGAATTCACTTCAATTCAGATGGTCTTTTAAAGGGTCATGAACTGAGAAATCAAATTTTCCTTGAGCTTTTGACATATAAGAGGTCATCATACTATAAGAATATCCTGTAAGTTTCACATTTTATTGTAACCAAGCCCAGAGAACGACTCATTGTGAATGAGCCTATAATAGATGGTGAAAGACCGCCTCTGCAGAAGAAGATCAACGCCTACTTCATCATCACAACTCTGGCCCCGCCCACTGGTGTGTTAGTGAGATGACGAGGAGAGAAGAGCGATACAGGATCACTGGACTAAAAATAACATTACCTTCCAAAGGATCCTAATGCTAGGAATGTGCTTATTTATTTTCAACAATGTGAATGTCTCAGTTGAGCATTATTTATTTGTGTTCGCTACATTTCACTGTGGATTCTTTGGGAAATCAGTCACAATTTCGGTCGCAAACAGACTTTTACGATATGGACTCGACAGTAATGCCACAACATGTGAGTAACCGTGTTAATTCTAATGCCTGATCTGAGACCTGTGATTTCTGATATGTGATGATTCATGTACAGTCAGATGTTCTTTGTCTATGTGTCAGTAAATCAAACCAGTGACTAAACGCTCAACTTCACATTGTTTCTCTTAGTAGATGAAAATAATCTGTTATTTAAACTGTGATTAAATGATATATAGAAAGCGATCAAAGAACACTCCCTTTACAATCACTGGAGCTGTCAATCAAACAGCACGAGTTTATCAGTGACTGAGTTCTGGACTCACACCAAAACTCCCGTAATAATCAGCGAATCTCTTATTTACATTGTGTTTGCACTGTTAGTTATGATGAAAGCATTCGTTAGTGTGCAGAAATCGAGTTGCAATGACGAGATCCTGCATTCATGCGCTCAACATGTCTGTGATCGGCTACAATGATCATCACTGCAACCTTTCATGCCACCATCTGAATATAATGCCATAGATCTGAATATAATGCCACCATCTGAATATAATGCCACCATCTGAATATAATGCCATAGATCTGAATATAATGCTATAATCAAGACTTTTCACCATTAGTTAACCTTGAGAGCTGTAATAGTAAAAACAAAATAGTTTTTGAGAGAGTTCCACATGTAATACTAGCTATTTCATATGCAAAGATGTCAGCCAATTACAGCAGTGGGCATTTACACTGAAGTCTCACAGCAGCCAATCACAGCAGTGGGCGTTTACACTGAGTCTCACAGCAGCCAATCACAGCAGTGGGCGTTTACACTAAAGTCTCACAGCAGACACGCCCCTTCAAACAGAGCGTTTATGCCTATTATTTTCTAAATTATGACCATTTTTGATGTAAAAATCATACTAACATTATAAGTGCGCCACAGGAAACATAAAACAATGCAGTTCATGACCCCTTTAAAGCCTGTTCATAATTGGACTGGGGGGGGGGACATATTGCTGCATATTTACCTAAAAAAACTTCTATACCATGTTTTCTTCCCACATTTAAATATTCTTATTTTGCACAATTTAAAAAATATACATTAGAAAACTATGAAACGTTTAATATCAGAAAGCTGACACAATGTCCATATTACGGTAGATGACAAACACAAGTTCAGTTACACAGTATTGATATTTATTTTATAAAGCAAGCACAGAAAACAGTAGAAAATGCTTTAACACAAAAACTGATACAGTTTTTAAAGCCACATTAGAACAATTCAAGTGCTTACAAATATTAGTTATTGCAGTGATACCACAGGAATACCAAAAAAGATATAATTGTCATAAAACAGAAAACGTTGTACAAACAAAGACCATAAAAATGTGTTTCTGTTCTGTCATCACTATTCATTCAATGTCATACAATCAATCTTTCAAAGAAATTGATCAATTACTGAGATGCTCATTTTATCATCGGGACACATGTTGATCTGCTAATAAAATGGTTTAACTCTTAACCCTAAACAAAAAGCTGATGTTTAGTGTCATGTAATACTGGGGACAAAAGTAAATGCAAACTAAATCGGGTATTTCTATCCTGAGAAAATAGCCAACTGATTCATTAAAAATACATTTTTTGGGGGGGTGGGATAAGATCAAAAGGAATGCATTACCGTTTTATCCATCAAAATATAGAGTAAATGACAGTAGCTGAAGGAAAATGCAAAGAGCAAGCAACATATTTAGATTTTGTGCTTAACAAAGGCCACAAGCTTGCTAAGCCAAACATCCCCTAATGTAAGGGAAGAAGACTTCTCCTTAATATTTCAAATACACGCTAAATTACTGCTTTTGTGCTTTAATATTTAAGAATAAAGATCTTCTCTGGGTCATACTGTCACAGAAAAGGTCCACTGAACATTAGGAATGTCCAACCATTCAACATCATTGCATCAAGACTTCATTAATCACTGAGTACTGGGTTCTGGTAAGTTGAGCTTACGCTATGGTAGAGCTCACAATGTACTGATACAGTACTGATACAGTGTGAAAATCTACTCAAACTTCATCTCTACACATTTATGAGAAGTAATTCCCACATATACTGCATGTCCTGTACAACAAAAGTATTAGAAGATCCACATTGCAGGCACACACTATAAACCGCTTAAAGCACATCACTCCAAACCTGCTAATTGTACACATAAAGCCTTCTATTTGTTCAATACAATCACTGAATATAATCCACAACCTCTAAACGAAAATGCCATGAAAGTCTACATAACTGGCAAAACACATTAAAAATACAACTTAACTAGCAATGCTGAAATTAAATTATAAACAGGTTTCTTCACCTCGGTCAATGTTCACAAAGTTTAATGTAAAGTTTGATATATACCATTTTAGTCTGCTTAAGGTTTGCTCTTTGTATGGATCTTAAATTATCAAAGTAACAATTCAATATTATATATATATATATATATATATATATATATATATATATATATTTTTTTTTTTTTTTTCGAAACACTAAAAAAAGATATTTTAAAGAATGTTGGTAAACAGACAGTTGATGTCAATGGCTACCCTCAACTCTTTGGTTACCAACATTCTTCCAAATATCTTCTTTTGTGTTCAGCAGAAGAAAGAAACTCAATACAGGTTTGGAAAAACATGAGGGTGAAAAAATGATGACAGAATTTTTATTTTTGGGTGAACTATCCTTTTAATAGCTCTCTAGCATAGGCAGAGCTGGATTGTGCATGTAACATAAAAATCTAATAGTTTTATTCCTAAATACCTATTTTTCCATAACTTAAAAAAAAACAAACAAAAAAAACCACAAAGCTATCGTTTAGGGTTTTGTTTTGGATGTGACAGATCTATCTTTTCTAACTAAAGAGCCACGTCTACACCAGTCTGTGCTTTTAATAGAGAACAATGTTTATTTGGAATTGCTTGAAAGTGCTAAATAACAGCATAAAGGCCACTAAAACATGAGAGGTGCGTAATAACCCAAAAAAAGTAATCACATTTGTTTGCAATAATTCAAAGAAAGTCATTTAGAAGAGTTCTTAAGGTGAAAGAAATCTGTTTCATTTATAACAGTCTTTTTTGATCACTGAACAATAAACTTAAAATAAAAAAAAAATAATACAGGGAAGTGCTTTAGAAAACAAGAAAACTCTTGGCATGCAATCCAAGATGCATTCTGAATACTGTTTATAGAAATAAGATATATTAAGTATGATTAAATGCTATTAATAAATCCCTGGGTTTTGGCTGCACCTGTGTCCCAAAGTAAATCATGTTTAAAAGGAGAAACTGTCCAAGTTAGTCGATTCCAATGGTTAAGGGCTACAAATGTGCAACTGCTCATAGCACTCTTACGTATGGCTCTGCTCGTGACTCCACAGACTGAATGCGGTCTTAAATGTCCGGTGGCAGAATTTGCACATGTACTGCCGTTTAAAGGTGAGTGCAGAGAGGGTTGGTGCGTGGTAAAATAGCGTGTCGGATTCCTGAGGGGTGATAGTTTTGTCTGTGCTGTCGGACTTGGCGTGCGATTGTTCCCCAGGCTCATCGTCACTCGTCTTGTCCTGCTCTGGCTTCTTGAGTTTGGTTGACGGTGACGTGGAGCCACTGGGTTCCTCCTCTGAGGCGTCCACCCCAGAACAGGTCGCTGTGAGTGGAGGATTTTGAGAAGTTGGAGGTTCTGGGATGGAAATCGTAAGAGGTGGAGAAGGAGACGGAGAAGACGGAAGCCTGTCGATCTCTCTCATCCCTGGCTCTTCAGGTGTGGACATATGGGATTGGTAGTGGCTCCAGAGGCGGAAGTTGGTCCTGAACGCTTTGTGACATATGTGGCAGATGAAGGGTTTGATATGGCAAAGCAGTTCCTGATGTCGTTCCAGGTCTTTGTGGGTGCTGAAAAGCTTTCCACACTTCTCACAAGGCCAAACACCCGGTTCCTCGGATGCGGAGCTCACGTTATCCTTGGCTGATACGGCTTCCTCTTGAGGTTCCTCTTTGACCTGCAGCTCCCCTTGACCATGAGCGCTCAAGTCCTCTGGGACATAAGACGATGAGTCTTCAGAATCATACATGGGTGGAACCGATGAGTCGCTGTACACTGCTTCCTCTCTGGGGTCACGTATCGACTCCTGAGAAGAGGGAGGAACTCCGAGAACATTGGATGATTCGTCATGATTGCTCTCCTGGAGACCGAGAGTCAACTGCTCCTTCACACTCATCATATTGTGATTGTGAACTTCCACCTGATGACGCCATATGCTGAAAGAGGACTTAAACGTGCGCATGCATTCAAGGCAGGTCAGCTTTTTGTACTTGCAATGAGCTTCGTGGTCTTTCTTGACGACCGTGTTGGAGAATCGAAGTCCACAGTATGGGCAGACAGTAGCATACCTGCAAGCTCTCTCATGGTCTTCTAGTTCAGTCAAAGAGGGAAGTTTCTCATTGCAGAGCCGGCAAGAAAATGCATCCTTATCTTGGCTTTCTTTAAGATGTGCCAACTGCTGCTGCTTGTACTGAAGGTCTCTCTCAGCATCCGTGTCAAGGTTAGCCGGCTCAGCGGAGTGTCCCTTCATGTGCAGCTTTAAGTGCGACTGGAAAAAAAACATTTTGCCACAGTAGGGGCATCCGTACGACCTTGACCGCCTGCTTTTCCTGCCAAAGGGTTGCGACTGCAGGCCTTGCTTGGTTCTCCTGAGCTTCATAATCAAGGCCTTCTTTATCTCCCGCTCTCTGACGATATCGATCAGCTTCCTCTGAAACTTCTCATCCAGGACGGAATAGGAACTGGAGGAGGGTGCGGGATTTTGTACCACGCCGTGCTGGGTTTGGCAGTGAGTCCAGACCTTGAAGTTTGTGTGAAAGCGCTTATGGCAGATGTCGCAAGCGTACGGCTTCTCTGGGTTGTGGTACATGTTCACGTGCCGATACAGACCCGCGTTGGACCGGAAAACCTTCAAGCAGTTCCAGCACTTAAACATTTTGTTTGGCCGAAGTTCTCCAGGTTCCTCGTTACTATTGTCCATGTTGGAATTGTAAGGTACCTCATCAAACGTGCTTTCCTGATGCAACAGATGATGCTCATTAACAGGCCTAGATCTCTTTAAGGGCATGTAACCTCCATCTATCTTACTCTTCCTCTTCACTGAGGGAGTGAAATACCCTCTTGGACCTTCATTGTAATTTGCCTGAAAGTCTTTGAAATTTACCGGCAGGTTGTCTCCAACAGTAATGCGAACAATTTCAGAAGGGTCGGCAAGGGGGCTGCTGGGCTCTGTTTTAATTCTGAGTTGAGTGCCGTCCGTCTCGTACGCATTTCGTTGTCTCGACCTGAGAAGAAGTGGCATATCTTTTGACACCCGATCCTCACTTTCAGGGGATGGCGACCTTGCTGTTGTGGCCATTAACTTGACCACAGACTGTTCTCGACTTTGTGAGTCCTTTAGCTCCAGAGCTGGAGAAAAAACTGGAACTGGACTATCCATAGACAATGATCTGCGTAGCAGACTTTTAATAAGTGGCCCACTTCGGTCTACGGTTTGGTTGCGTGGACCTTGATGCTCACCCGCTGGGCTGGAATCATGTGATCCGTCCATTCTTCCATCGATGCCGCCGTCAGTTTGATCTGATTGTAGGCTAGCATGCTGTACAGACTCGCTGAATGACACTGAGGATGTTAGTTGCGGCCTTGTAGACGCCGAACGGTATTCAGTTCGACGTCTCAGAATGGATGTCGGAGAGGAGATTATAGATCTGCAGTCGCCATCAACTGTATTTTTGTTTACATTTCTGCTGTTGGAGGTACTTGTCTCTTTTTCATTTGGTCTGATGTGTCCTGAGGATTGGCTCTGATCACTGAAGTTATGTGTGAGCGAGGGTTGCTCTGTGACTTGTTTAAACGGTTTTCCCTGAAGACTCGAACTTTTTCTTGGAAACACATCCATGCTAGGCTGCTCACCCTGACCTTGATGCACAATAACACTTCTCTTTTGATAAGTGCCATCCTCCTCCTCCTCCTCAGAGAGCAACATTCGTTTTCTCGACACACAGTATGACGCCTGAGGTCTTATAGACATGATGTTGGTTAGAAAGGGAATGCCGAGGCTATAGCCCAGCTCCTGTATTGCTGCCAGACTGCATTTCTCCACGAACAGAGATGATGAGTAGATGTAGTTTAGCACAATCTCAAAAGCATCAGGCTCACAGAAGTCAAGCTGAACAATGGGGCGGTTCTCCGAGTCCCTTCTGGAAAACAGAGACTGGAAATACTCACTGCAGGCTGCAAGGATGCTTTTATGAGCCTGGTACTGTTGATCGCCCACTAACAGCACGACATCACAGAGCTGACCCTTCAACCGCTGCTCATTGAGGGCACCCAGCAGTGAAATACCATGGGCAGGGTTACAGTAGTGCCCCAGGCTCTCCATTTTGGCTTTGAAGGGGAGTAAAAGAAAAAAACAAATTTAGTGACATTGCAAATTCATTACAACAGTGACTTAAAATAAGTTACATTAATATAATATTGTCAATTCATTAGCATTACTAAATGCACAAGATATCAAACTACAAATGAACAACAATTTTTTTATGTCATATATTTATCTATTTATATGTTAATTTATAAATACAGTATCCATTGTTCATTTATGTTCACTTACAGTTTTTTTTTTACAATTGCTATGATACTTTTTTCAATACTTTTAACAATTTTCCTAAACTCTTAACACAGCACAACATCTGTCTGTGTAGGCTATACAATTAACACATTTATTGTTGCTTTGACACAAAATGCATATAGTTAACACAAATTTAAAATACTTGAACTTCTTTTACACACAAGCTCAACCAAGACCAAAACAATGCAAATTTTTTACTGCCAAATTTACCAGTGCTTTAACACTGTATGTCAGAACAGATAACACCATGTTCTAAACCTAACCTTATAGGCTAAAGTCAAGGTGAACAGCTGTTTATATTGTGAATTGAAACACAAATATATCCCCTGTATTTTATTCCATTGTTACTGAGAAACAGCTGATTGAAGTTATGCAAATATATAAATCACAACTGATTCCCATCTAGGAATTGTGTGTTGATGTTCTTTTAATCACATGACCATACAGTAAAAGAGCCTCTTTGGGCTGATCTGTGAAAAAGGAACAATATAGAGCAACACAAATAAAGTAAGAAAAATGCCTGCATGAGGGAGAGGAAGATGAGTACCAGGACAAGGGCAAGGGAAAGATTGAAAAGTTAGAATGCATGGTGGCGCTCAAAGAAGGGCCAGAATTAGGGTAACTGATAAATATAAGAGCTACTATCATAGACCATGTCATAAACCACAGGCTATCATACAGAGAGGCTGGTGAACGAGTACAGCCAAATCTCAGCGAGACACAGTGGCATCCATTATCCAGAATTTTCGAGAAACCAACAGGTAGGATATTGTAAGGGCTTCTCCTACTGCAAAGTGTAAATACTTTCACCATGTATTACAGTGACTCTATGCCTCTGGTCTCTCATATGTAAATGTATTTTGTCTAAGGATTCAACACCTCCCTCAGGGGGCAGAGGAAAGCTCCTGAATGAAGAACAGGAACTTGCTATTGTCATCATGGTGATAATGAAATAAAACTGAAGGGCATTCTATAAAGCTACTCTGAGATGGGTCATTTATTTTTTGTTTTGAATTTCTGCAGAAAAAAAAACAAAATGCATGCATTTACTAAACCCGACAAAACAAAAATGTGGAGAGGCTTCAAAAGACACAATCTATGATCAATAAAATATACTGTCTATTGTATAAGGGCAGACCTGACACATAAAATAATGCAGTTTCTGTGATTCCATCTGGTGTTGGTGTGTTTATGACATTGTGCAATGACTGACTAAATGTTCCTGTTGGAAGAGAACATGTGTTAGGGTTTTGGTAGACATAGTGTATTGTGTTAGTGTATTGTTGTATTTTGAAAATTAGTGTTGGAGTTTAGTTTACAATGTGTGATTTTGAGCATGAAATTAACCGTTTTGGCAATTGTGTGTTGTAGGTGTGTTGGTGTGTTAAGAGTTTAGGAAAATTGTTAAAAGTATTGAAAGTCATAGCGATCGTAAAAAACTGTATAATACATTGAAGTGCCCCTATTATGGTTTTTCGAATATTCCCTTTCATGCAGTGTGTAATATCGCTGTTTGTGAATGTAAACGTTCTGCAAAGTTGTAAAGTCGAAAGTGCACGATAAATAAAGTTATTGTCTCCCAAAAGAAAGAATCGACTCTGAACCGTCTAAACGAGTCGTTTTTCATTCTAATCCCACTGCGTTATGGTTCTACGTCACTAGAAAAGACATGTTGGACCTATGTTGGACATCATCCACCCACGAACAACTTGACCCGCCGTCAAACATCATTTTACTGATGACTGCTTCTTAAATCTCGGAGTTCAACGGGGGCCACTATTACCTAAAACTGTCTATTAATGCAGATCGTCTGTTGTTCTTACTACTTTGAGTAAAGATAAAGGATGGAGCAAGATTTGTTTTACAAGCGTTTATGTTCCATCAGTCATTCACGTTAGCGCTGGGCTAACGTATGCGCTGTTATTGATACAGTTCCCGCATGTGCACCGCAATAAATCAGAAATACACACATGGGTTTGTTGATGAACACACACTTGTTAATGCTGATGGTGAGGAATTACAGCTGCAACATCTCATAATGAACCTCAAAACGAGTAGTGTATCACTGAGAAACGTCCTGCTCGAGTCGTCCTTGCGATGGAGGTTCAGGTTGAATAACTAGTTCTTCCAATGTTTCATCATCGGACTCGCGCTCGGATTGATGTGGTAAAATCGACGTCATCGTTACTGTCTTTACAGTGTGTGCAATCGCTGAGCTTTAGGAAGCCTCCGGAGCTGAAGTTCAGTTATGATAATGAGCTGTACGCGGTAGACCAATCATGACAGACCAGGCCGTCTGACCAATCAAATAGTAAACCAAAAGTAGCTCACGGAAAGGAGGGATTTAGAGAGACTGATTCATCCGTCGAGTCGTTTGAGAATCATTGAACAATGTGGTGATGTGCAATGTGTATTATGAGAAAATGTGTTTTTGACCTTTGATGCATGTAAACCTGTTGTAGGAGACGCCAAAACAAAACTAGGAACCTTTAAAAGAGCATAATACGGACACTTTACCTAATGTTAATTTATAAAACTTGAAATGTTAAAAATATATTTAACCTCCGAGTAGATAAATAAATGCTTTGATCATGATAGGCAACGCATTAACAATTGCTAAAATTGAATCTAATTGTAAAGTATTACCATAATCTTATATATAAACAATAACTTAAACAACATGCCCGGAATTGCTAAGCTAGGCACACAACATGTAAACATGACATCAAATTTGTCACTCACAGAATACACATTTCCAAATGTGTCCCCTCAACAACTTTGTTTCATTACATAGTTATTGAAACATCTGGAATCACAAAATCAACTGCAATTTTTTTCCTCTTAATATTCTTAATATTTAGCCTTCCAATATTGTCTTGAATAATAAAGTCAAAAAGGTTGAGAATCACTGCATTACAGTATACACTCCTGGGTTTAGCCCAAAATGGCTAAACACTAAGCTTTAATGGTCTTAACAACAAATTATTGGTCAGGGAATTGGCAAAATTAAAGCAAATGCACTACCTAAATAGCCCATTGCTGTCTCAGAAAAACATCAAAGACAGAATGTTTTTGACAGAATACGGGAAGTTTGATTCAGAGTGATGAATCACAATGAAACACGAGTCTCCGAAGATCTGCTGAGAAATATAATAATAAATACATCTCTACCACAGTGAAGCATGGAGGAAGAGCTGTCATTTCAGCTGATGGTATTGGTGAGCAACTTCACTGTGAAAAGTCATTTAAAGGCACAATATGTAAGATATTTGGATTAAAATATCTAAAAACCACAACAGTGTTATATATTTTGTACTTACATTATCCCAGATGTTTCCAAGAATGTTTAAATCCAGAGAAATAAGCTATTTTAACCAGGACATGGACCGTGTGCGTGCGTCGCCTTTCAATGACATCAAACCCGCGTTACCCTCGATTTTATTTTGTAGAAACCATGGAAACACCAAAGACGCTTTAAAGGTGGGGTAAGTGCTTTCTGGTAACCGATGTTGATATTTCAAATCACCAAAACAAACACGCCCCTACCCCAAAAGGGTCTCGCCCCTATTTTGATAGCTCCGCCCCACACATACGTACACAGCGCAGGCAACGACTATGGTGGAATCTGCTGTGCCAGCCGGCCGAGGCTATGATATCATCAATAAGTGAAAGCAATACGTGTTACTATGGTAATCCAGGTCGAATGTTCAATGAAAAAGTCATCCCTTCCATCCCAAAAACACAAACACAGTTCTCATGAACAACTCGATAGCATGAGCATGAATTATATTACAATTATGACAAGATTAGAGGGTTATATCGATCACGAAAAGAGGAACCAAAGGAAACAAACATATATTAGGAGTATATTATCTTACTTTTCGGACACACTTTGGGAGCTGACGCTTGAAACAGACAGCGAGGAGGTTTAGACGCTCCAGGCTTATCAGGTGTAGAAATGAATGGGGCTTTATCATCGCTGAAGTGAACGACCATACAATTGCAAATGAATATGCATATTGATGCAAAAGCCAGCATATATTAGTTCTGTGAAACAAAACAAAACAAAATCAATGTTACTCGCCTATCGAGAAGAAATAAAGCAACCTTGACGTCCGATTGCAGGCCTTAGCGCTCCTTCTCTCCAGCGCTGGAAAGCTGATACTTCTTGCCTGATCGTAAGCCTTCTTTTGTTTTGTTATCTGCCATCTCTCTCTTTCTGTCATCGCTCAGCTAATGTCCGTCCTGTGTGTCGTGTCTTTTGAATAATGAGTGCACTGAGCGATCTCTCCCCATCATTAGTAGACACGCCCCTTACTGCTGATTGGCTACAAGTTTGTTTTGGTACTCGGCCCGAGACGCTTTTACTAAAGCATTTTTGAAATAACACTTACCCCACCTTTAATATATGATGTGTTTTATTAGACAGGTGAGCAACTGTTTGGAGACATTCATCAACAGAAAACTAATCATTGTTATATAGCTAGAGCTGCACGATTCTGGATAAATTGAGAATCATGATTTTTTTGTGTAAAATGGAGATTGCGATTCTCCCACGATTCTAAACTAAACAAGATAACATGCAAACTAGAGGTTCTTTGGTTCATCACGACTTGTTTCGTTATTGGATGAATCAGCATTATTGGAAATCTTTTAAATAAATGATTCAATGACAAACACTTTTTTAAACACTCACTTGTCGCCATGCACCTCCTGGCGTAGCGATAAGCAATACAATACATACAAGTGTCAAAACACTTTTTTAAAAGATGATTTACTCTTATTTTGATTAATACCGTGTTTTATCCTCTCTTATTTAAATGTTTGTAATAACACATAAATAACGATAATGTGTGATTGAAAAGAGGTCAGCGGCAGCGCGAACGCAGATTTGAATGTTGCAGTGTGATGATCGTAAAGTCTCGATTTAAACAGTTTTTTTTTAAATCACAAGCATCGGTGGAGCATGAGCGGCCCATATCAATGAATACGAGCGTTCACATCGGAAGTGTAGCGGCCGACCCTCTCACGGTGCGTGTCCTCTGGCGCAGAATAGAGTGAGAGCATTTTCAATTCATTCCTATGGAAGTTCATAGGAATGAATTGGAAATACTTTCTCTGCTCCGCTTGCTTAGTGCCAGTGGACATCCGTCATTCATTAAAGCCTTGTTTATACTTTTGCCTGGCTCCGCAGCGCGAGCCTCCGCTGACTGCGCGCGCTCCTCCCCAAACGGACGAGGCGTCTATACTTGACGCGCTCGCCGTTGTACTTTTCTTTGAAACGACAGAGGGCAACTCGGAGTAATTGTTCTATAAACCATCAGGAAACAGCGGTAAGAAGTAATGTACACAGATGACGATATTTATTTTAGTACACTTCACCAAAAACCACACTACAAAAGAATAGTTAAACTCAGTAAACCTTGATATTATTACTTGTGACATTAGAACAAAATGTATGTACACATACATGTATACAACTAAATTAATGATCTCTTAAATATTTCCTAATTTCACTAAACATTTTCATTTAGTTTCGTGAACATTTTTTTTTATTAAACATGGATCTTTATTTTCAGTAAAAGGGCTTATTTCTGCTTTTGTAGGCTCATTTTGTAAATATAAGCAACTTATTTGTACGTGCAAACTGGGTGCCATGAGACGTCATGCTCGGCTAGATTCGCCTCAAACTCGTACATCGCACTGAAAGTTACAAAAAATGCTGCACACCGCCACGCGCCCGCGCGCACCTTCGCATCGAGTATAAACCAAGCTTCATTAACATGGGAAGCGATTTTAATATGATAAAACAGCGCTGCGTTACCAGACATACACATAAGCGAAAGAATCGGAAGCGGCGAGTCCGTGACTGTGGCAGAATAAAAGCTCCGCTGCTGTCGAGCCGCTCATCTCTCATTAGCAAATCGCTCCAGCGCCTCGTTCCGCTCCACAACACTCGGCCCTGCTCTGCTTCATACTACAGTAACATTAATAATCTCATCCTGAAACCCGTCCCGATTGTTTTCCACCGGCTGTGAGGTGAAGACGACATCTCCCACGAATCCGCGCTCAATCTCAGCGTCATCAAGCCACACCTTTGTTTTGACTAGGAGACCTCTAGCGGCGAAAAATTACATATTGTGCCTTTAATGCTTTGAAGTACAGGAGAATATTGCAGAATGCTTCCCACAATGAAAAGCTGTTATCTAAAGAGGAATGATCAGATGTTATTGTTCAACAAGATAATGCTCCTGCCCAAATTACAAAGACAACCAAGAACAGTCCATCATGTTTTGGCCTGGTCAGATTCCAGATTTGACCCCTATAGTGAATATCTGGCCTCACATTTAACTACTCATGAACTGATTGAAGCCATTAACACTGACTCTTCTTCCTGTAAAAAGCTGTCTGCAAGGTGGAGAAGGCAATTCCATGCTAAGTTACTTTATCTACAGTATTTGTGCAATTCTTGACCAGTGATTTGTGACCAAAATGGTTAAGAAATAAACTGGTTAAATGGTTAAAATATTTCGCCATTTTTGGCCCTTTTTTTTGCCCGGGAGTGTATAGTGGCCAAAAGTAATGCCCAGAGGGGATATTTCTTTTTAATGACCCTACAAGTTCTATTAAACCATCAAAATATGAGGAAAATATTTTTTAAATATGCTAAATATGAGGGAAGAACAAAACACTAAACTTGGTTAAGATATTTAAATTATTTGACAAAAAAGGCAAACTACAGCTACAGGTTTTATTTTACTATGCTAAAAAAAAGAATGCATAGAAAAACAAAAAGGTCATAGGAAAAAGCATACATTGACTACAACATAATCAGTTATTAATATTTCACTGGTTCTCTCGTGTTTTGGCATGTGTTCATACAGCCTGGTCAAAAATTATGTCTGCATAATTTGGTGTGTTTCATTGCATTATCACAAATAAAACAATTGACTCCAATTAAGCACAACTATCAATATACTTACAAAATCTTTAACACATTTTAATAATATTTGAATAAAGGGTGAAGATGACAAAAAAGGCCAGACATCACTTTTGGCCACTACTGTAGAAAAAAAAAAAATTACATACATATACACTGTGCAACAATTTGCCTGATTGGGAATATTAATTTATTAATACATTTGTTTTTAAAAATAAAACACTGTTGCATAAATTAAATTTAACTAAACAACAAATCATGGCTGCAAACACAACCAGAGAAAAAAAATGCATATTTATCAAATTTATTACACGACTTTTTTTTTTATTGAAAAATGTTAATCTGTTAAAAAACATGTCATTGTAGGATTAGCAAATAAAAGTCATAAAATGCAGTAATGGAGCCTGCCCTGAGTCTACGCATGCGCACAACGACCGCTGATTACATCATGTCTAACGTTAGTTACAGTTGGTTTTACGCTGCCTAGACTATTCGCTCATGAAAACGAGGAGCGAGTATGTTTACATTTAATTATTTCGCTAGATAAACGGTCCTCTTAACATCTCGAGTTCCGTTTCAAATAAAACCATTTGTTGATGACCATATTTACCGAACACGTTCCAAAATACAGGCAACTGGTTGCGTTTCTTCACTTTACTATTCACAAGATATGAAATGAAACGATTAGAACACGCGTTGCGCGCGGGCGCGCGCGCACACACACACGCACACACACACACACACACACACACACACACACACACACACACACCCTCTCCTGTCACCGACTGCGCAGACGTCGCATCCTCCACAACAGCCGCTTATGTCAGGAAAGAGCGAGCGCGAGAAAATCTCCTCGGCGTTACGTCAGGAAAGACTGATTTTACCAAAACAACATCCAACTTCTCCAGTTAGACGATGGAATAAAGTTGTTCAGGATTTCAACTCACCCTAGTTCGGTGGCTTTGAATGCCGCGGTGCTCCGACACTGGACTTTGTTTCAGAGTTGCGTTGAGCGTGAAGCAGTCGTGATTCCATCCATCTTGTATTTGACGTCATCCCACTCTAGGGATGAGGTCATCGCTGAGAACGCTCGTCACGTGTGCTGCTCTCTGATTGGCCGCCGTGTGAGCTGTGGGCGTTCACGGAGGAAATGAGCGGAGGATGACGGATTGATAAACAGTTGAGATGAGTTCGCACGTATGCACGCGCTTATTAAAGAAACAGGCAGCATTTTGTCATGAAAGTGTTTGTCATTCTCCTGGAAGTGATCATTTAAAGGCACAATATGTAAGATTTTTGGATTAAAATATTGTTAAATATTTTGTTGGCTTGTGTACTTACATTATCCCAAATGTTTCCAAGAATGTTCAAATCCAGAGAAATAAGAAATTTTAACCAGGACACGGACCGTTTTATTTTGTAGAAACCATGGAAACACCAAATACGCTTTAATATATGATGTGTTTTATTAGACACTGTTTGGATCATTCATGGACAGAAACTAATCATTGTTCTCCAGCTCAACACAGTTAGTCTTATTGTTTAAATCTGGTGTTCTTGATTTACCGCGAGTACCATGTTTTACCATGCCTAATATGATCTAGCTCACTGCAGTGTTGAGCAATTGAGAGCTTAAATTGTATCGAATTGGGGGGGGAAAATCATCTGATTAATAGAAATTATTAAAATATATTATTACAATTATTTATCATATTAATAATTTTAAGTTGCAGCATCTAACTAAACAAACTGCATTGCTCTGAAAGATTTTTTTAATTATGCTTGAGTTGCTTATGATGTATTTTTGTGCAACAAAATTCTGTATATGTTGCGCACACATGCACTTATACATTATTCTAGAAGATCTGGGTTCTTTTCCCTCTGCTACTAATTAAAATGACATGAATAGTAAAGTCTGTCAAAGACTCACGGACGTTGTACTAATTATATCTCCCTAAGGGAGAGTTAAATTGTGCTTACCTGTACAAGACAAGTTAACTCATATGAAAGTGAAACTGCATACAGTTCAACACTATCACATGGGTTTATGATATGACATGGCATATATCCAGGGTTCTTATCGTTATGGAAAACCTGGAACTATCAAGGATATTTAGTGGTTCAAGCGAGTAGCACTGAAACCCTATTGTAATTGTTAAAATTTCCAAGCCTCAGCATTCTCCCCTAAAAGTGATCAGACCAAACCGTAAATCGTAGAGACTTGAAACTTTGAGGGCTGGTAGTTCTCACACCGTCTACAACGCCACCAAGGCTCGCCCCGATCGTGCTGATCGGAACGAAACTCAGTGGGCATGTTCGACTCACTGCTCTAGAGGTCTGTAAGAAGTTTGAAAGAAATCAGCCACTAGGTGGCGCTATTGAGTCTCACACCTCTGTAATCACGTGGTGTTTCACACATACACACAATATTCATATCGTTTGATAGATCTCCTGATACTGAACAACTTTGCCTTGAGAACCACTGCTGTCAATCAAATCGTTCATTAAATATTCACGATTATTTTATTATTTATTATTTAAATTACTTTTGCCAACTATTCTTAGGTTTTTCGCTCAATCTGAATAAAACCAATGCAGTGCAATTCTCTGGACGCTCTAGATCAAAAATTATCAAAAGGTGAACTTTACCCTTTGGGTAGCAATAACAGGGTCATTTAGAAAATGGGCGTGGCCAAGTGCACGCAAAAGCCTATAACTCCTAAACGAAAACTCGGAACTTCGCGAAAATAGATGCGCACATGCGACATATGATTCTAAACAAGCATGCAAACATTTTTGGAGATCAGACCATAGGTGGCGCTATAACTGTTAAAAAGGTGTAAAATTGCCTTATTAAATTGCCTGTATTGGCTGTAGATGATCTATAATCTAAGTGGTTACATGCTTGCTAAATAAAACTTTATACCCTTTTATGCATCGGCTTAAAGGCCTTAAAGTGCTTGAACCCCGATAATTACTGCTCGCAGCTACATTTACAATTACGATTAAGTATGGGAAGTTTAAAATATCTTAATATCTTAAAAGTGATGGAAATGTCTTCAGTGAATATATGCTGTGCATGGGGGTTTAGGAAGCTGTTTAGAAAGCATTCAAATATCAAGATGTTTTTTTGTTTTTGTTTTAAAAAAAATTGTCAAATAGTTTAAATCCAAACCTCTATCATTTGAATTAACAACTGGAAAATTTCTCATAGAAATTCATTGGTCAAAATGTTTGGAAACCCTCTATACCACTTTTATTTTTTTCATAATTGGGTAACCATACCTGACTTTCACATGTCACTTTCACTTAAACTTTTGAAATCAGTGCGTATTATAATAATAATAATAATAATAATAATAATAAATATTTTATTAATTATGTCATTAATTCCTCTCCCTCATGTCGTTCCAAACCCGTAAGACCTTCGTTCATCTTCAGAACACAAATGAAGATATTTCTGATGAAATCCGAGAGCTCTCTGATCACTCCATAGACAGCAATTTAATGAACACTTTCAAGAAAGGCAGTAAAGACATGGTTAAAATAGTCCATGTGACTCGAGTGGTTCATCCTTAATGTTATGAAGCCACGAGAATACTTTTTGTGCGCAAAAATTAACTAAACTAACCCTTTAAGCTTGATTTCTTTTCCTCAGTCTATTTGACAACTAACGTGTTGAATTATTTCTCTCTGGCTCTGCATGAGAACACATTAGTCACTCAGTGAGCGCATAACACTGACATTCTTTAATTAGGCTATTTTTCACACCACATTAATTAGCTGCTAGAGTTATCCAAACGGCAGGCTGGCTGCTGATAATCTGCTGTCCGTATGTGTGTGTCTGTGTGTGTGTGTGTGTGTGTGTCTGAATTTATGACTTGTAGTATGTTCTCATAGGCTCAGCATTATGTGCACTCACTGCTAATTATATCTAAGCTGGTTCAGTCACAGCAGTTTTCACAAACAGAAGCTTCTTAGGCTACTGACTTTTCTGAGGGGTCATTTCTTCTACTATATTTATGTCGGGGCTTTTGTATTCCTCACCTACACATTGGAAACATGCACAAATTGTTCATTATTAGAGTACATTTGACTTTATTCTCTTTTAAACCACTAGATGGCACTAAAAATCAGCTCAGCACTTTTCTTATCAACCACTTTTGATGATGCACGTAGAAATTTGGCTGAACCATCGCAAACAGCAACGAGTTCATTTGCTGACTTATGCTGCGCTAATTTGGTAATGCTAGCAAACAAAATGCTAATGCATGCTAACAACATGTTAAAACATGCTAACAACATGCTAATGCATGCTAACAACATGTTAAAACATGCTAACAACATGCTAAATCATGCTAGCAACATACTAATGCATGCTAACAACATGTTAAAACATGCTAGCAAAATGGTAAATAATGCCAGCAACATGCTAACGCATGCTAGCAACATGCTAATTAATGCTAATGACATGCTAATGCATGTTAACAACATGCTAAAACATGCTAGAAACATGCTAATTAATGCTAAAAAAGGTTAAATCATGCTAACAACATGCTAATACATGTTACCAACATGTTAAAACATGCTAGCAACATGTTAAATCATGCTAGCAAAAATGCTAATGCATGTTAACATGTTAAAACATGCTAACATGTTAAATCATGCTAGCAAACATGCTAATTATTGTTAACAACATATTAAAACATGTTAGCAACATGTTAAATCATGGTAGCAACATGCTAATGCATGTTAACAACATGTTAAATTGTGTTAGCAACATGATAAACAACATATTAAAACATGTTAGCAAACAAGATAAATCATGCTAGCAATATAATAAAACATGCTAGCAAATCCTAAACATGTTAACAACATGCTAATTAATGCTAACAACATGGTAAGATGCTAGCAAAATGTTAATTAATGCTAACAACCTGTTAAAACATGTTAACAACATGTTAAATCATGCTAGCAATGTGTTAAAACATGCTGACAAATGTTAAACATTATCAAAATGCTAATTCATAGTAACAACATGCTACAAAATGCTAAATTATGCTAGCAAAATGCTAATTAATGCTAACAACATGATAAAACATGCTAACAACATGATAATAAATGTTAAAACATGCTAGCAACATACTAAATCGTGTTAACATGCTAATGCATGCTAGCAACGTGTTAAAACATGTTAGCGTCATGTTAATTAATGTTAACATGTTAAAACATGTTAGCAACATGTGAAATAATGCTAGCAATGTGTTAAAACATGCTGACAAATGCTACATGTTACTAATATGCTTATTCATGATAAAACATGCTAATTAATGCTAACAACATGTTAAAACATGTCCATGTCCTTTGATTCAATTCGAGCATTGCTTAGAGGTTTGCAAAGGGGTGTAAATGGCACCATGGTGACACTTTTAAAAACATGAAGAGCATCATTACGCTGCATTCACATGGGGCATCGGCGTCAACGCTTCTCATTTACTTTAAATGGGTGACGTCATGCGTTGCCGAACTGAATTGTGGGTTCCGTTGCGTTGCATCACTGGCGTTGCTCGCGGCAGAAGTTGAAAAGTTTTCAACTTTTCAAGCGCCAACGCAGGCGTCAGCCAATCAGATCACCTATGCAAATACCCTAGCGCAGACGCTAGCCAATTGCGTTCATGCAACACCGGAAAAGTAGTATGATTGGCTGTTGTCACTATGGCGGTCGCGTCAGCACCAAGCTTCAGGTACGCCCTCCATCAAGCGTTGACGCAGATGCCCCGTGTGAATGCAGCATTAGGGACTTTTCTCACCATTAACTGAAATAAAGCCTATTGCCATTACTACAATGTCTGACAAGACACAAAATCAAACCACATTTAGTCACTCTTGTTTATAATAAGCAGCATTTTATTCTAAAAACCCTTTCAAAAATTTATTTTAATTTCCACTATCAGTTTATATATCAGTTAAATTGTGAGTATCACATATTACGCCATACAGTAGCTGAAAGTGAAGTGCTTTTAAAAATGCCATTGATTTTCCACTGTTGTTACAGAAGTCACCTGTGCAGACTCCAGGGAGCTGATGGGCGTCTGAGGAGAGCGGTGGGAGAGGGCAAAGGAGCAGGGTTTGCTTCCAACAGTGTACATGGAGCTCATAGAGAAACCTGTTCCATTCACAATGACTTATGGTTTTTAAAAACGAGAAGCAAGTATTCGGCAAATCAATATTCAGAATGCATTGGGTTGTTGGTACCTGGTTAATCACATCTCTCCTTGGCCTTGGAACGGGGCATAACACTTTATTTGAAGGTAGGAAAACTCTACTTATGTTATCCAAGTACGTCTTATTTCAGTATCAAAACTGTGTGAGATTAGAAATAATTTCAAAAATGAGACATACAGGAAAAAGTATAAAATGATTGTGGATAGTAGAAATGTTGATGAGAAATTCAAGTTCATATTGAAATCTTGGACATTTCATTTCACACTTTGGTATCTTGGTGAACCTGAGCAATAGTTTCATCTCTGAACCTCTTAAGGAGATTTCAAATAATCAAAGAATCAGCTGAAACTCTCCATTTCCACTAAATCTCACTGATTTTTGATTAATCTCTTTTAAATGTTTTAGTAAGTTTATGTAACTTAAATTTTTAGTGCTGTCAATCGATTAAAAAATGTTTTTTTCTGTAATTTTTCACACATTTTTTCTGTAATTAATTGTGATTAAAAACACTGGAGTTTTAATATTTTTATATTGTAATAATTTCACAGTTACTCTCTAAATGAATGTAGAAACAACTTAAAGACAGTATATTTTAAATATTTGTTGTAATGCATCTTTTTATGAATGAAGGCCAGTATCACTGACACTAATACTGATACTGATGTCTCTATGAAACATTAATGATAGACATTCAACATTACAGTATCATTGAAAGATATCAATTTCAACATTTATTAGGCTTTAAAAAATAAAATTGAACTTAAAACAATCTTCATATAAACCCATTATAATAAATGTCATATTTACCTGTGGCCTTCATATATAATCAATATACAGAAATTGAATAAAGTTATCAAACAGTCTGCACTGCATTAAATTATAAATTATTAAAGCTGCAATTTTCTGTTGCCTTTGTTGTTTGATGAACATTAATGACAGAATCACAGCAACTGGTTTATTAGGCTGCTGTCACTTTAAGATCTGCCGCTGCCGAACATGACGCGGATCTGACGCGCTGTCACGCGCATCTCATTTCCTCACAACACTTTAAGTTCATTTAAGACGTTATTTAACTCATTTTAGACTGCTCTTATGAGAATATGAGACAAAACGGGCATTTTGGCATAATTCTGTGTGTTATTGTTCGTTCAAGTGTGTGTCATAGTCAGGACATTCACACACAGCGCGTTCTCTTCTGTCTTTCTGAGCGTCGTGTGTGTGTGTCATAGTCAGGACATTCACAGACGGCGCGTTCTCTTCTGTCTTTCTGAGCGTCGTGTGTGTGTGTCATAGTCAGGACATTCACAGTCAGCGCGTTCTCTTCTGTCTTTCTGAGCGTCGTGTGTGTGTGTCATAGTCAGGACATTCACAGTCAGCGCGTTCTCTTCGGTCTTGTCGTGCTTGAATGGTTTAAAAGCATTTGCATGAATAAGAGCGTGATCATGTAATGTAACGCTAGCCAAAGGATGAGAGAAAAACGGATGCTGCGTTCAATATTTGTTCAAATGAAAAAAATTAATTGCTTGCGTTAACGTGCTAATTTTGACATTAATCTGTAGCAAATAAGTAAGAAATATTATTAAAATTGTGAAATATTATTTAAAAAATTTAAATAAATGCTGTTCTTTTGAACTTTCTATACATCAAGAATCCCAAATTTTTTTATTATGGTTTCCACAAAAACAAACAATTTTTTCAACATTATTAATAAAAATAAATGTTTGTTGAGCACTAAATCAGCAAATTAGAGTGATTTCTGAAGGATCATAATGGCTATAAGATTGAAGAACTTATCTATTCCAGACCATTTTGAATTTCTTTCATTTTCCAGGATATGGGACTCTGTCAGGGTATCATCTGTGTAATGTGACTGTGCTTGTTTCGGTGACCAATGTGATCTCCTATCCTACCTCGTACACCCAGAGGAGGCCGTGTGGTGGGTGGCTGCCATGGACAATGTGTGATGTCACGGTTTATAAGACAGAATACCAAACACAGGTGTATAACATGTCCAAACAGGTCATGAAATGTTGCCATGGCTATGAACAAGTTGGGAGTTACTGTGCCGTGTGTGAGTATTTTCAAACAAATTCATTTGAAATAGATTGTACTACTGTCCCAGGAAAGAGAAGAGATGCTGCGGATTGTCTTAATATATTGTCATTATCTCAGCCTTGAACAGAAGTGCAGAATTCACATCTAAGCCAGGACTGTGTCCCTCAGCGAGTGTGACAGGGTCTCTGTGGAATCATTTAACTTCTTCTGGCTCCATGTGCAAGTGGGACATAGATTGTCCTCAGTGGCAAAAATGCTGTCAGACGGAAAACATCTCCAACATCTATCAGTGCTCAGACCCAGTACCAGGTACACACAATCCCTTACACTGCATCCCAGAATTCTTATAGGCATTCAATAACATTCAATGAGTTTAAAATGTCCGTTTGTCCTCAAGCCAACAGAACCTGCTTCAATGTGACAATAACAGTTAAGACAAGCTTTCAGCTAGTAACTATGGACAAAGGACTCTTCAACCACACGAGACTACTGTACTCCATGGTTTGTAATCATTGCTCTATCATTCAACTATATCATGTACTGTGTTTTAAAACAAAGTAAGCTCCCTCACTGTAAAATCCAACAGTGGATATATAGTATATATATACACACCAATCAGGCATAACATTATGACCACCTTCCTATTATTGTGTTGGTCCCCCTTTTGCTGGCAAAACAGCCCTGACCCGTCGAGGCATGGACTCCACTAGACCCCTGAAGGTGTGCTGTGGTATCTGGCACCAAGATGTTAGCAGCAGATCCTTTAAGTCCTGTAAGTTGCGAGGTGGGCCTCCATGGATCAGACTTGTTTGTTCAGCACATCCCACAGATGCTCGATTGGATTGAGATCTGGGGAATTTGGAGGCCAAGTCAACACCTCAAACTCGTTGTTGTGCTCCTCAAACAATTTTTGCTTTGTGGCAGGGCACATTATCCTGCTGAAAGAGCCACAGCCACCAGGGAATACCGTTTCCATGAAAGGGTGTACATGGTCTGCAACAATGCTTAGGTAGGTGGTACGTGTCAAAGTAACATCCACATGGATGGCAGGACACAAGGTTTCCCAGCAGAACATTGCCCAAAGCATCACACTGCCTCCGCCGGCTTGCCTTCTTCCCATAGTGCATCCTGGTGCCATGTGTTCCCCAGGTAAGCGACACACACGCACCCGGCCATCCACGTGATGTAAAAGAAAACGTGATTCATCAGACCAGGCCACCTTCTTCCATTGCTCCGTGGTCCAGTTCTGATGCTCAAGTGCCCACTGTTGACGCTTTCGGCGGTGGTCAGCATGGGCACCCTGACTGGTCTGCGGCTATGCAGCCCCATACGCATTGTATAACTGTGATGCACTGTGTATTCTGACACCTTTCTATCAGAACCAGCATTAACTTCTTGAGCAATTTGAGCTACAGTAGGTCGTCTGTTTGAGCGGACCACACGGGCCAGCCTTCGCTCCCCACGTGCATCAATGAGCCTTGGCCGCCCATGACCCTGTCGCCGGTTCACCACTGTTCCTTCCTTGGAGCACTTTTGATAGATACTGACCACTGCAGACCGGGAACACCCCACAAGAGCTGCAGTTTTGGAGATGCTCTGACCCAGTCGTCTAGCCATCACAATTTGTTCCTTGTCAAACTCACTCAAATCCATACACTTGCCCATTTTTCCTGCTTCTAACACATCAACTTTGAGGGCAAAATGTTCACTAACATTGCTGCCTAATATATCCCACCCACTAACAGGTGCCGTGATGAAGAGATAATCAGTGTTATTCACTTCACCTGTCAGTGGTCATAATGTTATGCCTGATGATCGGTGTATATAATGAATGGTATAAATAATATCTTTTAAAATGTTGTTGCTAACACTTACATCATAAACACTTTGTGAAACTTTTAATTGGATTGATATAATCCCTCTATATTTGTGACAATAGCTTGCAATTGACCATGCTTGAGTCACACACAGACTTCAATTCAGCATGCAAAACACAACAATGGTAACAATTACATTTTATCTAAAGTGAAATTATCAAGTACTCTCAGTTAGTTTTTTAGTTGCTAGAACTCTTGTGTAAGTGAACTATACTAACTAAGCATTTGTCAATACAACATACTATTCCTATTTCACTTTACTTGTTTTTTTTTAAGGCAATCGGTTTGCATGCTTTAAGTAAGTCTAACTAATTCGATTTTACAGTGTAGGCAGCATATTTGGACCAAACACTATATTTTGAAACAGCCCATATTTGCTCTGTCTCTGTAGTGGCTATGTTGATCTGCAGAGATGTAACTGTTGGTTCTTTCCGTAGGTAACCGGCGCTCTGGGAACTGCTGAAATTTCTGTGCATCATGTCCGGTCATGGTCAGCAGGGCCCTTCACAACCTCTTCGTCACTGCTGGTTTGTTCTTCTAATGTCTTATTTCTAGATGACATCTCTACAAGACTGAATCGCTTGGAAAACATTGAGGAGGTGACTAATGTGGTGGTGCAAGGTACGACAAGTAGAGGCATCGTGATTGGTGCGATTGTAAAATCAAGAATGACAAAATGTTTTTTTGGAGTGTGAATAGTAATATATTTCAATATTTGATATTTTTGTTTACATTTGTATTGTGTTGAGCCACTTGATGTACAATCCAGTTGCATAAACACAGCCATTACAGTTGTGGTCAGAATTATTGGCACTCTGGCGGCTGTGAAAATAAATCTGCATTGTTTATCCTTTTGATCTTTCATAAAAAAAAAAAAACTAGCAAAAATCGAACCTTTCTCTGAAGTGAAAGAATTGAAAGTGGGGGGAAACTCACATTATGAAAAAAATGCTTTTCTCCAAAACACATTGGCCATAATTATTGGCACCCAATTATTGCAACATCTTTCCCCAAGACAGCAGCTCTGAGTCTTCTTCTCTAATGCCTGATGAGTTTGGAGATCAGAGCCCATTCCTTCATACAGAATCTCTCCAGATCCTTCAGATTCCCAGCTCTTCTCTTCAGTTCATCACTCATTCTCTATAGGGTTCAGGTCAGGAACTGGGACGGCCTTCATTTTGTGCTCAGTGACACATTTTTGTGTTGATTTTGATGTTTGTTTTGGATCATTGTCCTGATGGAAGATCCAACCACGGCCCATTATAAGATTTCTAGCAGGTTTTGATGTTTTATCTGTTGGTATTTGCTAGAATCCATGATGCCATGTGTCTGAACAAGAAGTCCAGGACCTCCAGCAAAAAAACAGGCCACGACATTAAAGATCCAGCGGTGTATTTAACCGTGGGCATGGGCTGCTTTTTATTTCCATCTGGTGGGTTTGCTGCCCAAAAGCTCTTGTTTTAGTGTCATGTGACCACAGAACCAGGTCCGTCTGAAGCTCCAGTCGTGTCTGAACTGAATATGCTGGAGTTTGTTTCTGGATGAGCGAGGAGGATTTTCCCAAACATCTTGTGCTGATGTAGGAGCTGTTTGAGACAGTTTTTAGTCTTTCTGAGCCCAAGACTCAACTAATCTCTGCAATTCTCCATCTGTGATCTTGGAGAGTCTTTGTCCACTCAAACGCTCCTCCTCTCGTGCATTAGGACGATATACACACACGTCCTCTTCCAGATTCATAACATCTTTAGTTGATTGAACTTCTTAATTATTGCCCTGATGGTGGAAATGGGGATTTTCAATGCTTTAGCTCTTTTGTTATTTTGTGAAGCTCAACAATCTTTTGCTGCACATCAGAACTATATTCTGTGCTTTTACTCATTCTGATGAATTATTCATGCTCCGTCACCCTGGTGTGCTAAAAATGTAAATATTAATGGGAATATACTTCAGAGATATTTTACCAATAAATTGCCAATAATTGTGTCCAACGTGTTTTGGAGAAAAACCTTTATTTCATAATGAGATTTCCCCCCCCACTTTCAAATTGTTTTACTTCAATGAAAGGTTAGACTTTTGTGAATTTGTTGAATGAAAGATCAAAAGGATAAACAATGCAGATTTATTTTTACAGCCATCTTTGATCATATTTACCAAGAGTGCCAATAATTCTTTATGCAACTGGCCCACATGAAGCTAAACCAATCTGTAACCACTGATCTATATTAACTTTTATGTAATAATTACAGCCTGTCCATTATCTTGATGAATCCACATCTTACAAACACACTCATGCATACATTATCATTTCCTTCACAGATGTGGATGAATGTGCAGTTCCGGAATTGAACAGTTGTTCTCCAAATGCACACTGCATGAATACAGTAGGATCTTATTCATGTGCCTGTCATCATGGGTATCAAGACCTCAATCATTCACAGCCAGGAACAGTTTGCATGGGTAAGAAAGGACAATCATTTCAGTCAACCATATGAAACTACCTGATGAAGACTGACATTAAAGGGTTAGAAAATGAAAATTCTGTCATTAATTTCTCACCCTCATGTTGTTCCAAACCCGTAAGACCTTCGTTCATCTTCAGAACACAAATTAAGATATTTTTGATGAAATCCGAGAAATTTCGGAACCACACATAGACAGCAACATTATTATCACGTTCAAGGCCCAGAAAGGCAGTAAAGACATGGTTAACATAGTCCATGTGACTCCAGTGGTTCAACCTTAATGTTATAAAGCCACGAGAATACTTTTTGTACGCAAAAAACAAACAAAAATAATAACTTTATTCAACAATTTCTTCTCTTGCATGTCATTCTCCTACGCTGCTCACATAGTAAACACAGTGCAGCGCTTCCAGGTTCTATGTCAGAACGCCCGGCTCATTATTGGCCACTGATTGGCCAGCTCACACACATGAACAGCGTCAGCCAATAGTGAGCCGGCGTTCTAATGCAGAACCCGGAAATGCTTTTTTTGGGTGAACTAACTTTAAAATAGAGTTTGAGAGCTCTGTGTCCTTCTTTTGCTCTTTTTTTAAGGCCTTCTTGGATGTTTTTGGTCACACACCTGCTATTAGGTGTTATTTTGTTTTGTTTATGAAACCCCATAATTCTGAAAGGACCAAGAAAGTGTGTGTTTTTTTGTTAGTTTCTAATGCAGCAGTGTTACTACACATCCCTTCACAAACAACACCACCACTCCATCCGGGATCACTCTCCCCCCGACAGCTAAATTGGAATAACTTCTGCTTATCTCCATTCTAACTCAGTCAAAAATGTTTCACCAGGAATCACTAGTTTGTGCTGTTTTCCCTTCTTGTTTAAGGTAATACAACATACACTGATGGAGAACAAATGAGTACCATCCCCCCTGGAAGATTCCCATCCATTGTTGATCCCTCTTCACGTTCAGATAATCCTTCCATCAGCCAACCAGCTTCTACATGTGGTGTGTTATGCAAAAATGCCAAGTACACATACAGGCAGAGGACATTTTTGTTAATAAATTTTAAGTGGCATAGTATACGTACGTGATTCTTGGATCAAGTAAACAATGCTGAAAAAAAGGCTTTGTGGTTTAGTCCCTTTTGCCCTGTTTCCAGCATGCACGTGAATAATTAACATGGTTGCATTGTTTTACTGTGTGCAAGTTTCATATTCAGTGGTGTTGCTGATTTTTGTTGTCATGTTTCATAAGATGATGCATAATAATTAACAATTTCAACCAAATCTCCTTAAAGAGGTAATCTCTCTCTAAATCTAGATCTAAATTGATTAAGCAAATCTGTGTTTAGAATTGGTCTGAATCAGTTATTCATTGTTCAAAAATCATTTTTGTTGCACTCTTTAACCACCTGCGCTCCCATTTGCGTGTCTCTGTTTAAGAGCAAATAGAAACTAAAACCAAATGGGTAGCACAATAATTCTTTTTGACAAAATCAGAGACGTTACACGTTCAGATCAAGCCTCCAACATGCTCCTGTTGCGTTGTGTTCACCCTCTGATGAGTCTGCACAACGAGCACTAACTAAAAACATATACAGTATATAGATTTCACGTGGCATTTTCGCTCATAACTTCATGAAACATGCACAGCATGTGGCACAGCATTATTTACAGCAGATTCTTATGATTAAAATGAGCCCAAAATCAACATAATCCATTGCATTGATCACAAGATATTCCTCATGGAGGAACAATTTTAAAATTGCCAATTAGTCAAGGGCTAAACAAAAAGGCTACCTTGGTTCCAAATGCTGTAAATTTTGATTACTTTATGCTATCACCACAAAATTTGATCCAGATGCAGCACACATGTAGGGAAGTTTCACCAAAAAAGAATTTCCCTCCAACCTTATTTTCTTCCTGAGTTATTGTGTGTCAAATAAGAAAGATTTGTAAAATGATAATAAAAATTCTCAGCAGGAGAATGTCCAAATGTAATGTAATTTATATTTTCTAAAAATGTAAAATGTAAAATGTGTTCTATCAAACAATACCCACCTTTTCACTCTCCTTGCTATAGTTTTGGAGTTATGAGTCTTTACTTTCGTGTATGTCACTCAGAAAAAAACAACTCTAAAAATGCCTTCAGGTCTTAAAGGGTGAAACGATTTTGACTTGAAAACTGCTGTGTTTATGTTATTTATTTACCTTTGTTCTATGAACCCCTGTTGTGACTTGTATAGCCAGATACATCTAACTTCTTTTTTTGTTTCTTTGTTAAGACTACATACCTGAGATCACCAGTCTGTTCTCGTATGACGTCAATGCATCAGCCTTTCACGTGGCATGGACCACCAACAACCAAACCGGGGTCACTTTCCACCTGGTTCTGCTACACAGGACCACTGAGCTGGAAAACATGCCACATGTGGAGAACTTTAACTGGACGTTCACGGACCTGAATCCTGCCGTTCTTTATACTGTACGTGTGACTCCATTTGCCTGTGGTAACCAGGGAAACTCCAATGAGATTAAAGTGAGAACAGGCAAGTATAGCACTGGGTTAATTAATGCTTAATGTATAATTTTAGACATTTACAAATTATAGTTTATGCTGTATACTACAGTGTGTCAGCATGATCAAATGTGTTCACATTAAGGTAACTAAACACTGTGCTTTCTTTAGATGGACAGACACTTCTAGTTACGACCCGTTTCACAAACATGAATTATACAGAGGCCTTGAGTGACCCAACCAGTGATGCATATAAGAAGTTCTGTGATGGTGTCATAGAGGAGGTTTGATGGATTCCATATTCATCTAAACACATGATTAAAATGTATTAACATTTAAGCCTGACATAAAATAGACTCCAATCATCTAGTACACAACATCCACCTTGGTTTATTAAAAGCTTCATGTTATTAGAGCTATTGGCCATACTAAGGTTAGAGATATATTATTATTATTTAACATCATCCTGCACATTTAGACATTCACAGTCAGCGCGTTCTCTTCTGTCTTTCTGAGAGTCGTGTGTGTGTGTCATAGTCAAGACATTCACAGACAGCGCGTTCTCTTCTGTCTTTCTGAGCGTTGTGTGTGTGTGTCATAGTCAGGACATTCACAGACAGTACGTTCTCTTCTGTCTTTCTGAGCGTCGTGTGTGTGTGTCATAGTCAGGACATTCACAGAGAGCGTGTTCTCTTCTGTCTTTCTGAGTGTGTGTGTCATAGTCAGGACATTCACAGTCAGCGCGTTCTCTTCTGTCTTTCTGAGAGTCGTGTGTGTGTGTCATAGTCAGGACATTCACAGTCAGCGCGTTCTCTTCTGTCTTTCTGAGCGTTGTGTGTGTGTGTCATAGTCAAGACATTCACAGACAGCGCGTTCTCTTCTGTCTTTCTGAGCGTCGTGTGTGTGTGTCATAGTCAGGACATTCACAGAGAGCGTGTTCTCTTCTGTCTTTCTGAGTGTGTGTGTCATAGTCAGGACATTCACAGTCAGCGCGTTCTCTTCTGTCTTTCTGAGCGTTGTGTGTGTGTGTGTCATAGTCAGGACATTCACAGACAGCGCGTTCTCTTCTGTCTTTCTGAGCGTCGTGTGTGTGTGTCATAGTCAGGACATTCACAGACAGCGTGTTCTCTTCTGTCTTTCTGAGTGTGTGTGTCATAGTCAGGACATTCACAGTCAGCGCGTTCTCTTCTGTCTTTCTGAGCGTCGTGTGTGTGTGTGTCATAGTCAGGACATTCACAGACAGCGCGTTCTCTTCTGTCTTTCTGAGCGTCGTGTGTGTGTGTCATAGTCAGGACATTCACAGACAGCGTGTTCTCTTCTGTCTTTCTGAGTGTGTGTGTCATAGTCAGGACATTCACAGTCAGCGCGTTCTCTTCTGTCTTTCTGAGCGTCGTGTGTGTGTCATAGTCAGGTCATTCACAGTCAGTGTGTTCTCTTCTGTCTTTCTGAGCGTTGTGTGTGTGTGTGTCATAGTCAGGACATTCACAGTCAGCGCGTTCTCTTCTGTCTTTCTGAGCGTCGTGTGTGTGTGTGTCATAGTCAGGACATTCACAGACAGCGCGTTCTCTTCTGTCTTTCTGAGCGTCGTGTGTGTGTGTGTCATAGTCAGGACATTCACAGACAGCGCGTTCTCTTCTGTCTCTCTGAGCGTCGTGTGTGTGTCATAGTCAGGACATTCACAGTCAGCGCGTTCTCTTCTGTCTTTCTGAGCGTCGTGTGTGTGTCATAGTCAGGTCATTCACAGTCAGTGTGTTCTCTTCTGTCTTTCTGAGCGTTGTGTGTGTGTGTCATAGTCAGGGCATTCACAGACAGCACGTTCTCTTCTGTCTTTCTGAGCGTCGTGTGTGTGTGTCATAGTCAGGTCATTCACAGTCAGTGTGTTCTCTTCTGTCTTTCTGAGCGTCGTGTGTGTCTCATAGTCAGGACATTCACAGTCAGCACGTTCTCTTCTGTCTTTCTGAGCGTCGTGTGTGTGTGTCATAGTCAGGACATTCACAGACAGCGCGTTCTCTTCTGTCTTTCTGAGCGTCGTGTGTGTCTCATAGTCAGGACATTCACAGTCAGTGTGTTCTCTTCTGTCTTTCTGAGCGTCGTGTGTGTCTCATAGTCAGGTCATTCACAGACAGCGCGTTCTCTTCTGTCTTTCTGAGCGTTGTGTGTGTGTGTCATAGTCAGGACACTCACAGTCAACGCGTTCTCTTCTGTCTTTCTGAGCGTCGTGTGTGTGTGTGTCATAGTCAGGTCATTCACAGTCAGTGTGTTCTCTTCTGTCTTTCTGAGCGTCGTGTGTGTGTTATAGTCAGGACATTCACAGTCAGCGCGTTCTCTTCTGTCTTTCTGAGCGTCGTGTGTGTGTGTCATAGTCAGGTCATTCATAGACAGTGCGTTCTCTTCTGTCTTTCTGAGAGTCGTGTGTGTGTGTCATAGTCAGGACATTCACAGTCAGTGCGTTCTCTTCTGTCTTTCTGAGCGTCGTGTGTGTGTGTCATAGTCAGGTCATTCACAGACAGTGCGTTCTCTTCTGTCTTTCTGAGCGTCGTGTGTGTGTGTCATAGTCAGGACATTCACAGTCAACGCGTTCTCTTCTGTCTTTCTGAGCGTCGTGTGTGTGTGTGTCATAGTCAGGTCATTCACAGTCAGTGTGTTCTCTTCTGTCTTTCTGAGCGTCGTGTGTGTGTTATAGTCAGGACATTCACAGTCAGCGCGTTCTCTTCTGTCTTTCTGAGCGTCGTGTGTGTGTGTCATAGTCAGGACATTCACAGACAGCGTGTTCTCTTCTGTCTTTCTGAGCGTCGTGTGTGTGTCATAGTCAGGTCATTCATAGACAGCGCGTTCTCTTCTGTCTTTCTGAGAGTCGTGTGTGTGTTATAGTCAGTACATTCACAGACAGCGCGTTCTCTTCTGTCTTTCTGAGAGTCGTGTGTGTGTGTCATAGTCAGGACATTCACAGTCAGCGCGTTCTCTTCTGTCTTTCTGAGCGTCGTGTGTGTGTCATAGTCAGGACATTCACAGTCAGCTCGTTCTCTTCGGTCTTGTCGCGCTTGAATGGTTTAAAAGCATTTGCATAAATAAGCGTGTGATCATGTAATGCTAGCCAAAGGATGACAGAAAAAACGGATGCTGCGTTAAATATTTTTAACGCGTTGAACTGAAAAAATAATCGCATGCATTAACGCGCTAATTTTGACAGCACTAATTCTACTGCCTCAAAGGTTTCTATTTATTGTTTTTTCCAGCGATGAGCACTGTAACCAATCACAGATTAGCACATAAAATCAATGGACAGAGGCATGGAAGAAATAGGCTAATTAATGCTCTAATTATATAGAAAAATGTGTAGATACGGTGTAAATACAAGATTCATTGTGGAGTATAGACAACTTTAGTACTTTACAATAGGTGGAGCTTCACTGTAAAAACTTATATGATCAATAAGTTATGACAACATATGTTTTAGTTAAGCAATTTTCAAGGTAGCAACTTTTTTTTACAGTGTGTAGCAACCACCTTAAACACCATAGCAACACACTAAAGCCCATTCAAACGCCTTAGCAACTGCATAGCAACACTATGGCAACCACTCACAGCACCCTAGTGTTTTGCATGGGCAATCACTCACATTTTCTTAAGAAAATGCTAATTTTTATCTGATTCATAATAAACCAGATCACTTTTCAAAAATGTGTTGATTCTCTTTCAAACGTGTCCCCAGATCCTTTTGTCCTCGCCTCCAGATATCCGTGCACTACTCATCTCTAAACAGGTCACCATCCAGATAACATCCCTCTCAGCTGGCAGCATAATCGTGAACTTCTCCATCACATTTCAAAACGGCAGCAACCTGAACATGTCTAGCGTGGCCACAGATATTGTGTCTCTACGGAACAGCTCCAAATACGAAGTAGACAATAGCAGTATACACATAGAAGGTACTGGTTATTCTTTCATGCATTATTTGATGATTTATTACTAAACATTAAATGAAGTTTGAACTGTTTCCACACTTGCTAATGATGTGACATGTTGACTTGAGATGTGATTGGTCTCTTGTTATTTATAGTTTTAAATGAGTGTTTGGCGGCTGAGGCGGACTGCTCTCCATGGGCTTCCTGTGAAAAAACTGTTGGCTCATACACCTGTGCCTGTTGGTCTGGATACACAGATCTGAGCCTCAGTAGACCAGGACGCAGCTGTGCAGGTACATGCTGTAGATAATGCTACTGTTGAGAGATTTCATTAGAATGTCACACACCTTTAATTGAGACAAACACAAGTCGATCATACACAGACACTTGTGACTAAAACTGCAGGAATACAGTGCCAGAGTGACGACGTATTTTTGTAGGCCGACTCAGAATTTAGCATCACCCTGGTTCCCTTGACAAAAACCCAATAGGATTATTTGGATTATTGCAAAAAACAAGCTCTTTGACCAATTCTTACACGTTTTATTCATCATGATAACATTCATAAAAAAAAAAAATGTATGAATTTTAAAGCATAATTACAATTGCCACAATTAACAGCTAAATGTAGGCTTTAAGCAATTTCCTAAACAGTAACAGCTTTAAAAAAAAACGTGTTTTTTCAGTTTAACATGTTAAAAATATTTAACACAATAAATGCAGCATTTGTTTTTTCTGTCATCCTTTGCCTAGCGTTACATCACGCTCTTTTTCATGCAAATGCTTTTAAACCATTCAAGAGCGACAAGACAGAAGAGAACGCGCTGTCTGTGAACGACCTGACTATGACACACACACACACACGACGCTCAGAAAGACAGAAGAGAACGTGCTGTCTGTGAATGTCCTGACTATGACACACACACACAATGCTCAGAAAGACAGAAGAGAACGCACTGTCTGTGAATGTCCTGACTATGACACACACACACGACGCTCAGAAAGACAGAAGAGAACACGCTGTCTGTGAATGACCTGACTGACACACACACGACGCTTAGAAAGACAGAAGAGAACGCGCTGTCTGTGAATGACCTGACTATGACACACACACGATGCTCAGAAAGACAGAAGAGAACGCGCTGTCTGTGAATGTCCTGACTATGACACACACACACGATGCTCAGAAAGACAGAAGAGAACGCGCTGTCTGTGAATGTCCTGACTATGACACACACACACAGCGCTCAGAAAGACGCGCGCCAGTATCAAGTTCTCTTTCGCGCTTGAACGAACAATAACACACAGAATTATGCCAAAATGCCCGTTTTGTCTCATATTCTCATAAGAGCAGTCTTAAATGAGTTAAATAACGTCTCAGATGAACTTAAAGAGTTGTGAGGAAATGAGATGCGCGTGACAGCGCGTCAGATCCGCGTCATGTTCGGCAGCGGCAGATCTTAAAGTGACAGCAGCCTAATAAACCAGTTGCTGTGATTCTGTCATTAATGTTCATCAAACAACAAAGGCAACAGAGAAAACTGTAGCTTTAATAAGAATTAATCTATATCTAATTTATAATTTATGCAGTGCAGACTGTCTGATAACTTTATCCAATTTCTGTATATTGATTATATATGAAGGCCACAGGATAATATGGCATTTATTATAATGGGTTTATGTGCAAATTGTTTTAAGATCACTTCAATTAAAAGTTATTTTTTTAAAGTCTAATAAATGTTGAAATTGATAGCTTTCAATGATACTGTAATGTTGAATGTTTATCATTAATGTTTCATAGAGACATCAGTATCAGTATTAGTGTCAGTGATACTGGCCTTCATTCATAAAAAGATGCCATTACAACAAATATTTAAAATATACTGTCTTTAAGTTGTTTTTACATTCATTTGGAGAGTAACTATGAAATTATTACAATATAAAAATATTAAAAACTTTTTCAATCTTGATTAATTACAGAAGAAATGTGTGATTAATTAGTAAAAAAATTTAATCGATTAACAACACTAATTTAAATGTTTTTTCCTGTGAATAAATTTCTTCATGCCTTAAAATAGCTTGACTGTAACTCGACACCCTTGCTTCATTTAGTATACGCGGATCCATGAATATGCAAATGAGCCCTGCCTCCACTCACTCACACAGCTCAGAGATCCACTCGCTCAACTTTACTCAAGTTACTGTAGTAAACGCAGCACAATGGTGTCGCTCTTTACAGCGTCAGACACATAACGGTCATTAATATGATTAGCCTTTGGCTTGAGTACGTTATCAAACAGCTAATAATGTGTTGCTAATGTTACACAAACCATGTTCCCGTTCGCCATCTCAGTCTCAGCATCCTTACACCGTGTCCTAACTACACGCGACGCGATCTGTAACTTGTCTGTCCACACCAGACGCGACGCGACTGCGAGATACAACAAATCAATCAAAAATCACAGCCAATCAGAACAGCATGTGGGCGGGCTCTCACGGCAAGTGTACGGCACCAGAGATTAATCTTGACTGCACTCGCAAGGAAATGGATAAGTACATAATCAAATTCACAAATATTACACCATTTAAACATAACTAAAAATACATACTGAGTTGCTAAAACAATCTTTGTTCACAGTTTGAACGTTCTTGTTTCCATTTGTTTAATTTCAAGATCTGAGGTGAATTATCCTTTGTTGCTTTTAGTACGACTAACAAAGCTAAAGGGAGCACTAAATGATATTCAAAGTCACATTACATGCTTTTAACATTAAATAAAGCACATAAACACAACCTGAGATTATCATTGTCATGTTTTGTGTTGTTATTCCAGCCGCGACGTCACAGAAATAGAAACCGTTTCTAAAATAGATTGATCACGTGTCGCCGTCGCGGCTGGTTAGGACAAAAACTCTAATTAACATGGAAAAGATACCTTTTATCGCGTGTCGCGTGTAGTTAGGACACGGTGTTAGAAACGCTTTGAACATCAGAGAACATCAGTGGAGAAAGGCATATAGTTCATCATAACATAGTAATATACATCATATACATAATTCACCCGCTATATTGATAAATCTACACGATTTTCATATCCAACAGAAGAATATCCCGGGATAACCTGCTTCTCTTGAGACTCTCCTGCTTCAGAGAATAGTTAATGATATGCTAAAGCCCCGCCCACACGTGACGTGATTGGTTACAAGGTAGTTTGTGATGTCAGAAACACCAGCGATTTCAAACCGTGTTTTTGAGACTGTCTTTGGTTCACTGCAGTTTTAAAGAGAAAATACTCAGCAATGGAGTTGACATGAATTTGCACATAGTTTGTCTGAAAGCATTTTAAAAACTCCACATAGACATATAAACAACATTAAAAACTTGATTTTCACCAAAGGGGGGAAATGCTAAAATGCTAACTTGTCTCGGCCTACAAAATATGTCATCCCTGAAGCACTCTATTAGCAAGCGACAACAATCCAATCAATTCTCAGTGGATAAAATCAAGCCCTCCCCACATTTTTTCTATTTCAAAAAGCAGTTTCAATTAAAAAGCATATCTTCTCATCTGTGTTTCTTCCTGTTCATGACATAGCTTCACTGAACGCCACAACGACCATTAATCCCACCACAAACTATCCTGGAGTGTCTTCCACTCCCTCGAGCACTACAACATCTTCTATTACAACAACTATGTTTGGAAACCCATCTATGAGCAGTACAGTGAGCACAGCTCATGTTCCGAGCAACACCAACACAACAGTGTCTTCGACCAGACTCACAACAAACATTCCTACAACAATACTCGCACCCATGACACAGAACCCTGTCGGAATTACAGCTGTCAGTCAACAGGCATCAAATATTACTGGCCCTTTGGTCTCATATGTAACTGTTGAGTGCAGGATATGGTATACATCAGTCTTCATAAGGAAAGACGCCTTGCAGGCCCATAGCATCCCAGAGAATGCCCTGTACCTCGGTGAACCACGATGTGTTGTCAACGGAAGAAATGGATCCCATGTGTGGCTCACTGCAGCTTGGAATAAGTGCAATACTACACTAGAGCACGTAAGTCCTCCAGTATCATTTAACTCTATACACTGAGTTTATTTTTGAGTTTTAAAGGGGTCATGAACTGCATTGTTTTATAATGTTTCCTGTGGTGCACTTATAATGTTAGTATGATCTGCATTTTTCCTATCCTGATTTGAACGCTCTGTTTGAAGGGGCGTGTCTGCTGTGAGACTTCAGTGTAAACGCCCACTGCTGTGATTGGCTGACATCTTTGCATATGAAATAATAGCTAGTATTACATGTGGAACTCTCTCGAAAACTTTTAGCACGTTTTTACTATTACAGCTCTCAAGGTTAACTAATGGTTAAAAGTGTTGATTATAGCATTATATTTAGATCTATGGCATTATATTCAGATCGTGGCATGAAAGGTTGTCATGAAATGTAGCAAATACAAATAAATAATGCTCAACTGAGACATTCACATTGTTGAAAATAAATAAGCACATTCCTAGCATTAGGATCCTTTGGAAGGTAATGTTATTTTTAGTCCAGTGATCCTGTATCGCTCTTCTCTCCTCGTCATCTCACTAACACGCCAGTGGGCGGGGCCAAAGTTGTGATGATGAAGTAGGCGTTGATCTTCTTCTGCAGAGGCGGTCTTTCACCATCTATTATAGGCTCATTCACAATGAGTCGTTCTCTGGGCTTGGTTACAATAAAAGCTGTTTTTGGACTAACAAGGAAGTTTTCAGTTCTGAAACTTACAGGATATTCTTATAATATGATGACCTCTTATATGTCAAAAGCTCAAGGAAAATTTGATTTCTCACTTCATGACCCCTTTTTATTTTTAGTTATTTTAATATATAAAGTTAAGCTAGTTAAAGTTTTTTTTTTTTTTTATGTATTTTTGAACTGTTTGGGTTAGGGTTGACATGCACTTGCAAAGTTACTTCTGTATCTACTTTATTTTGATGATCCCCCAACAGACATTCTTCAGACTATAACTTTACCCTAACTTTGCAAGTGCATGCCAATCTAAAGTCTTAAAACTTAAAGTACATCAAAATAAAGTGTAACCAAGTTGTGTTATGGTTTTAGTTTTAGTTAACTATAAAAAATGGTTTATGCAGTATTTAGTATGATAACATAACCAATGATATTTTTTTTGTCTTTCAGAACAGCACCCATACTTCATTTAATGTGATTCTATACAACAATTTCTCTGTGGCTTCTAATGTGCATCTAGAAGTTCCCATCATCTGCACTTACCCCAGTAACATCAACATCTCCACGGGATACGGTGCCTCCACAGGGTACAGTGCTTCCATAGCAACCGTCTCTATGGAGCTTGTTTTTCTCGCTTTTCAGGCTCAGTACCCCATCTCTTGTCACGTCAAGAACATCTAGACGCAATTTAAGGTGTTAATTATGTCAGCGCATTAAACAACACATATTTTTCCTAAACTCAGAGATCAAACTGAGACAGATACCTAAATTAGGAGTGGAAACTCCAGTAATTTAGCGTCTGTTGTTTTCAGATGGGTCCAGGACACATTTTACACCAAAATCAAAAGACAAAGGAAGAAATTATATTTTTTTAAAGAAAATGAAGACCATTAAAACATTGTTTTTTGCATTGTGACATTATTTTCATGCCAATTTCCCAGAGGTTTTACTTACTATTTTATTATTATTTTAGTCATTGTTCTGAATGGTTATTTTTATTAGAATCCAAATGCTATAATACAGTATTTGTTTATTAGTATTTTTTAAAAATGACAATAAATTAAACAATACATTTATATATATATATATATATATATATATATTACATTATAATATTAATAATGAGAATTCATGAAAATGCAAAAAATAGCATTTGGTCCCAAAATCAAAGAAGGGTAAATTTTCTTTAAGAAAAACATACCTTTTTATTTCTTTCTTTTGATTTTTGGGTAAAACTCATTTTGTCACCCTGTCTTTTGAAGGTATGATATGATCAACGAGCCAGTGGCAGGATTGGGAAGCTTCCAGGTCACAGTGCGGCTGCTGAATGGGACGTCTCCACTGCCTGCGAATTACGCCTTCGCCCAGGATGAGGAGGTCATTGTGGAGGTTGGGGTCAACACTACTATCTCCCAAATCAAAGTCGTCATCAACACGTGCTGGGTCACTTCAGGCAGCGACTCAACAGTGTCACTCGGCCCTGTGTTTCTGAAGGAAGGGTGGGTGTCTTTCAATATGGGAATGCAAATTTTGCAATGGCTAGATCTTGCAACTTTTAAATGTACACTATGTAACATTCGGTAAAAAAACAAAACTGCTAACATTTTGCGGAAGAACATTGTTTTGGTTGTGCTTCGGCTCTGCGTGACTGTGCGGATGAATATGGTTATCCTGCAGCTCATAAAACAACTACTAGGCTAAAGAGATATAACCAGTTTAAATGGAAAGGATCTCGAACTGACAAGCTGAAGACGTTACTGTAGTTTTACCCTTGAAAAAAAATGAAACGACCCTTCACAAACAATAGATAATGCTTTAGAATTAACTCTGGGTATGTTTACATGACAAAGATGTACTAAAGACAGATGACAACGTTGTCAAAACGATCCCCGTTCACACAAATCTGCGAAAATGACTAAAAAGGCTGTATTATGCATGCCAGTCAGTAGTTGGAGATGTGGCTTTGTCACGAAACACCCTGCGAACACGTAATAGAGGGTATGCATCGCAGTCACTTTCCCGCCGGAACACGCTGAGTGGCAGAAGAGCTGCTGCGTGACTGGAGTTAATAGGGGAAAACGTGAGTAAAACAAACGGTTATCAGTTTAAACTAAAGGTTGGACTCGATATTGTGTTCCTTACAACTTGGCAAAGATCCAGTGATCTATGGATATTGACATGCAACCAGGAATAGTGTTTTCCTGACATTTATATCACCCCCTATACCCTTAAATAGGGCACTATTTGAGGACACAGCCATTTGTAGTGGTGTCTGAAACCATAGTGGACGTTATTGAGTGCACTCATTCAATCCCATAATGCACTGCAATAACAAGTGTACAACTGGGGTGCTTCTCAATATCCCTCCTCGTTTCCTCGCTCCTCCATCTTATGAACACGTATAAATTCTCCTCCCCCTTCACATCTTGCCACAGTTTATTAATTATTATTATTATTATAATTATCAATATTGTTTACATGTACAAGACACAAATGTATGTCAAATTACAACAACTGTAGTAGGACTGTTGCAGAATTATATCAAAGCACAAGAAAATGAAAGAAAATTAAACAGACTGTAATACTATACAACAAATAAAAAGCAGTTAATAACTGTGTAACGAAGTTCGTAGTTATGGGAAGAAGGAGGCGGGAACCGGCAAACGTTTAACAAACTTTAATAAACAAAACACAAATTGAAAGTAAACACGCAGGCAGCCCCTCACGGACGACTGCCGCACACACACATAATAAAACAAACAAAACACAATGTAAAATCCAGGCCTGGTCCTCTCTCGTCCTTCACTGTCGTCGGTCCTCCTTTTATGCGTCCGAGCTCCTCCGTGAGACACGAGACCGGTGCGGCGCACAGCTGGCGCTCATTATCAATCCTCGCCCCGTTCTTACAGCCCCTCGGCCTCGCTGCTTGCCACATACCGCCATCGCCCCTCCTGAGAGGTACTCCTGAGACTGCGCTCTACCCCCCCCCCGCCCCCCCTCCAGGGGGACCAATCACGGCGGCCACGGCACCTGGGGGTAAGGACAGACGAGGCGAGAGAAAAGGAGCATGAGGAGCGACAGAGACGAGAGAGGGGAGAGAGGAGAAAAAAAAATCACACTGCCGCTCGGTCCTCAGCCAGCCGAGAGGCTCTTTCTCGCGGTGCCATGCGATGGTACTAGACGCTCAGTGGACGGCTCGATCCTCCTCCACCCCCTGGCGGCCAGCGATGGGTCCTCCAGCTGAGGCGGACGGTAGCAGGCTCCGGCCCACGGCAAACGCCGGCGACTCCTCCGCTCCCTCTCGGACGGCACCCATCCCACCTCGACCCAGGAGCACGGCAACGAGCTCTCTGTCCCACCGGGTCTTCCATCGCTCCAGCACCACCGCCTCGGGCAGCCACTCGCGGTCTTCACTCTTCCGCGCTGCCCGACCTCCTCAGCACCGCGATCCCCCTCAGCAGCGAGGGCACTCAGCAGGCGGGAACCGGCAAACGTTTAACACACTTTAATAAACAAAACACAAACTGAAAGTAAACACGCAGGCAGCCCCTCATGGACGATTGCCGCGCACACACATAATAAAACATAAACAAAACACAACGTAAAATCCAGGCCTGGTCCTCTCTCGTCCTTCACTGTCGTCGCTCCTCTTTTTATGCGTCCGAGCTCCTCCGTGAGACTCGAGACCGGTGCGGCTTGCCCCGGCCTCGCTGCTTGCCACAAACTGGGAATAATTCATTGTTAATGATAACTAATATAAAAAAATATGGACAAATGTGGTATTTTGTGGAGGTTGAAACTATTACAATATAAATAATTATCTCTAATGTTCAAGAATCCTGAAGTTCAAGCTAAATCCAGCGGTGTAGAGTCATCATTAATTGACGACGCTTTGAAGTGGCGCTAAAGGGAGCGAGGATATATCGTCTGCGTCCGACACTTGTTGCATCGCTGCCTTAAGAGACAATGACTTGTAAGGCAGCGTTTGTGCATGAAGGCACCTCACGAAACTGATTTTGGACAGACTTCTAAGGCAGTGTAACAGTTTAATGATCTACAGCAAAATAGAGCGAGCTTTGGTGAGAACTAAACAAATATTTACATATTACTACATTAGTAATTTCTCGCTTGAAATTACATCAGAAGTGGAAAATGTTGGTCAAAAATGTACATTTACACACTAACTGACCAGCAAACACAACTTTCGGACGGCATCTTTTTTTCCAGCTCAACTGTCACAGAATGGAACGCACAGGATTGTGGGATATCAAAGGCAGCGAAGGATAGATTTATGCTGCCTTCAAAAAACGATAAGATGAAAGTATCTCAGGAGACAGGAAGTGAAGCTAACATTAGATTCGGATGTACCTTGATGCCTTCCGACCTTGAAACGTGTCCTCCAAAGGCAGCATTTTCCAGGTTTCGGACGCAGCCATCATTTCACTTGATTCAATTCCTCCGTCCTCGCGTCTTTTCCTTGCGTCCTTCCCTCGCATCCTGAAGGGGTGGAGCTAAGACGCGAGGAAAGGAAACGAGGATGCACAAATAAGAATTGAGAAGCACCTCTGATGTACGCTCAACGGCTAGAGAATACCCATAATGCACAGTGAGAGTCGCGCGCTGAATGAATTCCTGCGTCTCGCCAGGAGATGGCTCCAGCAGCTGAATCAATCATCCATCCATTTTCCAAACCGTGCTGATCCAGCGTAATATACAGGTATAAATTCCTTTTAAATCGATTATTAAATTGTTTTGCGGTTTATACATGCTAGTTTCCACTGCAGAGTTCAAGATAAATCTTTATTACTACTGGAGCTGCCTACGTTTCAAGTAATTACTAAACAGCAAGCAGAAACTATGCAAAAGCGGCTGCCCTTCCGGCGCACTCAGTGTCCGAATTCACTCACTCGTTTTCATTCACTCCTTTAAGTGGACTATATTAGTGGAGTAATGTAGGGAATAGTGAATGAGGGTATAGGGGGCGATTTCGAACACAGCACTAGAGAGGATGAGCGCACGTGCAGAACTCAGCACTCACTGGACAAAAGCTCGAGCGCTGAGTGGATTCGACCTTCAACACCTGTGATTGGCCGTTGCGTTGTAGAAATCAACAAACATGTCTCATTCATTCATTCATTCATTCATTCATTCAACACTTTATTTGGGCAATTAACAAGGCCATGTAGGGTAACAAACAATAGCTATACATAAAAGCATCATACAGTAAATAAATAACATAATGTGCACAAAGTACATAATAAAATATTATGCTACTAGCAGATACCTAAAAAACAAGTCCAACCATATATAAAAAATGAATAAATACGTAAATATATATGTATATATAAATAAATGTGTGCAATTGAAAATGTATGTTTAAAAAAAAAAAAAATAAAATAAAAAAATCACTGCATGACTGCATGATGTCTGTGATTGGCTACATTACTCACCGAAGCGAAAACACGCTGGAAATTTAATCATTTGACGAGCACAAATACAGATACGCACTGGATCTTTTGCCAACTCTTTTTTGCTAATAATATGCTATTATTAGGAAGAAAACAGATCCTAGACCAGCAGTTATGGGCAGCTTTTCCCTCTAAAAGCAATCAGTAGCAGAAGCAGCAGCGGCAGTGGTTTGAGTGAGAAAATTACACGCTATTATCAAGTGCGTCTCCCTCGGTCCGGAGGGGGGCACAGGGATGTCCGTGGCCAAGCCCCCCGACCCCGCCTCTGGCGCCGGGCCTGGTTTTGTGTGTTTTTCGCTGCATTCACGCTGAAAACCAATGCTGCCTCTCAGTCTTTTTGCCACTCAGTGAGCGTAACCGCAGTCGCTCCAGCTGACGGTGACATCATGTGCATACCCTCTATATGCATGTGTAAACATGTAACATGCATGCGCATGACATCACCGCTTTCTTTACATGGAGACTGTAAATGGGTCGTTTTCAAAACTTTGCACTTTGAAAAACGTTTTCAGGCCCCCAAAACGCCGTTGTCGTATAAATGAACCGCCAAAAAGCATAAAATGTTTGGCAGCGGCTATTTACACCATGTAAATAGCAACTAGATTCTATTTACACTAAGTGAAAATAACATATTTTCTTAGCGATAGATGATATTTACACTGTGCAAATAGCTGTAGATGCTATTTACTAAGTGAAATAGCATACTAAGTGAAAATAGTGATATATTCTATTTACACCATGTAAAAGTAGTTCTTTGCAATATGTGTAAATAGTAATAACATGCAACTTATACTTTATTTTGACAGATACATACTATTTGCACCTCAGTATTGTTGTACATTAACAGGATGCAATAATAACATAGAGTGTAAATGATTATATTTATTAAAATTATTAAATGGATGCCGGCCACCTTAATGGGACAATAAAAGCCCTCCCTACACCTACCCCTAACCCTACCCAAAAAAATGCTTTTATTATTATTAAACATTTCGTTAGGCTCTTTATTTCCATTTTTAGAACATTTTCTTCATTTTTATTGAAAGTAAATGCCTTTCCGATGTGATATGTGATGGGAAAAGGGAGAAGAGCGAGCTCGGCAAAAGGTGGATTCGAACCCGGGTCGATCGCGTCAAAATCAAGACCCTAAGTGTGTCTGTTTTAAAATGTTGTTTGGCCCAACCAGACATTGTTAGGCGGAGCTAGTGCTAATAGCACTTGCCAACAAGGCACGCTATTTGCACTTGGTGTAAATGGACACTCTGAAAATGATGTTTTCAGTTGAAAATGGTGTTGTGTAAACATACTTTAAGGGACCGTTTACCATCACCGTTTTCAGCTAAAAACGTAAAAGTTTTTATGTGTTTTGGCCATTCATTTACAATAAACTTTTGAAAACGGGGTTTAAAGTGCAAGTTTTGAAAAACAATACCGTTTCGCGTACAATCGTGCGCGAAAAAAATGCAGAGGAAAAACGTTTCTGTTTTTAGTACATCGTTGTCGTGTAAATGTACCCTAAAATATAAACACTTATAATAGGCTTACCGTAGTGAATCAGGGTAAGACAAAAACACAAGAAGAATTGATGACTTATTGACTCATAATTTAAATGTTGTTAATTTTGAACAAAAAAGTTACATACTGTACCTTTAACGTTCAACTGTCCCTATTTATCTGTGCTGTTATTAAAAACACGCCGTGTAATGCCAGTGTTCACACATCTCTCTCTGCTCCTCAGATGTGCCGTGGCAAACATGTACACAACTGTTCTTCAGAACGGAAACGACACTGTGTCTTTGCTGTCAGTGCGGATCTTCTCACTGATGGATCAGGACGTCATCTACCTGCACTGCCAGATCCAGATCTGTGTTGAAATTCAGGACAAAACCTGCAAACCTGTGAGTTGAGAGCGTAACTTTCATGCAATTCATACACAGTGGCCTTAAAAATGTAGGAATTTCATTACATAGACAACAAAGAATTAACCTGCAAACAATTATTATTTTATTTTATACTATACATATTATTTGATTTATTTTAAGCGTCCAATTACATCTTGGTACCACTGTAGTTGATGCTAAATAAATAAATAATTAGTGGTTGTGGTAATACAATTATTTTACAAATTATTTATTTCACATTTTGTTGTTTATTTTTACTCTTTTGCATAAATTGTATGCATTGTAAGAAAGTTTAATATATATAATCTATTTGCTATTCATTAGGACTGTTTGGGGAGGGCATACAGGTCTTCCAACTTAATTGGAGCGACGAAGGCTTCCATTGGACCCTTAAACAGATTACATAAAGGTAAATACTTCTTATCTAATAAGTATGAATGCTCATGTAATATACACCGATCAGGCATAACATTATGATCGGTGAAATTAATAACATTGATTATATCTTCATCACGGCACCTGTTAGTGGGTGGGATATATTAGGCAGCAAGTGAACATTTTGCCCTCAAAGTTGATGTGTTAGAAGCAGGAACACATGGCACCAGGATGCACTATGGGAAGAAGGCAAGCCGGCGGAGGCAGTGTGATGCTTTGGGCAATGTTCTGCTGGGAAACCTTGGGTCCTGCCATCCATGTGGATGTTACTTTGACACGCACCACCTACCTAAGCATTGTTGCAGACCATGTACACCCTTTCATGGAAACGGTATTCCCTGGTGGCTGTGGCTCTTTCAGCAGGATAATGCGCCCTGCCACAAAGCAAAAATGCTTCAGGAATGGTTTGAGGAGCACAACAATGAGTTTGAGGTGTTGACTTGGCCTCCAAATTCCCCAGATCTCAATCCAATCGAGCATCTGTGGGATGTGCTGAACAAACATGGAGGCCCCACCTCGCAACTTACAGGACTTAAAGGATCTGCTGCTAACATCTTGGTGCCAGATAGCACAGCACACCTTAGTGGAGTCCATGCCTCGACGGGTCAGGGCTGTTTTGGCAGCAAAAGGGGGACCAACACAATATTAGGAAGGTGGTCATAATGTTATGCCTGATTGGTGTATATTCCCTGTATATAAGGACAAAATATCATTGACAAAATCACTAAATCTTTCTTTTTCTTAAAGCACCACCCCAAAATGATACATCAAATACTCTGCAGACTGTTGGATTTGTTCTACTTGGCGTTGGTGTGTTTCTGCTCTCCCTGGCTGCCATCGCAGGATTGGTGTATCACAAAAGGAAAATCGGGAACTACAACTTTAATTTCAATCCACAGCAGGAGAACTTCAGCTATCATGTTTTTAGCACGTAACTGCTCTGATAGTTAACTGTACCCGTAAACTGAGGTATAATTTTATAATTGGATATTACTAATATAGGCCTATTACTAAATATTACCTATTACGGCTAATATCACTAATATTGGATATTACTTATAATTTTCCATAGAACATTGAAATTAAAGGTTTAATTTAACTATATTTTTGTACTAAAAACATTCTACTATGAAAGTCATTCTGCTTTTTTTGTCAGCACTTTAAAACTACCAAATACACAGCTTGGTCAGTGATGGCACTCTCTTAAACACGCCACTAGAGGACGCTGTTGTATTAGCGGTGCAATTTCATACCAGCTTTGGTCTGTTGTCTTTATGTGCTGTACATTTAGTGTTTTATTAGTCATATTTTAAATAAATGTATACTTTAACTGTCGATTAAATGGTCTATTAAATTAGTGTTTCACACTGTTCATTTCTTTATATATATATAAAAAAAAAGGTTTATGGAGTGCATGTAATATGAGTAGGCTATACAAAAACCTCTGTCATCAGAATATGTTCCAATCGGTCATTATACATTCAATTCCATTTTAATGGAACTCAGAACTCTTGGAATATAGGACATATATGGTGGCAAGAAAGAAAGTATGTGAACCGCTTGCAGAATCTGTGAAAATGTGAATAATTAACAAAATAAGAGGGATCATACAAAATACATGTTATTTTTTTAGTCCTGTCCTGAATAAGATATTTTACATAAAATGTGTTTACATATAGTCCACAAGACAAAAAAAAAAACATCTGAATTTATAAAAATGACCCCGTTCAGAAGTGTATGAACCCTTGACTCTTAATCCTGTGTGTCGTTCCCTGATGATCCACGGCTGTGTGTGTGTTTTGTGATGGTTGTCCTTGAGTCTCTTGTTTGTCCTGAGCAGTTAAACTGACCAACGTTCTTCAGAAAAATCCTCCAGGTTCTGAAAGCATCTTCTGCATATTTGAACCCTTTCCAGCAGTGACTGAATGATTCTGAGATCTGAGGACGATTGAGGGACTCAAACACAACTATTAAAAAAGCTTCAAACATTCACTGATGCTCCAGAAGGAAACACGATGCATTAAGAGCCGGGGGTGAAAACTTTTGAACAGGGTGAAGATTTTCTTATTTTGTTTAAATATCAATTTTTTTTCATTTAGTCCTGCCCTTGAGAAGCAACAGAAGATACTTACATTTTTCCAGAAAGACAAATCAAGTTCAATTTACCTTGATCTTCAAATGCAAAAGTTTTCACCCCCGGTCCTCAGATCTCATAATCATTCAGTCACTGCTGGAAAGGGTTCAAATATGCAGAAGATGCTTTCAGGACCTGGAGGATTTTTCTGAAGAACGTTGGTCAGTTTAACTGCTCAGGACAAACAAGAGACTCAAGAACAACCATCACAAAACACACACACACAGCCGTGGATCATCAGGGAACGACACACAGGATTAAGAATCAAGGGTTCATACACTTTTGAACAGTGTCATTTTTATAAATTCAGCAATTTTGTGTCTTGTGGACTATATGTAAACATCTTTTATGTAAAATATCTTATTCAGGACAGTACTGAATAAAAAATAACATGCATTTTGTACGATCCCTCTTATTTTCACAGATTCTGCAAGGGGTTCACAAACTTTTTCTTGCCACTGTATATGTTTTTTCTATTATTTATATTATTCTATTCTGCTTCTGTGGTCTGAAAAAGAAAGAATGGCATACACCATTAGAACAACACCAGGGTGAGTAAATGATGAATTAATTTTTATTTTAGGGTGAACTAACTTTCTAATATTTCCTAAAACTTAATGTGAGTATCCAAGACTTTGAGTACATGGAGCCTGTGGGAGAGAACAAAACCTCCTCGATCTTAGGGTTTGTGAATTCTCCAGAGATCTGGCGTGTAAGTACATTTCAGAGACAGGGGTCACACATCTTCAACTCACCAAATTAGTATTATTAATTTACATGCTAGAAGTAAGGCATCTACGTGGCAACGTGCCTCCTGGAGTTGTGTGTGTGTATTTGTGTGTTTTCATGAATATATGAGTGTGGATGGATCTGTGAGCATGTTTATGTTTGCGTGTGAATTCATACATGTTGAAGAAAACAAGCATGTCATCTTGCACACTGGATTTCACTGCAAACATTCAGTTCTTTAAAATATGGATTAGTAAATTGTGTCAGGATAAAGATGTGCACCAACAGATTTGAAATATACAAAAATATATCTGTTATTTTAATTACTACTTCCTTCTGCTTCTGCCCTCCAGCAATTAAGCTCATGTTAAAAAATCACATGGAAGAAATTAGCTCGTTTGGGCCAATTAAAAATGGTTAAATACAGTAATAAACAAAAGTGAAAAAAAAAAACATAAAATCAAGCTATAAACATGATATAATGGAAAATATTTTTAAACTATATATATATATATATATATTTTTTTTTAAAGAGGATGTGTAATGTAATAAGCCCAGGTCGTGATATACTCATCAGTGTTTATTAGAAAGAGTAATGGGCTGTAGAAAGGAAGGACACAAAGTTAATGTCTTTTATTCCAGTAAATGCAATTATATAAGGATGCAGCTGAAGCATTAGTGTTGTAATTTAAATAAAAGTCTATGTTCAGTTCCTTCTATTCTGCATCCTTGAGTCTCTGAAGATGAGATCAAGTGTTCATCTCATCTAGAATTTCAAGAGTCTCTTTAATAACACAAGAGTTGTTGTTCTTAAACGCTTCCCTGCGGAAATGGCCAGTTTAGATTAGTTGGTTTGGTTCTGGTTTGCTGATGGTGGATAGCAGTTAAACCAGCTAGTGACCATCATCTAGAATACGTTCATATAGAAGTGTGGTCATGGTCTCTCACTTTCTACCTGTCTGCCTTATCAAACCATAAAAATACCCTCAGTGTATATGTGTAACCCATTATAATCAGTGATGTTGTTAACAAAGTCCAGCTAGTAAAGTAGGACCAGTTGGGGCTAGTTCACACAGAACATGGGCAGTGGAAGGGGAAAAAACCGAAAGGTCTCAAGACATGAACTGAGAAATAAAATTTCCTTGAACTTTTGACATATAAGAGGTCATCATACTATAAGAATATCCTGAAAACTTCCTTGTTAGTCCAAAAACAGCTTTTATTGTACCCAAGCCCAGAGAACGACTCATTGTGAATGAGCCTATAATAAATGGTGAAAGACCGCCTCTGCAGAAGAAGATCAACGCCCACTTCATCATCACAACTTTGGCCCCGCCCACTGGCGTGTTAGTGAGATGACGAGGAGAGAAGAGCGATACAGGATCACTGGACTAAAAATAACATTACCTTCCAAAGGATCCTAATGCTAGGAATGTGCTTATTTATTTTCAACAATGTGAATGTCTCAGTTGAGCATTATTTATCGCAATTTATAAAGTAAAATATCTAGCTTCCGCCGGACCGCCTTCTGTATTCAACTTACGAAGAAAGTGTAACGCCTCTCGCAGTTCAAAAAGCTTACGCTACGTCCGTCATACGTCGCGCTAGTTATGCTTTTTTCGTAAGTTGAATACGGAAGGCGGTCTGGCGGAAGCTAGATATTTAATTTACAACGTGTTAAATCTGGATTTTTTTTACACAAACGCAACACTTCGCTTCACTTCAGAAGGCCTTTATTAACCCCCGGAGCCGTGTGGAGCACTTTTATGATGGATAGATGCACTTTTATGGACTTCAAAACAGAAACAGCCATTCACAGCCATTATAAAGCTTGGAAGAGCCAGGACATTTTTTTAATATAACTCTGATTTTATTCGTCTGAAAGAAGAATGTCATATACATTTAGGATGACTTGAGGGTGAGTAAATCATGGGGTAATTTCCATTTTTGAGTGAACTCATTAAGTTAATTTTTTATTAGATCTCTGTCCAAGGTTCCCTATAAACTTTGAATTATTCAGAGGATTGGTATAAAGAAAGTTGACTTGGAAAAAGGGAAATGACAGCTCACCCATTATGATGGGCACTTTCTGTTGACTTCTTTTGTTTTCATAATGAGCTGAAGTCAAATTTGTTAAATGTACACAAATATATCACTTGGTGAATAGCATAAGGCAGCTTTCAGGAGGGTATTATTAAATCTAAATAATTAAAAAAATACATGCAGGGTACCATGTAGGGAATGTACACTCAAAAAAATGATTCTAGCTGTTTGCTCTGTTTATTTAAATAAAACAAGCTGAAACAACATAAATCTTTAGTTTTTTTTACTTAATTGCCATTTTACATTTTATTACGTTAAATGAAATAAAATTTGTAAAATGTTAAGTTAACCTAAACCATTTGTGTTGGGACTACATGAATCATTTATGTTGCACTGACTGAAACTGAGCAGTGTATTTCTAGTTCCCAGCATGCTTTGCATAGGGATGGATCAGGGGAGTAAATGTTGAAATTAAGTGCTGTTTAATGTGTTTTTTAGTAAAGGGAAAGACCTGTTAAAGTTTGATGTTATATTTGACAGTTATATTTGACATTTAAAAGTTGTGTTATGTTGTGTCGATTTTTGAGGTTACCATTATCGTGAAGTGTAGACCTTCTCGGTTACGTATGTAACCCTCGTACATAACGTCAGTAACTGACGAATGGGGGTTTCGCTTAGAAGCCTATCATCTTCGAGATCTAGAAAACGCCCAATGGCAGTGCCAATGCCATGGGCATGCGGAATTTGCATAGCGTAACTCCGCCCCACAGCGTGGGTATATAAGGAAGTACGCTGGCAACATTGCATTATGTTTACCTGCTGAGGAGCCAAGACTGAACTCCCGGCCGTTCCAGCGGTACAGCGGAAGTGGCAGAGGGACGTTACGTCTCCGTTCCCTCCTCAGGGAACGAGGGTTACATACGTAACCGAGACGTTCCCTTTCGTTCAGTCACTCCGAGTAACGTCAGTGACTGACGAATGGGGGTCCCAATGTAATCACGCCACTCGGCTGTCATCCAGTGCCCTGCGTAAGCGTGAGCTCCCTGTCGTAAGCTAGTACGGACGAAGGACTCCCACTTAACACAGGAATACCAAGGTACACTGGGAAGCATATTCCAGGTGGAAGTATGCGCCAAGCGCCTACCCGTAGGGAGGACTTACGGATACACATATGACCTGCTCAGGGCTACATATGGAGAACTCTGGGGTAACCAGCCGAAGGTGGAAGAAACTTTTACCCCCAGGGGTGGCAAGGGGCTTGCCAAGGGAATACACATGTGGGGTTCGCCCAACGGGGGAACCATGCACACGGTGGCACCTAGCCTAACACGAGGGCCTGACCGAGTGGGCAGACGTACTGGTGTCGGCATCAACAGTGCTGGAGGAACTCAGGGCTTCAGGGAAACTACCTGAGGAAATATCGCACGTATCCAGTCCGTGGAGTGGAATGGCGAGCAAGCGAAGACACCTGAGCCTAGTCCATTACCGGCCACTAGTAGAGGCGAGTACATGAGAGGACACTGGCTCCACTCGGAGATTATGGAATCTGGCGAATGTGTTGGGTGTCGCCCAGCCTGCAGCTCTGCAATGTCTGTTAGCGAGGCGTCATGCGCTAGAGCCCAAGAGGAGGCCACAGTCCGGGTGGAGTGAGCCCTGACCCCTAGGGGGCATGGACGCCCCTGCGTCTGGTAAGCCAAAACAATGGCGTCCACTATCCAGTGAGACAACCTTTGCTTGGAGAGAGCCTTTCCCTTCAGCTTCCCACCATAACAGACAAAGAGCTGGTCTGAGGTCCTGAAACACTGCATTCTGTCTACGTAAGCACGGAGGGCGCGTACTGGACAGAGCAGTGCCAAGGCTGGGTCTGCCTCCTCCAAAGGCAGCGCTTGCAGGTTCACCACCTGGTCCCTGAACGGAGTGGTGGGAACCTTGGGCACATATCCAGGCCGGGGTCTCAGGATCACGTGAGAGTTGGCCGGCCCGAATTCCAGGCACGCTTCATCAACCGAAAATGCCTGCAGGTCCCCTACCCTCTTGATGGAGGCCAAGGCGATCAGGAGCGCTGTCTTCATAGACAGGAACTTAAGCTCGACTGACCGCAATGGCTCGAAGGGAGCCCTCTGCAGAGCACTTAAGACTACTGAGAGGTCCCAAGAGGGTACGAGGGGAGCGCGAGGAGGATTCAGTCTCCTCGCTCCCCTCAGGAACCTGATGACCAGGTCGTGCTGACTTACCTTTTTCGTCTCCACAAGGTCGTGGTAGGCTGATATAGCGGCCACATAAACCTTGAGGGTGGAAGGAGACAGCCTTCGTTCCAACCCTTCCTGGAGGAATGCGAGCACGGACCCGATCGGGCATTCCCAGGGGTCTTCTTGGCGAGAAGAACACCAGGTGACGAAGAGGTTCCACTTCAACGCATAGGTGTGTCGAGTAGACAAGGCCCTAGCGGAAGTGATGGTAGCCACCACCTGCGGTGGTAGGGTACTCAAACCTGCCGCGTCCCATCCAGGAGCCACACGTGGAGGTTCCAAAGATTGGGACGCGGGTGCCAAAAGGTGCCCCGTCTCTGAGAAAGGAGGTCCTTCCTCAGAGGAATCGACCAGGGAGGGGCTGTCGCAAGGAGTACGAGTTCGGAGAACCAGGTCCGGCCTGGCCAATACGGGGCGACCAAAAGGACCTGCTCCTTGTCCTCCCTGATCTTGCACAGAACCTGTGCGAGAAGGCTCACTGGGGGTAACGCATACTTGCGGAGGCCCCGCGGCCAGCTGTGCGCCAGAGCATCCGTGCCGAGGGAGCCCTCGGTCAGGGAATAAAACAGGCGGCAATGGGAAGAGTCGAGGGAGGCAAACAGATCTACCTGTGCGTCGCCGAACTGTTCCCAAATCAGCTGAACCGTCTGGGGATGGAGTCTCCATTCTCCAGGAAGTGGCTGAAGCCGTGAGAGCTCGTCGGCTGCACGGTTCAGGACTCCCGGGACATGGATGGCACGAAGGGACCTCAGGTGCTTCTGACTCCATAAGACGAGTTGAGACATGCGGCGGGAACGTAGACCACTGGGATAACTGGGGTGTGGCAGAGGGGACTCTCCCTCCATACGGGGGTCATTGAGTCTCGACCGTGATTGCAACTGAGCGTCAACAGGGGGGACCCCAGTGTACCCTTGGCCGCGGCCCCATCGAGGGCAGAGAAGGCGGAGGAGGCCGCCGAACAGTCGCGGGAAGACAACGGGGACTTCCAGGACCACGTGACCTCCTCATGTATCCCGGGAGAGAAAGTAATTGGGGGCGGGGCCCAACAGCTGCCAGGACGCGTCGCACCCAAAGACCAAACATCCCCCGAGATGACATGGCTGTCAACTCCGGGTCGGACTCGGGCAATGCTGGCACGCCCGAAGGCAGCAGCATAGCCGAATCTTCATCCCCAGAGGACTCCAGCCCACCTTGAGATGCGGTGATCGACATCTCATTGCCAACTGGAGCGCCGAACGAAACACACGGGGCGTCCGCAGACGGTCCCGCTGCTTCAGTCCGATCACTCGCGGGTAGCGATGTGCGAGAGGGGGGTGTGGCCCGAGGAATGATCGTCGGGGTTATTCCACAGCGTAACCCTCGGGTCACCCTGGCCACCAGCCAAAGTACCATTTCTCTCAGAGGGGACTCTCTTTCCTTGCGGAGGTCATTGAGTCTCGACCGCAACATCGCGATGGTCATGTTCCCACAGTGAGAACATGACTCATCCACAAACGCTGCTTGAACGTGCTGAAGCCCAAACACGTCACGCAGCGATTGTGCCAATCAGATGGCAACAGAGATCGACCGCACCCAGAAGTGCACGGGCAAACCGTCTTTAAAAAGACGTACCACGTGCGAGCTCTTTTGTGAGAGGGAGCTTCACAGCGATGCCGAAGCGCCCAGGGAACGAATACCAGCTGGATGCAGATCACTGCACAGATCAGCAGGCAGGAAGTAAACACTCGCTGGAACGTGCCGTAACACCAACACCGACTGGAAAGCTGCTCGTCTCGAAGAAGCTTGACGATATACTCAAAAGGCTTAAGGAGTGAAGAGATAGATGCTCTTGGCTCCGAAGCAGAAACATAATGCAATGTTGCCAGCGTACTTCCTTATATACCCACGCTGTGGGGCGGAGTTACGCTATGCAAATTCCGCATGCCCATGGCATTGGCACTGCCATTGGGCGTTTTCTAGATCTCGAAGATGATAGGCTTCTAGGCGAAACCCCCATTCGTCAGTCACTGACGTTACTCGGAGTGACTGAACGAAAGGGAACTTGTGGTTAGGCTATGCTGTTCTCAATGAGCTATAACTGTGCTAATGCTAGTAATGAGAAATGTTTTACTTGATCATTATGTCTATGCTACAAATGTTACACTTAGCATGTGAACAAATAATGTGTTGACTATTAGTTTTTATAGAAATAAAGAAAATAAATTTGTTTGACAGTTCCCACAGTCTAAATATGGTCATCAGTTCTACTCCTCTTTATCCTACTTTATCTAGTTGGAATGACATGATTTTTTTTAGTAGTCTTGACTAAATGAATTTAAGTTCATACAACAAGATTACAACAAATCATTTCAAACCAATTCGATTTTGTTGGAAAAACGTAATTCAATTTCGTGGAAAAGTTTTCCTTAATTTAATTTCCTTAATTTAGTTCGTGCAACAGCTTGTTTTTTTGAGTGTATGTTATACACGTAATTTTCCAATAATATTTCTTGGCTATAATATAATGAGTGAGGTACAGATTTATTCATGGATATTGCAATGAATACAAAGAAAAATCACATTTCATATCACATTTATTAGACTCAAACAGGGTTATACTATAAGGAAGCACTTATTGACATGATATTTGCTACACTAAATGCTCATCATGGCAACATTGTATGTTTTGAGAAAGAGCATGAAACAAAATACATTTATAGCACCATTTCAGTTGTTGCAAACAGTTTGGGAGCGCAGGTACTATTTGTTCATGTTTTTCTCATTGGGAAGCTCATAATTTATTCTTATTCTATAACATACAATATATACATACAGTACTTTAATTCCACATGTCTCTCTGTCTGCAAAAATATGTCCTAAAATATTTCTCATGACTTCATTGCTCTGTCTATAGCTGCCTGCCTTCCTCTCGCTCGTGTGCTTTGTGTCAGTACTTGACGTCCGGAGCGAACCGGACTACTCCCCGACTCCGTGGTTCTGGTCGTTCCACCAGTGGTTCTCCTCCAGAGGTACCCGCGGAATAATAATCGCTGACTCGTCCGAGGCCAGACTCAGATTCTCTAGGAAGCAGCACAGTGTTATTGCCAAAGGAGGAGCGGAAGGGCGACAGAGGGAGAGAAAGAAAGAGAGACACAGAGACACAACATGAGGTGTTTTATCTGGAAGATAGCACTGTGCACTAGAAGAAACGAGTCTTTGAGCATCCTGAGACCACTTTTTACTCATTATTTCTATTTATGGAGATTCTATTTGTAGCAAGACCAATGTAAGTGATAATAGATCAAGCAAATGTTTGAATGAATATGTCTAATATGCAATAACATATGCTAAAGATATTATTTACGCCTCGAGTGCCTTCCGTTCGGCTGCAAAGGATCCTGTTTGGCACGACACGCAACTCATTTATGGCACAAATTTGAGTGCCTTATTGCTTTCATTATACGGTTGCTACATGTTTGAATAATTAAAAATGCAAATGTTCATTAAAACATAATTGTGTTTAAAAAATTCATTAAGTGATAAGATCAGAGATAGTCAAACTAAGTCCCTTTAAAACAAGTCATTCCACTCGGCGGCCATCTTTGAAACGGGGAAACTCTTTGAATCTTTTTTCTCTTTGAACTCTTTTATCTCTTTGAATTGGGAAACATCAAATTCTCCAAAAGTGCTCGCCAAGCTTACGATTAAATTTCACATTTGAAATCACCAATGAAATCTGACAACTGTCTCATAAATTTTGTTTCTAAATGCTCGAATCAGCCTAGACAAAGCCAATCCTAAATGCATGTCTCAGAACGCTTGACTGTTTCTATAGCAACCGGAGCTTCTAACGGCAGCTGCAGTGACGCAATGACTTTACTAATTAATGATTGGCTCTTTCATTTAGAAGGCGGGGCTTATTTGCCATATTGGGCGTTGCATTTTCTCCCATTCATAAGTAATCGTAGTGCACCATCTTCCTATGTATAAAGTCTTTGATATAGTCCCTGATATAACAGAATGCTATACAACAAAAAATATAGGCTATACACTCACACTGTCAGGCCCTGTTTACACCTGGTGTTAACACCTTTACACCTTCCAGAGGTAGTTAAAAACGCTTTCAACTGGATCGCTTTCGAAGTGTAAACTCTCATGTGGTCAAATGCACTGGAACAGCCAATAAGGACCCTCTACTCTCCACCTACTGACCTAATGCGTAAACATTTTGGGAAGCACGCTAGCCAGATAGGATTTAAACTTTGGCTGGAGACCAAGTTTGGTTTGAAGACACAAAATGTACCAAGCACAATGTTCTCTCACCATTCCTGTTTTCTAACACACACTCACAGCGTTTGCCCTAAAGGGACATGATGGTGGAAAAATAATGGAGGAAAAACAAGTCAGTGTTTTTGCATTCTCTCACAATTGTTTTGCGTTCCCCCGAGAAACTTTGCATTCGCTTGCAAATAGCTCAAAAGGTTTTGCGAGCGAACGCAAAGTTTCTCGGAGGAACGAGACAAATTTACATATTTATTGACAAATATTTTTTCCTCCATCTCATATTTTTTTCCTTCACCATGTCCCTTTAGGGGCTCGTAGGTAGCGGCATCAAAGAGGGGGATAATAATTTGGCAGGGAAAATAAACAAAACCATTTTCACTAGTGGTCTCATATGTTTGGACCCCACTGTATATAGATAAATAGATGAATAGATGAATTATGACTGTGATCTCAGGTTGTTCAAAGGAAAAGTCCAGAAATAAAAACCAGCATGAAAACAACAATACACACACCACTAAACATGAATACAATGTGCTGTGTTTCTAAAACTAAAGAAGATTTAAATATCATCAAGTTCAATTTCATTAATCTTATGAATAAAAAAAAGAAAAGAAATTAATCTATGAGTGACATTTAAAGTTCACTGTAAATGGATTGTTCCAGCGTTAAGGAGAAGAGATTGATGGTACATCAAAGTACCACAAAAAGATGTTACACTTCAAACTCTTCTAGCAATGCCTTAGATTAAAAAAATTAAAGGGTTAGTTTACCCAAAAATGAAGATTCTGTCATTAATTCCTCACCCTCATGTCGTTCCTAACCCATAAGACTTTCGTTCATCTTCGGAACACAAATTAAGATCTTTCTGACGAAATCTGAGAGATTTTTGTCCCTCCATAGACAGCTACGCAACTACCACTCTCACAACTCAGAGATTTCTGAAGAGACTTGATTGCTTTACATGATGAACAGAGTGAATTTAGGCTTTTATTCACATATAAACATTGATCAACGCACACATCAGTTCAAGCATGTCCACTTGACGTGAGAACCAATGAGGTTCATTCTCGTGTTACGCAGCACGTTTGAGCTTCTTCAAGAACCAGTGAGGTTCATTCTTGTGTTACGCAGCACGTTTGAGCTTCTTCAAGAACCAATGAGGTTCATTCTCATGTTACGCAGCACGTTTGAGCTTCTTCAAGAACCAATGAGGTTCCTTCTCGTGTTACGCGCACGTTTGAGCTTCTTCAAGAACCAATGAGGTTCATTCTCGTGTTACGCAGCAAGTTTCAGCTTCTTCAAGAACCAATGAGGTTCATTCTCGTGTTACGCAGCTCATTTGAGCTTCTGCAAGAACCAATGAGGTTCATTCTCGTGTTAGGCAGCTCATTTGAGCTTTTGCAAGAACCAATGAGGTTCATTCTCGTGTTACGCAGCACGTTTGAGCTTCTTCAAGAACCAATGAGGTTCATTCTCGTGTTATGCAGCTCATTTGAGCTTCTGCAAGAACCAATGAGGTTCATTCTCGTGTTACGCAGCACGTTTCAGCTTCTTCAAGAACCAATGAGGTTCATTCTCGTGTTACGCAGCTCATTTGAGCTTCTGCAAGAACCAATGAGGTTCATTCTCGTGTTACGCAGCACGTTTGAGCTTCTGCAAGAACCAGTGAGGTTCATTCTCGTGTTACGCAGCACGTTTGAGCTTCTTCAAGAACCAATGAGGTTCATTCTCGTGTTACGCAGCTCATTTGAGCTTCTGCAAGAACCAATGAGGTTCATTCTCGTGTTAGGCAGCTCATTTGAGCTTCTGCAAGAACCAATGAGGTTCATTCTCGTGTTACGCAGCACGTTTGAGCTTCTTCAAGAACCAAAGAGGTTCATTCTTGTGTTACGCAGCTCATTTGAGCTTCTGCAAGAACCAATGAGGTTCATTCTTGTGTTACGCAGCTCATTTGAGCTTCTGCAAGAACCAATGAGGTTCATTCTCGTGTTATGCAGCACGTTTGAGCTTCTTCAAGAACCAATGAGGTTCATTCTCGTGTTACGCAGCACGTTTGAGCTTCTTCAAGAACCAATGAGGTTCCTTCTCGTGTTACGCAGCACATTTGAGCTTCTTCAAGAACCAATGAGGTTCCTTCTCGTGTTGCGCAGCATGTTTGAGCTTCTTCAAGAGCCAATGAGGTTCCTTCTCGTGTTACGCAGCACGTTTGAGCTTCTTCAAGAACCAATGAGGTTCATTCTCGTGTTACGCAGCACGTCTGAGCTTCAGCAAGAACCAATGAGGTTCATTCTCGTGTTACGCAGCACGTCTGAGCTTCTTCAAGAACCAATGAGGTTCCTTCTCGTGTTACGCAGCATGTTTGAGCTTCAGCAAGAACCAATGAGGTTCATTCTCGTGTTACGCAGCACGTTTGAGCTTCTTCAAGAACCAATGAGGTTCATTCTCGTGTTACGCAGCACATTTGAGCTTCTTCAAGAACCAATGAGGTTCCTTCTCGTGTTACGCAGCACGTTTGAGCTTCTTCAAGAACCAATGAGGTTCATTCTCGTGTTACGCAGCACGTCTGAGCTTCAGCAAGAACCAATGAGGTTCATTCTCGTGTTACGCAGCACGTCTGAGCTTCAGCAAGAACCAATGAGGTTCATTCTCGTGTTACGCAGCACGTCTGAGCTTCCACAAGAACCAATGAGGTTCATTCTCGTGTTACGCAGCACGTCTGAGCTTCTTCAAGAACCAATGAGGTTCCTTCTCGTGTTATGCAGCACGTTTGAGCTTCTTCAAGAACCAATGAGGTTCATTCTCGTGTTACGCAGCACGTTTGAGCTTCTTCAAGAACCAATGAGGTTCATTCTCGTGTTACGCAGCACGTCTGAGCTTCAGCAAAAACCAATGAGGTTCATTCTCGTGTTACGCAGCACGTCTGAGCTTCTTCAAGAACCAATGAGGTTCCTTCTCGTGTTACGCAGCATGTTTGAGCTTCAGCAAGAACCAATGAGGTTCATTCTCGTGTTACGCAGCACGTTTGAGCTTCTTCAAGAACCAGTGAGGTTCATTCTCGTGTTACGCAGCACGTTTGAGCTTCTTCAAGAACCAATGAGGTTCATTCTCGTGTTACGCAGCACGTTTGAGCTTCTTCAAGAACCAATGAGGTTCCTTCTCGTGTTACGCAGCATGTTTGAGCTTCTTCAAGAACCAATGAGGTTCATTCTCGTGTTACGCAGCACGTTTCAGCTTCTTCAAGAACCAATGAGGTTCATTCTCGTGTTACGCAGCTCATTTGAGCTTCTGCAAGAACCAATGAGGTTCATTCTCGTGTTACGCAGCTCATTTGAGCTTTTGCAAGAACCAATGAGGTTCATTCTCGTGTTACGCAGCACGTTTGAGCTCCTTCAAGAACCAATGAGGTTCATTCTCGTGTTATGCAGCTCATTTGAGCTTCTGCAAGAACCAATGAGGTTCATTCTCGTGTTACGCAGCACGTTTCAGCTTCTTCAAGAACCAATGAGGTTCATTCTCGTGTTACGCAGCTCATTTGAGCTTCTGCAAGAACCAATGAGGTTCATTCTCGTGTTACGCAGCTCATTTGAGCTTCTGCAAGAACCAGTGAGGTTCATTCTCGTGTTACGCAGCACGTTTGAGCTTCTTCAAGAACCAATGAGGTTCATTCTCGTGTTACGCAGCTCATTTGAGCTTCTGCAAGAACCAATGAGGTTCATTCTCGTGTTACGCAGCACGCTTGAGCTTCTTCAAGAACCAATGAGGTTCATTCTCGTGTTACACAGCTCATTTGAGCTTCTGCAAGAACCAATGAGGTTCATTCTCGTGTTACGCAGCACGTTTGAGCTTCTTCAAGAACCAAAGAGGTTCATTCTGGTGTTACGCAGCTCATTTGAGCTTCTGCAAGAACCAATGAGGTTCATTCTTGTGTTACGCAGCTCATTTGAGCTTCTGCAAGAACCAATGAGGTTCATTCTTGTGTTACGCAGCTCATTTGAGCTTCTGCAAGAACCAATGAGGTTCATTCTCGTGTTACGCAGCACGTTTGAGCTTCTTCAAGAACCAATGAGGTTCATTCTCGTGTTACGCAGCACGTTTGAGCTTCTTCAAGAACCAATGAGGTTCCTTCTCGTGTTACGCAGCACATTTGAGCTTCTGCAAGAACCAATGAGGTTCCTTCTCGTGTTACGCAGCACGTTTGAGCTTCTTCAAGAACCAATGAGGTTCCTTCTCGTGTTACGCAGCACGTTTGAGCTTCTTCAAGAACCAATGAGGTTCATTCTCGTGTTACGCAGCACGTCTGAGCTTCAGCAAGAACCAATGAGGTTCATTCTCGTGTTACGCAGCACGTCTGAGCTTCTTCAAGAACCAATGAGGTTCCTTCTCGTGTTACGCAGCATGTTTGAGCTTCAGCAAGAACCAATGAGGTTCATTCTCGTGTTACGCAGCACGTTTGAGCTTCTTCAAGAACCAATGAGGTTCATTCTCGTGTTACGCAGCACGTTTGAGCTTCTTCAAGAACCAGTGAGGTTCATTCTCGTGTTACGCAGCACGTCTGAGCTTCAGCAAGAACCAATGAGGTTCATTCTCGTGTTACGCAGCACGTCTGAGCTTCAGCAAGAACCAATGAGGTTCATTCTCGTGTTACGCAGCACGTCTGAGCTTCCACAAGAACCAATGAGGTTCATTCTCGTGTTACGCAGCACGTCTGAGCTTCTTCAAGAACCAATGAGGTTCCTTCTCGTGTTACGCAGCACGTTTGAGCTTCTTCAAGAACCAATGAGGTTCATTCTCGTGTTACGCAGCACGTCTGAGCTTCTTCAAGAACCAATGAGGTTCCTTCTCGTGTTACGCAGCATGTTTGAGCTTCAGCAAGAACCAATGAGGTTCATTCTCGTGTTACACAGCACGTCTGAGCTTCTTCAAGAACCAATGAGGTTCCTTCTCGTGTTACGCAGCATGTTTGAGCTTCAGCAAGAACCAATGAGGTTCATTCTCGTGTTACGCAGCACGTTTGAGCTTCTTCAAGAACCAATGAGGTTCATTCTCGTGTTACGCAGCACGTCTGAGCTTCCACAAGAACCAATGAGGTTCATTCTTGTGTTACACAGCACGTTTGAGCTTCCGCAAGAACCAATGAGGTTCATTCTCGTGTTACGCAGCACGTTTGAGCTTTGACAAGAACCAATGAGGTTCGATCTTGTGCGTCAAGCATGTTCGGCTGAACTTCTGTTTATGTTCACTGATCAATGTTTGTATGTGAATAAAAGCCTAAATTTAATCTGTTCATCATATAAAGCGATTGAGTCTCTTCAGAAAATTTTGGACCAAACCGCTCAATTTATATGGATTAGTTTTACGAATTCTTACGAAGCTCTCAGATTTCATCAAAAAGATCTTCATTTGTGTTGAATGAATGAAGATGAATGAAGGTCTTACGGGTCTGGAACGACATGAGGGTGAGGAATTAATGACAGAAATTTTTGGGTGAAGTAAACCATTAAGAAAAAAATGCCTTTTCCTTGACCTTTTTTTCTACAATGTTAGTCCACACTGAAACAAAACATGCATGTATAAAAAAAACAGTTTTCACCGTCCTCCAAAAACAACATACAGTAAAACGCTCCTATTCAACCTCCTTTGGCCCAACACTTTCCATATGGAAGAGAATACGCATGGGAGCAAATCAAAAGATGAAGAACATTGAGCAGTTATGGTGTACTCAATTCTCAATGGAAACACGAGAGCACGAAGCACTAGCAACACTACAGTTTCCCTCAGTGAGTATAATAATTGTGCTGCTGAAGTACGGATGGAGGCGGAAGAAGCTTTCTATTCTCAGGCGAGGATTACCTTGGGTCGGGCAGTGCACAGCGCCACAGGTGTTGCTTTAGTGTCTGCACCCAACCAATATCTCGGATGGGCTGACAGAGCTGAATGTAGTGGTACTGTTTTAGCATAACCCTTCAAACGAACGACAAGATCACTCGTTAGCTGAACATTAAAGTAATTAAAGGGATGGTTCACCCCAAAATGAAAATTCTGTCAGAATAGCAGAGTCCACACCAAAATAATAACAATAACGGCACAAAGTAACAATATCGTTAAAAACACTTTCAGAACGATTTTTTTTCCAGCGGATGTACGATAAAAACATTGACAGCCAATCAGAACACATCCTGCTTTAGGGCTCGAGCATTTAAAGCAAAAGACGACAAAATGCACGCTTAGAATGAACAGAGCGATATTGTGTTTGCTGGTGTGGACGCTAATATAGTTATTATAGTTATCGTTCTTTGTGTGAACGGGCCTTTACTCACTCTCATGTCGTTCCAAACCTGTATGACTTTCTCTTTTCCATACAACTATGTGTCAAACGTTGTCAAAAAATGTTTGTATTCAATAGAAGAAAGAAAGTCATACAGGTTTGGACCGACACAAGGATGAGTAAATGATAACGTAATTTTTGTTTTAGGGTGATCTATTCCTTTAACTCTCAATAAAGCACAATATCATTATATAGAATCAACCAAATTTCAATCAATCAATCAATCAATCAATAAATCACATCATCAAAGCCAATCATTCTAGACTGACACATATTGATCTTTCAAGAACTAGTTCAGTCTATTCAGGATGGGATATCAATAGTTTCTCTCTATGATACTTGGTCCTGGAATAGGAGGCTGCATCTTTTATTACTTTGCACATATCAGACACTGAAAGCTGCAATATATCAGATTCACTCAAGATGCAAACATATATTTCTCAACTCTCAGCTGACAGAAATATGCACAACCATAAAGATGCCAGAGCCTATTCCAGAGCCTGTCACACACAAAAAGTCGCAAAACCATAAACATCGGAATAGTTCTCTTCCATGTGGATTCGATGACAGCGACAGGGAGACAGACAGAAGGACAGGGCAGAAACGATACAGATGCACCCCAAACCCTCCCACATCGCAACAAAATGAACCACGACACCTCTGTTTCTGCGTTTGCATTTATTAATTTCAATAAATATGAGCAAGCAAGAGAGAAATCACAATTCACATCATCACAGTTAAATCTGAGGCCCTTTCATATAACATTGTTTTTTTTCTCTCTCCTTTTTTAGTATGCATGGACTATAGATAGCACCTGTGCTAAGCGCACACACACACACACACACACACACTGGACATGTACAACCCCGCTAGCTCTTCCTCCTCTGTCTCCCTAGGACACCTTCCCTTAATTCCCACATTATATAAGCACAGTAATGGTCATCAAAGGCTGCAAAACACAAGAAAAGGCCCTCACCCTGTGGCGTATGGTATTCTAAAGCCAGACTGAAGAAATGCATTCTGAAACAGTGAAGTGACTCAGGATTTGAAGCCTGTATATAATATATTTAAGATATTCATAATGCCTTAATGGTTTATATATTCCCATAAATAACAGTAAACACAGTTTACCTGCCTTTTAACGTTTAACACAATTTAATTGCCTTTAAATGGCATTTTACATGGTGTGGCAACCGTGAGTTCACAGTTCATTTTCAATTGCGTCAAGCTTTACTTCCCTATGGTGATGTATATCCAAGTAAAACAGTGTCTCGAACAAGAACAAATGCAGGGCGGGACTTGATTTTGTCCATCCGGAATTGATTGGATGGTTGTTGTTTGCTATTGCTGTGATGTCATGTGAGTGACAGGTGGCCCCGCCCTCGTGCCAGTAAACGCGTCATCAGAGAAGAGAAGAGATGAGATGACGCTGCAGGAGGGAGGGGAAGTTTGGATTAAAGATTATAAGGTCACATGAATTTTTCAAAGATAATTATGATGTGCATGTTATAATAAATACTGCAAAATGCACGACTGACACGTCATAAGATTAAAAAAAATCCTGGCTGCCAAATTCACAATTTTACTATACTCTTACTATTCCTGTCATATAAAGAAAATTACTCTGAGAAAAATAGTTTGAGTATACATTGTGTATCTTTTGTGGTTGCCCCCGTCATTGAGCAATCTGAGATGACTAGTCAAAAAGCATTTTTAAAAGGTTGTTTTGCAATTTTCATATTCCACAAATGGAAACACGTCCAGTTTATGGAGAAATAAATGCAATTACCCCTAAACATAATAAATGCATGTCAATTTATTTCATCAATTTTGTTAGATGTTTATTTAGACCTTTATTTATACAGGCTTCAAGTACATTTCTTCAATCTGGCAATAGATCCCAGACTTACTGTGCCCTGATTGGGCAAACAGGACAATGACATCACATACTTGACATACTGAAAATGAAGAAGACCTTAACGGATGAAACCAGAGACAGAGAGAGGATTTGCAGAGGGGAGGTCCATGATTAAAAAAAAAAAAAAGCATGATCTTAAACAATGCACTTCAATTATTCCAGCGAATTAAGACATTAAAGTATTAGTTCACTTCAAAATTAAAATGTCCTGATAATTTACTCACCCCCATGTCATCCAAGATGTTCATGTCTTTCTTTCTTCAGTCGAAAAGAAATTAAGTTTTTTGAGGAAAACATTCCAAGATTTTTCTCCATATAGTGGACTTTAACGGCAACCAATGGGTTTAAGGTCCAAATTGCAGTCTCAGTGCAGCTTCAAAGAGCTCTACACGATCCCAGCCGAGGAATAGGGTCTTATCTAGTGAAACCATCGGCCATTTTCTAAAAAAAACAATTTTTTTAAAAGATATACCTTTTAACCACAAAGGCTCGTGTTGCACTGCTCTGCGATGCGCCACGCATTAATCACATTGAAAAGGTCACGCCCAGACCGACTCAGTTGGTTGCCGTTGAAGTCCATTATGTGGAGAAAAATCCTGTAATTTTTCCTCAAAAAACGTAATTTTTTTCGACTGAAGAAAAGAAAGACATGAACATCTTGGATGACATGGAGATGAGTAAATTATCAGGAAATTTTAATTCTGAAGTGAACTAATCCTTTAAGGGCCAGATTTACTAAAATGGGCAAATTAGCGTGAGCGCAACTCCACAAAAGCGCAGATGGGAGTGTAAAGTTCTGCGCGTGATCTACCGACGACGTGCAAATTAAAGAACACAGACGCAGCCGGATCATTTCTATAATGACCAACACAATCTACCAGTTAGCGTCTGGTTTAAGACGTGCTTTTTTGGGGCTGTAAATGATGCCCAAACATCAGTAAATTGACGAGCGCAAACCTTAGTAAATCACCTTGCGTGATTCATTTAAATACTCGCCACCCATAAATTTTGTGTCTGAAAGGAAAACTCCTTCAAATGCATATGCAATAACTGTGCCCACGCCGACTGTCTTTACTAAATCCTGACAGTAGTTTTTAACGCCAAAAGAGGGTTTGCGCTGGTGCAAGCTGTTAGTAAATCTGGCCAAATTAAAGATACCAAAATGAACGTCATTCAGTCCCATGATCTACCAACATCTTTAGTTCTTCCATCACAAGCTGACGTCACATGCAAGGGAGCCATGATTATGTGCTGTTACATCAGGCCTGATCAGATTATATATAACAAGGTTTCACTGCCAACACAAAATCATCTCTGTGAATGGATCAACATTGGAATTTAAAGGGATAGTTCACACAAAAATGAAAATTCAGTCATCATTTACTCATCTCGCATAAATTTCTTGTAAATGTTTTTGTCCAGGTTTGGAACAACATTATGCTGAATAAATGATGACAGAATTTTTTTCCCTTTAAGTTTGCATGAAATGTCCTCTTATACATGTGCATCTTCGGAAAAAGCCTTTTTGGGGCCAACATTTGAATAAAACAAACAAACACAAAGAAATGTGACAATGAACATGCAGTCGAGAGTAAACGAACAGCATTCCAAACAGACTGCATTCGACTTACCAATACATCAGGGGACACGTGATAATAAACAGAACAATTAGTCGAGAATACAGCTCATGTCAGTCTTTGAACAACAGAGGGGAAGCAGGAGCAAACAAAGCAGGAGACACTCTGGGAAAAAAGTCATTCATAATTAATACGTTGAATCTGCATTCACATGCTTTGATTTTAAAGCTGGCTAATCTATTGACCTTTTGAGTTTGGGATCCCCCATCTGTCTACCTCGGGGGCTTCCTTAGGGGGGATGGGGGTGAAGTGTGCATGTGTGAGCGGAGGATAGTGCTGTGGTCCTATAGAAGCTCACTAACACCTCAAAACCAAACAATACAAAAACATGTTTTAGTTTACCTTAGATTTTCTACAGCTTTGTTTTGCACATAAAAATCACAGTGAACATCCTATTATATCCAAAGACAAATTTACAGTACATCCCATAATGCAATATCATGTTACAGTAATCCATTTGGCTGACCAGGCGAATTTTTATATGACCTTGACAGATACTGATGTTCCCATAAAGCTATTTGGAGATATTCGGTTCCTGTAATGATTCAACAACATTTTCATGATGGAATGGTTCTAAATTAGCAAGAAAACAACAAAATTAAAATAAGATCATAACATATCACTGGGGTGTTCGATCAATAAAACGATTACATAAAACAGGCAAAGCAAGACCAATATAGTTGTAAAACCAAAGATGCACATTTATCAAAGATTTTTTTGACTGAGAAATTGGCCTGATTTACATAAACATGATTTCAAATTTACAAATCAGCTTGATTGTAAAACCCTTGATAAATGAAACACACCAGTCTGTGCATCTGATGGGGAATAAAACACACAGAGCTTTAGCCAATGGCTCCATGCAAGATAAGAGCATCCACTAGCCAACCAGTAGAGCGGTTGCCATGGAAACCGTGTCGTGGAGATGAGGAGAGTGGGTGGAGCTATAGTAAATGCAAACGCTTTAATATTACTGGCAAGATTGTGAGGCAAAACAGGTGAAAAACATCAAATTCTAACCCTGAACATTGTTTTCAGCCCACTGACCTCTCAAAGAGAAAGAGAGAGCAAGAGAGAGAGGTGGCGTGTATTGGAAATATACAGTGATGAATAAAACGAGAGGTGCATCAGATAGATAGAAAGAAAGAAAGAGAGAGAGAGAGAGAGAGAGAGAGAGAGGGGGAAGCAATGGGCAGAATAGTAAAGGAATGAGAACCTCTTGTTAAATAATTTTGCAGCCTTCGTTCTGCTTTCAGGAAGAGATTAAATGAGAGAAGAAGTGCAATGGTTTTTACTCTTTCGCCTCAGCCAGTTTGTTGTTGATCTCTTTACTTTTCTCCTTGTCGCCCTGCGCCTCTCTGCTCCCCGGCTGGTTCTCGGAGCTCTTCTTCTTCGAGCCGCGCACCGACGTCGCCTGCTTCTCCTTGGACTTCTTCAGCGGTTTGCCAGGTGTGGCAGATGTGGAGGTGCTCTTTTTCGGTTTGGAGCGAGGAAGACTGGTTTTCTCTGCCTGTACAACACATGAAATAGCACACAAACAGTGTTTTACTACCAATATGTAACATATTTCGTTAGGAAATGTAGGACAGGACTTGGACTGAATGGAAATGTTAGACTACGTTATTACCGGCTAACATTAATTGTCCCACCCATTCAGCCCTGGGTATGTCAGCAGAAAATATATTTTAGAGGCAAAGAAAGTTAATACACTTGAACTTTGAATTTACGTCAGTTTTTTCTTCCGTTTTGTAACGTACACTCACCTAAAGGATTATTAGGAACACCATACTAATACTGTGTTTGACCCCCTTTCGCCTTCAGAACTGCCTTAATTCTACGTGGCATTGATTCAACAAGGTGCTGAAAGCATTCTTTAGAAATGTTGGCCCATATTGATAGGACAGCATCTTGCAGTTGATGGAGATTTGTGGGATGCACATCCAGGGCACGAAGCTCCCGTTCCACCACATCCCAAAGATGCTCTATTGGGTTGAGATCTGGTGACTGTGGGGGCCATTTTAGTACAGTGAACTCATTGTCATGTTCAAGAAACCAATTTGAAATGATTCGAGCTTTGTGACATGGTGCATTATCCTGCTGGAAGTAGCCATCAGAGGATGGGTACATGGTGGTCATAAAGGGATGGACATGGTCAGAAACAATGCTCAGGTAGGCCGTGGCATTTAAACGATGCCCAATTGGCACTAAGGGGCCTAAAGTGTGCCAAGAAAACATCCCCCACACCATTACACCACCACCACCAGCCTGCACAGTGGTAACAAGGCATGATGGATCCATGTTCTCATTCTGTTTACGCCAAATTCTGACTCTACCATCTGAATGTCTCAACAGAAATCGAGACTCATCAGACCAGGCAACATTTTTCCAGTCTTCAACTGTCTAATTTTGGTGAGCTTGTGCAAATTGTAGCCTCTTTTTCCTATTTGTAGTGGAGATGAGTGGTACCCGGTGGGGTCTTCTGCTGTTGTAGCCCATCCGCCTCAAGGTTGTGCGTGTTGTGGCTTCACAAATGCTTTGCTGCATACCTCGGTTGTAACGAGTGGTTATTTCAGTCAAAGTTGCTCTTCTATCAGCTTGAATCAGTCGGCCCATTCTCCTCTGACCTCTAGCATCAACAAGGCATTTTCGCCCACAGGACTGCCGCATACTGGATGTTTTTCCCTTTTCACACCATTCTTTGTAAACTCTAGAAATGGTTTTGCGTGAAAATCCCAGTAACTGAGCAGATTGTGAAATACTCAGACCGGCCCGTCTGGCACCAACAACCATGCCACGCTCAAAATTGCTTAAATCACCTTTCTTTCCCATTCTGACATTCAGTTTGGAGTTCAGGAGATTGTCTTGACCAGGACCACACCCCTAAATGCATTGAAGCAACTGCCATGCGATTGGTTGATTAGATAATTGCATTAATGAGAAATTGAACAGGTGTTCCTAATAATCCTTTAGGTGAGTGTACATCAGAGTGAAATGGATTATTGACACGTTAAAACATTACACTCTTACTCGATCAGGACAAACTAGGTAGAAAGATTAAATACTAAGGGCCCTATCATACACACAAACCTGGTCTAAAGTCAATAGCGCAGTATTTTTTGTGTTATTTAAAGGGCGTGTTAGTAATATGAGCCTATAGGCAGTGCACAACGCACGTACACTCTGCTTATTACACACAGGGATGCGCAGCAGCACACAAACATTTTTAAATATTAAAAATAAAAGGATTCCTCTCTGGAGAAGCGTTCCACTGTGTAAATAGTGAATCCGCCATGGTGCAAGTGCAAGTGGCTTTTAAAGGGAATGGGAGATGAGACTCTGATTGGTTTATTGCACGTTATGCCCAAAACACACCCATGACTCATTAAGAGACGAGGGACAACACTTTTGGATCATGCGCCGGGCGCGCTGACCGTTTTTTCCGTCGGTAAACTAGCAAAAGTGGATTCGGACAACCCCTAGAGTGCACCTGCGCTATGCGCTTCAGACCATGCGCTCATGATCAGTAAAATAGGGCCCTAAAACTAGGTTGCAGTGACATTAATTCATATTCTCTCACGTCTGCTCCGGTTTATTTGTGTTCACATAGATGCACTAGACAGCGTCCGTTTGGGCTCTTAGTCCAAAAGTGCGCATATTTGGAGAAATATTGACATGTTCGCAAAATATTTCGTCATACAGAATATAATTTCTATTCATTTCCCACTGAATTATGTGATCTGAAGAGCTGAAAGAGCATTCAGAGCGAGCTCTGTAATTTGCGTGTGTTATGACTCATCAAGCGCTCATTCGATCTTGAGCTGTCAACTATCTTACGTGACCATAACTCCTGCCTTTCTGGATGACGCTGTCCTGTACACTTCCTCGTTCTGAACTCGGCGAAAAACAAACCCAAAGAAACATTTCTACACATGAAAGAAGCAGCTAATAAACACACGATTACAATAGTATATGGTTTGTGTGCGATTTGGTGTATTTTCATATCAATAAAGGATGTTTACATTATAAATGCTAAGCCGGTGTAGCATTATATATCAGTAACATTATATGACTTAAAACCACATTAGATCGTGATCGGAAGTTAATACAAACATTCGATGGTGGTTTAAAGTGAGTTTTAAGTAAAAGTGTAATATTAATCTTTTAAATTGTGTTATGTAGCTTGATGCTAATTGTAGCTCTAATGCACCTGTCGTGCCAGGAGCCATATCTATTCCATAAACTAACTTGTTAAAAGAATTCACATAAGGTGCTTTTATTGGTTTTCTAGAAAGACTTCAGATAATAGGTAGATTAATGTATAGTGGGATGAAAGTGGTGTAGATTTAATTCCAGAATAAAGGCTAATAATAGCTGAAAACAAACAAAAGAATAATGAAGATTAGGTCTCATTCACGGTGGTGTGAAGGGTTCGACGAGTGAGAACAATAGAAACGTGAATGGAGCAGTCCTCCTCGCCAGACATTAGACAATAGACTGCAAATGGGTGTTTACAGGACAATAAAATATTTTATTAGCATCTTATCAGCCTTCTCTAAAAACTCACATGATCTCACATGGTCTTGAAAAATGTTTCATAAAATTCAGTTTTAGAGATAACATCCTCAGATTTGAAATGAAGCATGATTCATGATAATTGTGTTTCTAAGTTTCTACAACACAGACACATCGTATTTGTATACAGTTCAAAAATATATTCGTAGGACTTTTGACGCAATTGAACAACTAATACACACAAAAAATTGACTGGATTCGAGGAGTTTTGTGGATGAAATTTTAAAAAGTAACAAATCCTTCCCTCTCGGGTCAATTTGACCCCCTTAGGAATGAATGGAATGCGAGGAATGCTTCAGTACACATAGAAAAACCTAAAAATGCTCAAAATTCAAACTAAAAACTCAAATGCTAAAACTTTAACAATATAATGTCTACATGTGTATCTGAATGCATACTGAAGAGAAACTGACTTTAGGACCCAGCGGAAGAGCTCATTTGCTCCATATACAGTGGGGAGAACAAGTATTTGATACACTGACGTTTTTCCAGGTTTGCCCACTTACAAAGCATGTAGAGGTCTGTAATTTTTATCATAGGTACACTTCAACTGTGAGAGACGGAATCTAAAACAAAAATTCAGATCACATTGTATGATTTTTAAATAATTAATTTGCATTTTATTGCATGACATAAGTATTTGATCACCTACCAACCAGTAAGAATTCCGGCTCTCACAGACCTGTTAGTTTTTCTTTAAGAAGCCCTCCTGTTCTCCACTCATTACCTGTATTAACTGCACCTGTTTGAACTCGTTACCTGTATAAAAGACACCTGTCCACACACTCAATCAAACAGACTCCAACCTCTCCACAATGGCCAAGACCAGAGAGCTGTGTAAGGACATCAGGGATAAAATTGTAGACCTGCACAAGGCTGGGATGGGCTACAGGACAATAGGCAAGCAGCTTGGTGAGAAGGCAACAACTGTTGGCACAATTATTAGAAAATGGAAGAAGTTCAAGACGACGGTCAATCTCCCTCGGTCTGGGGCACCATGCAAGATCTCAACTCGTGGGGCATCAATGATCATGAGGAAGGTGAGGGATCAGCCCAGAACTACTCGGCAGGACCTGGTCAATGACCTGAAGAGAGCTGGGACCACAGTCTCAAAGAAAACCATTAGTAACACACTACGCCGTCATGGATTAAAATCCTGCAGCGCACGCAAGGTCCCCCTGCTCAAGCCAGCGCATGTCCAGGCCCGTCTGAAGTTTGCCAATGACCATCTGGATGATCCAGAGGAGGAATGGGAGAAGGTCATGTGGTCTGAGGAGACAAAAATAGAGCTTTTTGGTCTAAACTCCACTCGCCGTGTTTGGAGGAAGAAGAAGGATGAGTACAACCCCAAGAACACCATCCCAACCGTGAAGCATGGAGGTGGAAACATCATTCTTTGGGGAGGCTTTTCTGCAAAGGGGACAGGACGACTGCACCGTATTGAGGGGAGGATGGATGTGGCCATGTATCATGAGATCTTGGCCAACAACCTCCTTCCCTCAGTAAGAGCATTGAAGATGGGTCGTGGCTGGGTCTTCCAGCATGACAACGACCCGAAACACACAGCCAGGGCGACTAAGGAGTGGCTCCGTAAGAAGCATCTCAAGGTCCTGGAGTGGCCTAGCCAGTCTCCAGACCTGAACCCAATAGAAAATCTTTGGAGGGAGCTGAAAGTCCGTATTGCCCAGCGACAGCCCCGAAACCTGAAGGATCTGGAGAAGGTCTGTATGGAGGAGTGGGCCAAAATCCCTGCTGCAGTGTGTGCAAACCTGGTCAAGAACTACAGGAAACGTATGATCTCTGTAATTGCAAACAAAGGTTTCTGTACCAAATATTAAGTTCTGCTTTTCTGATGTATCAAATACTTATGTCATGCAATAAAATGCAAATTAATTATTTAAAAATCATACAATGTGATTTTCTGGATTTTTGTTTTAGATTCCGTCACTCACAGTTGAAGTGTACCTATGATAAAAATTACAGACTTCTACATGCTTTGTAAGTGAGCAAACCTGCAAAATCGGCAGTGTATCAAATACTTGTTCTCCCCACTGTAGAGCTATAAGGCCATCTAGAGTCATGAAATATCATGTTATATTATTATTTTTCCACAAGAAGTCGGCAAAGACACCCAACATTTTGATATTTTGAGCTGATTTAAAAAGGGTTATGCATGAAATTGTGAGTTTTGAATTTAAGTTGAAAGAATGTGCTTAAATTATTATTTATTTATTATTTATTGATAAAATCTAGTAATTTAAAGGTAAATAAAATATAAAAAATCTCCCCAAAAAAAAAAATGCATTAAAAATAGAAAAAAATATTATCAAAATTAAATGAAATGAAATAAGCTTTCTGGACACAAAAAAAGTATCATTTTAGGGCTTTAGGGAGGGATGAAGTAAATCTTAAAATTTTGATTTCACATGGTTAAGACTGCACACAGACAAATCACTTGTTTTGATCATACACTTTTGGTCACAAAAAAGCCACACAATATACTGAAGTCAAAACACGCACTGTTAGTAAAGATACTAAATATCCAGAACTGCCTCTGCTGCTAATGTAAAGAAAGTCAGAACAGTTCAACATAATGAAACAAAGAGCTGATGCTGATTCAGTGCTAAGGCACTCAACGCCTGAGGCCAAAGTTATGTCAAACTACTTTGAAAAAGTACTGCTGAGAAAATAAAACTGTTGTTCAGTTATTTTCCAGCCAATGAGCACATAAATTGCTGACATAAAGTTACTCGATGCAATAGCTGATTTCCAACCTTCTGCAACAAGAATGTAACCCATAGTGCTCAACCCCTAATCTGCGTATTGTTCAGTTTTTCTCAACTTCTACACACAGGCTCTTACCTTACTGCTCTCTCTGTAAGGTTCATGGTACAGTGTACGTATCCTCCTCCGATCCAGGGCCTTGTTGTCATCTGGCTGCTGACTGGCCTGGCAGCCCCTGTAGGTGGAGCTGTAGCTGGTCTCCAGACCTGCCCTCTCATCCGGAGGCTTGTACTGAGTCTGGGCCCTGAAGACCTTTACAGATTTCACATCTCCGTAGGCTTTGAACTCATTCCTGACATTAGGAAACAGATAACATCACAATTATTGGAAAATTGAGTGTAGTGGGTGATTCATCCCACACATATTGAATTTCAAGACCACACTGTGAATCCAGAAAGGTATAACACTGAAATATTATACTGAAAGTGCACAGTTAAAACTGAGGCGAGTAGTATATTAACAAAAAATAATGACACCCAATAATAGCAAGTCAAGTCAAGTCAAGCAAGCCAATAACCAGCACGCTTGAGTTTCACAGCAGTGAATTATGATTTAAAACTTGCTAATCCGTAGCAGTTGGGGGAGGGACATTCTCATTTTAGAAAGGATTTGATTGGATAAGTCCAAGATGAGTCATCAATATTTTTGATCCATTTTTTTCCTGTAAAGAAATGCATATTTTAAAGTCCCCTTGTGGTGAAAATCAGGTTTTTAATGTTGTTTGTGTGTCTATGTGGTGTTTTTAATATGCTTTAAGACAAACCATGTGAAAATTCATGTCAACTCCATTGCTGAATATTTTCTCCTTAAAACTGCAGTGAACCAAAGACAGTCTCAAAAACTCGGTTTGAAATCGCTGGTGTTTCTGACGTCACAAACTACCTTGTAACCAATCACGTCACGTGTGGGCGGGGCTTTAGCATATCATTAACTATTCTCTGAAGCAGGAGAGTCTCAAGAGAAGCAGGTTATCCCGGGATATTCTTCTGTTGATGTGAAAAATCGGGTACATTTAGCAATATAGCGGGTGAATTATGTAAATTACGATGTTATGATGAACTATATGCCTTTCTCCACTGACGTTCTATGATGTTCAAAGCGTTTCTAAGGATGCTGAGACTGAGATGGCGAACGGGAACATGGTTTGTGTAACATTAGCAACACGTGTTTGACAGTCTCAGCCTCAGACGTCACGCCCACGGACCGTTGGCTGAACGTCTGATGCATATGGCACACTTATCTGGAAACACTTCAGGAATTTCGAAGTCGTCCTCTGATTGATTGAATTCTACAGGATGTTCGCGAGACGTGTGTGTTGTATTCTTTAACGGTCCGCCCGGAAACAAACGCCGCGACTCCAAACTCCCTCGTGGAAGAAGAACGACGTTGTGTTTACAACTGTGATAATGAGCGCTTACCAGGATCAACTAAACGCTGGATTTTCAAAATTATGTGAAGTTCGTGGCTCCATTGTTACAGTAAACTTGCACAACGTTCTTGAATGAATAATTTATAGATACACGCCGGTCTGTTATTGCAGGGACATCGAGTTTACATTTTCACGCCCCTAAACATGACGCGGAACAAAACGAACTGTGATTGGTTGCGTAACATGTCAGTCAAACGTCCTCTTGGGTGGTCCTTGACCAAGGAAAGCTGCGATGGAGTCAGACCTTCAGACTGACGGCAGAAGGTCTGGCTACGCGAGACTAGCTGTTTGATAACGTAGTCAAGCAAAAGGCTAATCATATTAATTACCGTTATGTGTCTGACGCTGTAAAGAGCGACACCATTGTGCAGCGTTTACTACAGTAACTTGAGTAAAGTTGAGCGAGTGGATCTCTGAGCTGTGTGAGTGAGTGGAGGCGGGGCTCATTTGCATATTCATGGATTCGCGTATACTAAATGAAGCAAGGGTGTCGAGTTACATTAAAGCTATTTTAAGGCATGAAGAAATTTGAAAAAAAAAAAAGTAAATATAAAATTATTGACTACAGTTAATTACTAAAAGTTACATTAGTACACTAGCATATAGCATATAGCTCAAATTTTAATTTTAATAAGGTCAACAACTGCTATTCTTCAACCACAGATATTGCCATTTTTACAAGTTTTATAAGAGAGCAATTTTTCAGATTCCAACAAGGCACTACACTGTATACAAGACACAACAATGATTGCATATAGAATAATTATTTGGTACAGCTATATATAGACACTGCAGTATAGATCTAGATTTATATTATACACCCTCCATAATGCATCTAAGCAGAAGAGAGTTTTTCCTGAGGCAGTGGCCACTTCTTTTGGATGAGTAATGAGTCTTTATTCACTGAGATGACACAGACAAATGGTATACACTTCACGGGTATGTGCATTGCAGATTACCCAACATGCAACTTATCCGCAGACCATCTAACACACATGCACACATACAGACAGAAATCACTGAGAGCAGCACAAAACAGAAGTCTTAGACAAACTCTGTTCACCTAAAGATCGATTGGTGAACTGGTCAAAATTCACTGTCAAATCAGAATCACTGTCTTGCGAGCATGTTACATTTTTATTACTTTATTGTACATTTTGATTTTATTAATTTTCATGACTTTTTAAGGCCTGGAAAACTATTTAAAAATTCCCCATTTTTCGACCAGTTGTACCACGCCTCTCTCTTTCTTTTTGGTTCTGTAACATTACATCCTCAGAGGGGCAGACTGTATTGATCAGGACTGAAGGGACAGGAAAGCGACGGGAATGTCAGGCAGGGTGAGCCATTATAACCATTAGATGTGTTGCTTAGCTTGCATGAATAAGAATCAAATCAATAACTCTTTGTATGAAACAGAATCAACCATTCTGACATATTAAGATTATGCTTAAAAAAAAGAACTGAGAACATTTGATATCACACACTGAGATTAGATAGGATTACTGGATCAAACAGTTAAAATGAGGAACGATTCTAAACAGAAAAGACCTGTTAGTATGTGATCAAGCTGATAAACAAAGTGATGGGACAGCATGTGGGCGAACATTAAAGGGATACTTCACCCAAAAATGAAAATTAGCCCATGATTTACTCACCCTCAAGCCATCCTAGGTGTATATGACATTCTTCTTTCAGACGAATACAATCAGAGTTATATTTAAAAATATCCTGGCTCTTCCCAGCTTTATAATGGGAGTGAATAGGGGTTTTTGCACTGGTTAGTTCTAGAAACTTAGTTATACTAGCCAGCAGGGTGCTTCCCTGAGAACTAAGAGTTCCCCTAGGGCCATTCTCCTGGTTGCATTTGCACCGCCAGTAGGAACTCTGAAGTGACGTAAGCCACACTTGTTGTTGTGACTTTTATTTTGACTTTGCGGCAGACCTTTATTTTGATGGCGCTGAGAACACCAGAGCACACAGCTCTCACATTCTCCGTCTTCATTAGTTTACGATCTGTTTAACAGTCCACTCTAATACATTATTAGATGGAACTGTTATACAAAGAAAGTAGACCGCATATGAAAAAGTATTAGCGTTTGCCATGTGGCTGATGTCCAATGTCGCTAGCTGAGCATACATACATAATCATGTTTCGCTTGGTCCCCTCAAAGTTGCATTGGATTTTCTCTTCAGCGTAAAAATTGAGAGGTCCATCTATCACTGTTTTCCATGTTCAAAAAGGTATAATATATAGGCTATAATCTGTGTGTGTAGACAGCTTTTTTAAAAATGGCGGGTGCTGGTATTTTGCGTGCGTTCAGCCAATGGAGTAAACTTACGTCACTGGCAGTTTCAATTGTGCTGGGTTAGACCCAGTAGCTAAATTAGTTCCCCCAAAAGGAGTTCCTAGAACTAAAATCGTTCCTAGTTCCTGCGGTGCGATCACGCCAAAATCCGGGTACTTCCGCCAATAGTTCTAGGAACTATGAAAAGGTTCCTCCGGGGTGAAAGCCCCTAATGGTACCTGAGATTTTGAAGCCCCAAAAAGTGCATCCATCCATCATAAAAGTAATCCATATGGCTCCAGGGGGTTAAAGGGTTAGTTCACCCAAAAATAAAAATTAGCCCATGATTTACTCACCCTCAAGTCATCCTAGGTGTATATGACTTTCTTCTTTCAGACGAACACAATCGGAGTTATATTAAAAATGTCAGTGATGGCAGTGAATTGTTGCTTCGTTTTTGAAGTCCATAAAAGTGCATCTATCCATCATATAACTGCTCCACACGGCTCCAGGGGGTTAATAAAGGCCTTCTGAAGCGAAGCGATGCGTTTGTGTAAGAAAAATATCCATATTTAAAACTTTATAAAGTAAATTATCTAGCTTCCACTAGATCGCCTTCTGTATTCAACTTACGGAAAAAGTGTAGTGCCTCGCGCAGTTCAAAATGCTTACGCTACGTCTGACGACATTGCACACCAGTTACGTTTTTTTCCGATCTGGTGGAAGCTAGATATTTTACTTTATAAAGTTTTAAATATGGATATTTTTCTTACACAAACGCATCACTTCGCTTCAGAAGGCCTTTATTAACCCCCCGGAGCTGTGTGGAGCAGTTATATGATGGATAGATGCACTTTTATGGACTTCAAAAACGAAGAAACAATTCACTGCCATTATAAAGCTGGGAAGAGCCAGGACATTTTTAATATAACTCTGATTTTATTCGTCTGAAAGAAGAATGTCATATACACCTAGGATGACTTGAGGGTGAGTAAATCATGGGCTAATTTTCATTTTCATGGGCTAATTCACCCTTTAATAAAGGCCTTCTGAAGCCAAGAATTTTTGCAAGAAAAATATCCATATTTATAACTTTATCAGCTATAATCACTGGCTTCCGGTAACGACCGTACGTGAGTGGAGTTCTGGCGGAAGAGTGACCTCTGACCTGACGCATGATGTATTGATGAACACAGAAGCGCAGAGGATAGAGCAAAACAAAACACAGGTCACGGATTAGAGTCTAAAACGAGAATTTTTAAGAAAGAAATGTGGGAGGAGCTTGAGTTTGCTGTGTGAACCTCGAGAGGCGTCTACTCTCACCTGAACTCACACTACATCGGGTCAGAGGTCACTCTTCCGCTGGAACTAGACTCGCGTATGGTCGTTACCAGAAGCCAGTGATTATAGTTTATAAAGTTATAAATATGGATATTTTTCTTACAAAAACGCATCACTTTGCTTCAGAAGGCCATTATTAACCCCCTGGAGTCGTATGGATTACCTTTATGATGGATGGATGCAGGGGGTTTTTTTGGCTTCAAAATCTCAACCCCCTATTCACTCCCATTATTATAAAGCTTGGATGGCTTGAGGATGAGTAAATTATGGGATAATTTTTGGGTGAACTAACCCTTTAACCCCCTTCAGAGAAAATAGGGGATGTGAAAATCACACTCCCCATGTCCCATGCCATGCATTATAGGAATATTATGGGTTAAAAACAAGTGACTCACTATCAACAGCAAAAACAGCAGAAAATAATTTTGACACTCAGTTTGTAGAAACGTAAAAAAACGTGTGGGTGTTTCTTCAATGTTGAGCATTTAAATGATTTAAATGGTTAATAAAGCAATATGAAGGTCAAATAAAAACAACCTTGGAAACTATTTACTTTTCAAATGCTTTTGTGTATAGATTTTGTTGTTAGATTTACAGACCCAAACTTTCAATCTTAAGCTATGAAAAATCAGTATAAAAATATAATTATTTAATCAAACATTTAAAATGTAATTTCTACCACACAATGCTATTAAAAGGTTAGTTCACCCAAAAATTCAATTTCTGTCATTAATTCCTCTCCCTCATGTCGTTCCAAACCCGTAAGACCTTCGTTCATCTTCAGAACACAAATTAAGATATTTTTGATGAAATCCGAGAGCTTTCTGACCCCTCTATAGACAGCTATTTAATTACCACTTTCAAGGTCCAGAAAGGCAGTAAAGACATGGTTAAAATAGTCCATGTGACTCCAGTGGTTCAACCTTAATGTTATGAAGCCATGAGAATACTTTTTGCACAAACAACAACAATTTCTTCTCTTCTGTGTCAGTCTCTTACGCAGTTGACGTAGTAAACACAGTGCAGCGCTTCCGGGTTCTACATCAGAACGCCGGCTCACCATTGGCTGACGCTGTGTGATGCTGACGCAGGAGCTGGCCAACGTCAACAGCGCAAGAGACTGACACAGATGAGAAGAAATTGTTGAATAAAGTCGTTATTTTTTTTGTTTGTTGTGCACAAAAAGTATTCTCGTGGCTTCCTAACATTAAGGATGAACCACTGGAGTCACATGGACTGTTTTAACGATGTCTTTACGGCCTTTCTTGAAAGTGTTCATTAAATTGTTGTCTATGGAGGGGTCAGAGAGCTCTCGGATTTCATCAAAAATATCTTCATTTGTGTTCTGAAGATGAACGAAGGTCTTACGGGTTTGGAACAACACGAGGGAGAGGAATAATGACAGAAATTTCATTTTTGGGTGAACTAACCCTTTAACACCAGAACTACCGGAATTCTATAACTACTAGAATGGCCATAGCGGTCATTCTGACCGTTCGTACTAGACTGCACCGAATTTTTGTCATATTTACATTTGAAGCTTCTATTGATGTTTAGAATGAAGCTTTATATGTCTGTATGTCATATTTAATGACGGCATCACCCTAAAAAGTGTCAAAATTCCTCAATTTGAATAAAATCGAACAATATGAATTAAATGGAGCACCGAGCACCAAGCGAATGCAGATTGGTCTACATATTACGATCATTTTTGTAATATGTAATTGTGTAAGAGCTACTAGACCGCGCCCGAAGCTGCGTGCCTCGCTTTGTGTGTGGCAAGCGGGAGAGCAAAGTTTTTTCACCGCAGTGAAAATTTTGTTTTTGAATATCTAAATGCCAACAAATATGGATTGAAGAAGAATATTTTGTTAGATAAAAACATGTTGTGAATTTTGGAAATTATTAGATCTATCTTTTTTTCAACACATTTTTACTTTTGGACTTTACAACGCTCTGGAATTATTGGAAATGTTTGGATCACATGACCACTCAGAAATACTCAGAACTCTTTTGTGTTTTGTAATTGTAATAAAATAACAATATTAGAACAAAATATACACACATTTAGGTAAAGTCAGGGTACTATAGCTATATGGGTGTCATTTCAACAAAGTTATTACATCGCAAATTTTAAGAACGGTCAAAGAGACCGCCTTGGTAGTTCTAGAGTTAATGGTGTTATTTTGGTATTATTTATATACTATTATAGTATTTATTTATCAATTTTTAATTGCCGCTTATTTTTTTTCTAAATTTTTTTTTTTAATTTTTTAAAAATATTATTTTAATTTGTTTTAATTATTTTAATTTAGTTTGTTAGGGCAATATTTCTAATGTACATTTTTTTTTTTATCAAGTATTTATATTTTATTTGATTTCAGATTTATTTCAATTGACATGCATAATTTGAGATGTGTTGGAATTGTTTTGATTTATTAGATGCATGCATTGAGAGTTTGAAGATAATACAGTGGCTCGTGTTTTGATTTAATGTGAGGCCTTCCTTCTCTCCCTGTTGAGAGCACAGGGCAGTGAAAAGAAAAAACTGAAAGTTGTTACATAAGACAAATGAAGTCCAGTCAGAATGCTTGAAACGGCAGTACAAAGGCACATAGAAGTCCAAGGCCACAGGCAGCAAACAACATGAAGGAAGAAGGGGGAGGAGTCAGAGTTTATACAGCATAAGATAAAGCCACACACACATATAAAGACGACAGAGAGAGACGGGTTTACACACAATTGGACTGCTAACAATGAGCTTAGTGTGCTTATTGTAAATCAGTGCTTGGTACCAGCTGTCAAATCATTCATTTGATCAACACAATGTTGTTTCACACCTACTTATTTAACAGATTAATTTAATGCGAAATCACAATATTTATTTAAACAAGCTCACACATTTAATGAACTGTATATTTGAGCATACAGTGAGGTTGATACCTTTTCTTCTCCCCAGGCATTGAGCTTTTGTGAACAGCCGTCACTATGGTGATATGCTGGCACTAGAGAATTGTGTGGTGGGGTGCCAGAGCAGTGCATCATGGGTAGGCTTGGCACATTGGAGTAACGTGGTGTTTAACAGAAGCATGTAAAGCTGTTTTGCTTTTCACAAAACAACATCCTGATTATTTTAATGTAGTCTAGACCTGTCAGATGACGACACACAGCACCTGACGCCACCAAAAATAGGGTATCTGAATGAATCAAAACCGATTCCTTCCGTTAATCCACCAGCATTATAAGTCACTTCTTATTGTAGTAACAGACTTGCTCTCAGATGGGTCCGGATCAGTAGGTTTCCTCCACCATGTGCGTCCTCTTTCTGCTGTACAGCATGACATATTCCTTCTGACATTCACTTTGGACTCTGAGTGAATCCCAATGAGATTAGACTGTAATACTGCCCTGTAAGGAAAAACTCTCTCTTATTTCTCTCTCTCTCTCGAACGGTTACAGTGCCTTCAGTTACTGCACCAAGGCAGCATTTTAATCGTCACTGGTCTCATGATTCAATTCGATTACGATTATCATGTCAATGATTCGACTCGATTCGATATCATGATGCGATGCATCCTCAATTTTCAATATTACTGCACATGGCTACATTTTTGTCAATGAATACGAGCAGTCAGATACATGAACTCCCTTTTTATTTGATCTGCTCCAAGAAAGTACACTTTCTGAATGTAGCAAACATCAAACACAACTTCAGTCTGAACACACAGACCACAGGAGCATTTAGAGCTAACAAACACTAGTGAATACTAGAAGCGCATGAAACTGTTAAGTAATGTACTTAAGCTACAAAACACACACTCGCACACACAGACACACACGCATGCAGTCTCGCACACACTCGCACGCACACGCATACAGCCTCGCACACACACACACTTGCGAGTGTGTGTGAGTGAGGCTGCATGCGTGTGCGTGCGAGTGTGTGTGTGTGCGAGACTGCATGTGTGTGCATGCGAGTGTATGTGTGCAAGGCTGCATGCGTGCGAGTGTGTGTGTGCGAGGCTGCATGCGTGTATGTGCAAGTGTGTGCGTGCGAGGCTGCATGCGTGTGCGTGCGAGTGTGTGCGAGGCTGCATGTGTGTGTGTGCGTGCGAGTGTGTGTGTGCGAGGCTGCATGCGTGTGCGTGCGAGTGTATGTGTGCGAGGCTGCATGCATGTATGTGCAAGTGTGTGTATGCGAGGCTGCATGCGTGTGCGTGCGAGTGTGTGTGCGAGGCTGCATGCGTGAGAGTGTATGTGTGCCAGTCTGCATGCGTGTATGTGCAAGTGTGTGTGTGCGAGGCTGCATGCGTGCGAGTGTATGTGTGCGAGGCTGCATGCGTGTATGTGCAAGTGTGTGTGCGAGGCTGCATGCGTGTGCGTGTGAGTGTGTGTGTGTGCGAGGCTGCATGTGTGTGCATGCGAGTGTATGTGTGCGAGGCTGCATGCGTGCGAGTGTGTGTGTGCGAGGCTGCATGCGTGCGAGTGTATGTGAGCGAGGCTGCATGCGTGTGCATGCAAGTGTGTGTGTGCGAGGCTACATGCGTGTATGTGCAAGTGTGTGTGTGCGAGGCTGCATCCGTGTATGTGCAAGTGTGTGGGTGCGAGGCTGCATGCGTGTGCGTGCGAGTGTGTGCGTGGCTGCATGCATGTATGTGCAAGTGTGTGTATGCGAGGCTGCATGCGTGTGCGTGCGAGTGTGTGTATGCGAGGCTGCATGCGTGTGCGTGCGAGTGTATGTGTGCCAGGCTGCATGCGTGTATGTGCAAGTGTGTGTGTGCGAGGCTGCATGCGTGCGAGTGTATGTGTGCGAGGCTGCATGCGTGTATGTGCAAGTGTGTGTGTGCGAGTCTGCATGCGTGTACATGCGAGTATGTGTAAGCGTTATTGTAACACTACTTAACAGTTTCATGCGCTTCTAGTATTCACTAGTGTTTGTTAGCTCTAAATGCTCCTGTCGTCTGTGTGTTCAGACTGAAGTTGTGTTTGATGTTTGCTACATTCAGGAAGTGTACTTTCTTGGAGCAGATCAAATAAAAGGGAGTTCATATATCTGACTGCTTGTATTATAGTTTTTTACAACCATTTTTGCACTAATATCAGAACATTTTCAATTTTCAAAACTCTAGACACATAACCGATGATCAAAATGCACATTTTTCAAAAGTCTTAACACTTTTTCCAAATGCTTGGATACAATACACAAACCGAAGATCATTTTTTCATTGAACCAAAATCACCTGTTCAAAATGACACAACTTAACATCAAAGTATTACCATTTCAAAACGCAAAGCACACATTACATCTGAGATGACTGTCTGTTCAATTCACAGGACAAATGGACAAATACGGTTATTTGGCAAACAAAAGAATTGATGATTGATTTTCCTTTTAACTTTAAACTAACTAATGTATCTGCCAGGGGCGGAGCCAGACATTGTAAATATTCAGGGCTTAGCCCAAATCTAGTTTGTCCAATGACATTTTAATTTGGCTTTAACAGCTTTACTGACTTAAAAGGAACGTTGTTTTACTAGGCTGGAGTAAAGTTCATAAAATGATCAGTTTTTCCCACAGGATTTTGCAAAGCTATGTTTGGTGGAGCTCTGTCCCTCTAGGGGGGTTTGGGAAATTTTGTACAGTTTAAGGTTAAATGCATCAGTCTGGTGCACTTTGAGAGCTTTAACCCATGTACAGTGTGCAAATTGATCAAAGAAAAAGCATTGACTTGTGCCTGGACATTAAAGAGGGCTCAAAGATCTTTTTAGTCGTGATATAAATCTCAGTCTGCTTTACATTGACACTGGTGTTTTAAGATGCCAAACAATTATTACAATAATATAATAATAATTTATAGAATTATTCCTATGACAGTAATATCCATATATTGTAAAACAAATGCACTGTAAAATAAATGAAAATTAATATTTCATAAGTATATTTTACTTTACACTACAGTATAGGGAAATTGCAATACTTTCATCCTAATTCCTTCACTTGCAAGAGTGCAAAGTGCGCGCAGCACAAACAGACTCCCTTAATTAAATCACTGTCTTTTGCTGTTTTATAAAGGCATAAATACAAAATACAACATTAGAGACCTTTTATGTTGGGCTATGTTTTACATTTTCGGCACAGGGTCATTAATGGGAAACACTGAATGAATCTTGTTGTGTGTTGGAGAGGGCAAAAAATTTTTGATGACAAACAAAACAAAAAAATCCCAGGAAATGGATCAAAACAGGGCAAATACATTAAAGAGAATTAGCAAATATGACTAAAATGCCCAGGTGGAAACTGTTAAAACGGCAATCAAGAAATTAATTGACTTAAAGGGTTAGTTCACCCAAAAATGAAAATTCTGTCATTAATTCCTCACCCTCATGTCGTTCGACACCCGTAAGACCTTTGTTCATCTTCGGAACACAAATTAAGATATTTTTGATGAAATCCGATGGCTCAGAAAGGCCTCCATTGGCAGCAATGACATTTCCTCTCTCAAGACCCATAAAAGGTACTAAAGATGTCATTAAAAAGTCCATCTCACTACAGTGGTTCCTACAATCATTTTATGAAGCGATGAGAATAGTTTTTGTGCGCAAAAAAAATCTAAATAACGACTTTATTCAACTTTATTCGTCTTTCGTCTAGGCCTCTGACGTGAACTCACGAAGCACACGACGCATAATAAATAAACTGCAGCTGGTCCAAAACGCAGCAGCTAGAGTTCTTACTAGAACCAGGAAGTATGACCATATTAGCCCGGTTCTGTCAACTCTGCACTGGCTCCCTATTAAACATCGTATACATTTTCAAATCTTGCTGATTACTTACAAAGCTCTAAATGGTTTATCTCCCCAGTACTTGAGCGAGCTCTTAACGCATTATACTCCATCACGTGTATTGCGGTCTCAAAACTCTGGCCAGTTGATAATACCTAGAATATCAAAATCAACTGCAGGCGGTCAATCCTTTTCCTATTTAGCACCTAAACTCTGGAACAGTCTTCCTAGCATTGTTCGGGAAGCAGACACACTCTGTCAGTTTAAATCTAGACTAAAAACACATCTCTTTACTATGGCATACACATAAAACATTTTTAATTTATATTATTCAAATCAGTTAAATGATTGTTTTAGGCTGCATTAACTAGGTCAGCCGGAACCGGGAACACTTCCCACAACACCTGATGTACTCGTTACATCATAAGAAGAATAGCATCTACGCTAATGTTAGTCTCTCTGTTTATCCCGAGGTTTACTGCAGTCGGCCGGATCCGGGCCGTATCCAGACCAGATGGTGGATCTTAGCCTGGACATGACGACCATATCCCTGAAGTGTCTGTAGAGACCGTGTCAATTAAACTCCCCCCGTAAATGCCGCATCGACACGACATCCTCATTAAACCCGTCCCCGGCGTGACGACTCCAATCTTTCGAATAATCCTACGCATATCTATTGATCTAATATGACTTCTGACCTGTAATGTTGCCAGAATCATAATCATACACTATTTGTTCGTCGGCCAGAGGAGAACTGGCACCCCGACTGAGCCTGATTTCTCCCAAGGTTTTTTTCTCCATTCTGGCCCTGAAGGAGTTTTGGTTCCTTGCCACCGTCGCCTTTGGCTTTTGGCTTGCTCAGTTGGGGACACCTAAATTTCAACTATATTACTGATCTGCCCGCATTGACACTATATGATAATTGAAATGAGCTGGATGACATCACCGTTTTCACGAGAGCGGCTGTACAGCCGAATCAAATTCTGTTGCATTATTTTCCTGTTACCACTGTGAAGCTGCTTTGAAACAAATGGCATTGTAAAAAGCGCTATATAAATAAAGGTGATTTGATTTTGATTTGAACGATTCAACCAAATCTCAGAAGATCAACTGTGGCCTCAATCATCAGAACTTTCCACAATAAGAACCGGTAAGTCTTCAGAATGCACTAAACTTTAAGCTACTTGCAATTGTCAAATGACTGTATACAGCATGGCAATGTGCACCACAGATTGTGATGTGATTACTGTATATTTGTTCTTACTTTTTTCCCCCCTGCAGAATAGAGACTAGGCCAAATAGGGGAGGCAGAAGCAGAATTCTGACTGACCAACAAGAGCAGGCTGTGGTCAATTTGGTTTGGGCCAGAAATGATATTCGCCTTACAACATATCTTGGACGACGACATATTCAACAATGTGGAAGCCATAAGTTTGCTGACTATTGCACGTGTTCTGAAAAGGCATCAGCTGTCTTTAAAACAGCTATACTGTGTGCCTTTTGAAAGAAATGCAGAGTGAAGCAACTGAGGATTGAGTATGTTCAGGTATGATCAATTTCAAGATGCCTGTAATCAGTAATTTTTTCCTAAATGTCTTTTTAGAGAGTGATGGAGCTGGATGCTGATGAAAACCATCACAAATTCATATTTTTGGATGAAGCAGGCTTTAACCTGGCCAAGACAAGGAGGAGAGGTCGGAATTTAATTGGCCAGCGGGCAACCATCCAAGTACCTGGACAACGTGGAGCCAATATCACCATGTGTGCGGCTATATCAGAAGACGGTGTGGTAGGCCGCAGACCTCATGTTGGGTCATATAATGCAGCTCTCCTTGTAGCCTTCCTTGATGAGCTAAATCAGGTCTGTAGAGCTGATGGTGTGACCTACGTCATAGTCTGGGATAATGTTCAGTTTCATCATGCTCAAATGGTACAAGCATGGTTTCAGGCCCATCCACAATTTTTACCACCCTATATCTTCCCCCATACTCCCCTTTCCTTAACCCGATTGAAGACTTTTTCTCCACATGAAGGTGGAAGGTATACGATACCATACAGGCCATGGATGATGCATGCAATGACATCACAGCAGATCAGTGTCAGGCCTGGATTCGCCAAACCAGGAGACTCTTTCCAAGATGTTTAGCTAATGAAAACATTCATTGTGATGTGGATGAGAACCTGTGGCCAAATCCACAAGACCGGGTTGTTGGAAACATAGAAGTGCAGTGAGAAACACTTCAGTTCCCATTTTACTGTTCTGTCTTTTTTCCCGATTTTAATTCGTCAATAAATTTCAGATTTTGTTCAGTGATTCCACTGTGTCTGTACTATTCTCTCTAGTCTATTACAGTGATGTATGAACGTGTAGAACCATAAAGAAACCTGCATCACGTATTTTGTATAACAATATTTAATGATTGTACTAACAACTACACATTGAAACTAGGGATGTGACGGTGAGGAAATTTTCCCACCGGTTAATCGACGTGTGACAACACCGGTAATACCGGTATCACCGGCGGGGGCTTTTTAAAACGCTAATTTCAAGCCGAAAGTAAAATGTGAACGGCCGCACTGGCATTCATAACGGTGCGGAGCAAAGTGAGTGTTTTCAATGAATTTTTTTCAATGAAGCTTCCATAGGAAGGTGGACACGCACGGTGAATGAATGTTAGTGCGGCCGTGCTCATTTTACTTTCGGTTTGAAATTAGCGCCAATTCGGGGGCGGGATGCTTGAATGATGGGTTCATTAGACTATTATTCTTAATGAAAAACAGAACGGAACAGTACAATGATAAACTCCCTTAAATAGGCGCTTTTACATTTCGCTTTGAAACCAAATCTTCCGCGATCATCTTGTCATTCAGCTCACTCTCGTGATGAATGAAATCTGACTCCTGCTGCTGGTCTGTGCTGGACTCGTTCGGCTCACGCTGCACGTTCAGTTTTTAATTGTAGTGTCTGTTCTCTAACTGACCTAAATGATTTTATTACTATAAAAAAATGAAAACGACGGTGGGGGCGGTGCCGCGGTGGGCAAGTGATGTAACAACACCGGTAACACCGGCAACACCGACTATCAAATCAAAATCAAATCAAGTCACCTTTATTTATATAGCGCTTTTTACAATGCCAGTTGTTTCAAAGCAGCTTCACAGTGTTAACAGGAAAATAATGCAACAGAACTTGATTCGGCTGTACAGCCGCTCTCGTGAAAACGGTGATGTCATCCAGTTCATTTCAATTATCATATAGTGTCAATGCGGGCAGATCAGTAATATAGTTGAAATTTAAGTGTCCCCAACTGAGCAAGCCAAAAGCCAAAGGCGACGGTGGCAAGGAACCAAAACTCCTTCAGGGCCAGAATGGAGAAAAAAACCTTGGGAGAAACCAGGCTCAGTCGGGGTGCCAGTTCTCCTCTGGCCGACGAACAAATAGTGTATGATTATGATTCTGGCAACATTACAGGTCAGAAGTCATATTAGATCAATAGATATTCGTAGGATTATTCGAAAGATTGGAGTCGTCACGCCGGGGACGGGTTTAATGAGGATGTCGTGTCGATGCGGCATTTACGGGGGGAGTTTAATTGACACGGTCTCTACAGACACTTCAGGGATATGGTCGTCATGTCCAGGCTAAGGTCCACCATCTGATCTGGATACGGCCCGCATCCGGCCGACTGCAGTAAACCTCGGGATAAACAGAGAGACTAACATTAGCGTAGATGCTATTCTTCTTATGATGTAACGAGTACATCAGGTGTTATGGGAAGTGTTCCCGGTTCCGGCTGACCTAGTTAATGCAGCCTAAAACAATCATTTAACTGATTTGAATAATAGAAATTAAAAATGTTTTATGTGTATGCCATAGTAAAGAGATGTGTTTTTAGTCTAGATTTAAACTGACAGAGTGTGTCTGCTTCCCGAACAATGCTAGGAAGACTGTTCCAGAGTTTAGGTGCTAAATAGGAAAAGGATCGACCGCCTGCAGTTGATTTTGATATTCTAGGTATTATCAACTGGCCAGAGTTTTGAGACCGCAATACACGTGATGGAGTATAATGCGTTAAGAGCTTGCTCAAGTACTGGGGAGATAAACCATTTAGTGTTTTGTAAGTAATTAGCAAGATTTGAAAATGTATACGATGTTTACTAGGGAGCCAATGGAGTGTTGACAGAACCGGGCTAATATGGTCATACTTCCTGGTTCTAGTAAGAACTGCTGTGTTTTGGACCAGCTGCAGTTTATTTATTAAGCGAGCAGGGCAACCACCCAGTAGAGCATTACAAAAATCTAGCCTTGAGGTCATGAACGCGTGAACTAACTGTTCAGCATTTTGCATTGAAAACATGTGCTGTAGTTTAGATATATTTTTAAGATGGAAGAATGCAGTTTTACAGATGCTAGAAACGTGGCTTTTAAATGAAAGATTGGTATCAAAGAGCACACCCAGGTTCCTAACTGACGACGAGGACTTGACAGAGCAGCCATCGAGTGTTAGACAGTATTCTAGGTTACTACGTGCGGAGGTTTTTTGTCCAATGATTAAAATTCATTTTTTTCTGAATTAAGTTGCAGGAAATTACTAGTCATCCAGTTTTTTATATCAGCTATGGATTTCGTTAATCTTGTGAATTGGTAAGTTTCGTCAAGGCATGAAGAAATATAGAGCTGAGTATCGTCAGCAAAACAATGAAAACTAACGCCATGCTTCCTAATGATATCTCCCAGTGGTGTGATCGGTGTGATATCTCTTCATTTACTGCTACAAACTGATAACGGTCAGATAAGTATAATTTAAACCATGCCAATGAAATTCCACTAATGCCAACATAATTTTCGAGTCTATTCAAAAGAATATTGTGGTCGATAGTATCGAATGCAGCGCTAAGATCGAGTAACACTAATAGAGATATACAACCACGATCGGATGATAAGAGTAAGTCATTTGTAACTCTGATGAGAGCAGTCTCAGTACTATGATATGGTCTGAATCCTGACTGGAAATCCTCACAGATACCATTTCTTTCTAAAAAGGAGCATAATTGTGAGGACACTGCCTTTTCTAGTATTTTTGACAGAAAGGGTAGATTTGAGATTGGCCTGTAATTGACTAATTCTGTAGGATCAAGTTGTGGTTTTTTAATAAGTGGTTTAATAATAGCCAACTTAAACGTTTTCGGTACATATCCTAATGACAAAGATGAATTAATGATATTAAGAAGAGGATCTATGACCTCTGGAAGCATCTCTTTTAGTAGTTTAGTCGGTATGGGGTCGAGCATACATGTTGTTGATTTAGATGATTTAACGAGTTTAGCCAATTCTTCCTCTCCTATGGCAGTGAATGAGTGTAATTGTTCCTCAGTGACACTACAATGCACTGTCTGATGTGATACTGTAGTCGACGGCTGCATGGTTATAATTTTTTTCCTAATATTATCAATCTTACACGTAAAGAAGTTCACATAGTCATTACTGCTGTGCTGTTTACAAACATAAGAAGTTGAAGCTTTATTTTTGGTTAATTTAGCCACTGTATCGAGTAAATACCTAGGGTTGTGTTTGTTTTCTTCTAAGAGAGTCGAGAAATAAGCAGCTCTAGCAGTTTTTACGGCCTTTCTGTATGCAATCATGCTCTCTTTCCACGAAATACGAAAAACCTCCAGTTTTATTTTCTTCCAGCTGCGCTCAATTTTTCTGGCTGCTGTTTTAAGGACCCGGGTGTGCTCACTGTACCACGGCGTTGGACTATTTTCTTTAATCTTCTTTAAGCGCAGGGGAGCAACTGTGTCTAAAGTGCTGGAAAAGAGAGAGTCAATAGTTTCTGTTGCAACATCGAGTTCCTCTAGGCTATCTGGGATGCTGAGGAGATGAAACTGATGAGGAAGTTTATTTACAAAGAAATCTTTAGTCGCAGCGGTGATAGTCCTGCCATATTTGAAGCGAGGGGACGGCTTTGCAGCCTTTGCTAAATTAAGTGTACATGATACTAGGTAATGATCTGAGATGTCATCGCTCTGCTGCAGAATTTCAATGGTAACAACATTTATTCCATGTGACAGTATTAGATCTAATGTATGATTACGGCGATGAGTGGGTCCTGACACGTGTTGCCTTACTCCAATAGAGTTTAGAATGTCTCTAAATGCCAATCCCAATGCGTCTTTTCCATTGTCTACATGGATATTAAAATCACCAACAATTAGGACTTTATCCGCAGCCAGTACTAACTCTGATAGAAAATCAGCAAATTCTTTGGTAAAGTCTGTATTGTGCCCTGGTGGCCTGTATACAGTAGCCAGCACAAATGTCAAACGGGATTTATCATTTACACTACATAACGTTACATAAAGCACCAAAACTTCAAATGAATTATATTTGAAACTAGACTTCTGAGTAATACTGAAGATATTATTATAAATTACAGCAACACCTCCCCCTTTACCTTTCAGACGTGGCTCGTGTTTATAACAATAATCTTGGGGGGTGGACTCATTTAAAGTAATGTAATCGTCAAGTTTTAGCCAGGTTTCTGTCAAACACAGCACATCTAGGTTATGATCTGTAATCATATCATTAACAATAAGCGCTTTTGGGGAAAGGGATCGAATATTCAGCAGCCCGAGCTTTAGCATTTGTTCATCTGTATTATATCTGTTTTTTATTTGTTGAACATCAATTAAATTTTTACTGTTAAATGGTTTTGATGTTTTTTTGTATTTACTAATTCAGAGAACAGACACAGTCTCTATGTGATAATATCTAGGTGAAAGAGTCTCTATGTGTTGGGATTTATCTGACTTCTGTGACGTGAGACAGCTAGCGGGCGGTCGGGTAAGCCAGTCCGTCTGCTTCCTGACTATCGCAGCAAGCCTAATTGAAACCATGACTATCTTGTGTGTGGGTGATTTAAAGTAATGTTCCTATGGTATTTCATGATAAATTAGTTATTTGAACCAATGATTCTGAAAATGCAAGGCTTCTTTAAAGATATGAATGCAACATACAAAGTTTTGAGCATTGGACAGCCTGTGTTACAAGTAATAATTGTTTTGTGTCTAGAGTTTTGAAAAATTACATCAAGGTTCTGAAATTGGTGACAAAATGATTATTAAAAATTGTAATTGACAATGTAACCAGTCATATTGAAAATTGAGGATGCAACGCATTGTGATATCAAATCGAATCGTGAGACCAGTGACGATTCACACCCATAACCTAATATGCATGAACATGATGTCACTGTTTTCACAAATCACGTTTTTGTAGTTTACACAGAGATAACTTGCACTTTAAAAACCTGTTTTCCATTGTTGTGTAAATGAACGGCCAAAATACATAAAGTTTTCTGTTTTTAGTTGAAAACTGTGTTGTGTAAGATAAATGCCCCTTAAGTTTTAGCGATCAATAACAACACTGAATCAGAGGTATGGTGTGTTATCTTAAAGTCAACAATAAAACAATAAGAAAAAAAAACAACCCTAAAATGATTAATAAATAAAAAACAACTGCTAAACGCTTAAACTGCAAAAAGCAATTTCCAAGATTCTGTGCACAAATAATATATCATACAGAGATAAATTGCAGACCAAAGCATATTGATCTTCAGGGAAAGAGAGAGAGAGAGAAATGAAGGAAGCATCTTCCTCTCCACTGCATCCTGTCAAGACACACCTGTGATTTCTCTGGCTCAAAATAAAACACCACAGATTGTTTCTGCAGGCTTCTTACAGTAAAAGGATCATTTTTTGATATCCAGTTTCATAAATCTAAAGCAGTGTCAGGCAACAAAGCAAAACTCAGGACTAAGCATAAGATTAAGTCAAAGTAATCCTGAGCTTTTCAGTTTAAAGAATCACACTATAACAATTCATGCATGCATGTCACACAAACTGAACTGATGACTCAGTGCTTTTTCCTGATGCACCACAAGGCGTTTTTAGATTAAAGTTCTCACCCAACAAATAACCAGCATAATATATGCAAGTCTAAAGGCTAAATCTTACAATGCAGAGTACATTCAACACCATATACACTGTTTCCATTTAGTCAGTCATTAAGCAAATGTATCCAAATTAGGAACATCACAAGCAATTTATCAGAATTGCACATGAATAAGTGGGCGATTTATAGACAAATTGCCACCTGTCAATTAAACAAAACTACTCAACAATTACAACGACAGACTTTTGAATTGAGATCCAGAACCCGAATCTGAGTACTTTCTTTCTTTACACATTTACTGTTCACTGTTTGCACTAAAACAGTGATTGAAAGGGAAGTGAATACCACGCAGGACCAGGAACAGCACAGCACTGTACAAACTTCAGCTCTTAGACAAAGACAGGCGAATAAAAGCCAATGAAAAAGCACTGTTTTATATGCTAGCTGGAAAATAAAAGGGGTCTGCAAAGGGTGCTCTCTGAATACCACAAATTCTGATTATTTTATACCACTTTCATCAAAAACAGGATTATTAACAACTGTAAATTCCACAGTCACTTTGCCCTAAAGCTAACCCTGAAGAAAATTAATGTCTTTTCCAAAAACAGCATCTGTTCCTGCTCCCCTGCATGTCCTGCCATCTGTAGGTGTATTAGGACAGCAGCATATGCAAGATTTAACCCACAGTTGACCTCCATTGTATGACCTTTTTCACTCACCAACACACTATTTCTATTGCTTTTATACTGAGCTAATGATATTTTATATCCCCTAACCCTAAAGCTAATTGTTCCAATTGTTCTCCTCCTATTCAATAAGACTATTTTCCAGTTTCACAGACAAGGCTTAAACTAGTCTCAGACTAAAATGCATGTTTGAGCTGTCTTAAAGGCACAATATGTAAGATTTTTGGATTAAAATATCCACTAGAACAGTGTTATATATTTTGTTGACTTGTGTGCTTACATTATCCCAAATGTTTCCAAGAATGTTTAAATCCACAGAAACTAATCATTGTTCTACAGCTCAACACAGTTAGTCTTATTGTTTAAATCTGGTTCTCTTGATTTATCGCGAGTACCATGTTTTACCATGCCTAATATGATCTAGCTCACTGCAGTGTGAACAAGTGTCTCATAGTAGCGCCGAGCGAACGCACAGAGTAGCATTATAACATAACTTTCAACACACTCAGATGTGTGTAATATGATAAAACAGCGCTGCGTTACCCCACATACGCATGAGCGGAAGAAGCGGAAGCGCTCGTCTGCGGCAGAATAAAAGCTCTGCAACATCAAGGCGTCATCAAGCCACGCCTTTGTTTTGAATAAGCGACCTCTAGCGGCGAAAATTACATATTGTGCCTTTAACTGAAAGCAACTTGCACCGGCATATCTTAAAATATGTCAGTGCCAGTGTTTTGTCTCAAGATGCACACCAGTAATGTTTTTTAAGGCACGTTTATAAAAGCTACTTGAATGTCTGAATTTAAAGGTGCACTGTGTAAATTTTACAGATTTCACAGACAGGTGTGTTGAGGCAAATTGGAGCTAAACACTCCAGGACCGACTTTGGACACCCCTGCTGTAAGGGGACCCGTGGTGTATAAAGATAGAAATGGCTCATTCTAAGGTAATAAAAACATAGCGGTTCATTATGTAAGGTCTTTATACACCACTCAAAACATAGTTATGTATATAATATTACATTTCTGTCAATAGATCCTCATACATATTACACACTGCACCTTTAACTAAGGCCTAATCCTGGCTTAATCTAAGCCCTGTCTGTGAAACCAGGCCATTACTTAGTATTATTTATCTAGCCTAGCACAATCATTGTATTTAGTATCATTGTGAGGGGCATTTGATCCTTCCTATACACATATATTCATAGATTCGATACCAGGTATAACACCAAACACCAAAATCTGCCTCTGAATGCCTGTACAACTGCAGTTCTCAACATTGCACACCATTGTAACAGACAAGATACTTCTGGTATTTCCTCTGTAAGTTTTAATTTTTTTTAAAGTGTCATGAACTGAGAAATCAAATTTTCCTTGAGCTTTGGACATATAAGAGGTCATCATACTATAAGAATATCCTGTAAGTTTCAGAACTGAAAACTTCCTTGTTAGTCCAAAAACATCTTTTATTGTACCCAAGCCCAGAGAACGACTCATTGTGAATGAGCCTATAATAGATGGTGAAAGACCGCCTCTGCAGAAGAAGATCAACGCCCACTTCATCATCACAACTCTGGCCCCGCCCACTAGCGTGTTAGTGAGAAATGGAGTTGCAATGACGAGATCCTGCATTCATGCGCTCAACATGTCTGTGATCGGCTACAATGATCATCACTGCAACCTTTCATGCCACGATCTGAATATAATGCCATAGATCTGAATATAATGCCATAGATCTAAATATAATGCTATAATCAACACTTTTCACCATTAGTTAACCTTGAGAGCTGTAATAGTAAAAACGTGCTAAAAGTTTTCGAGAGAGTTCCACATGTAATACTAGCTATTTCATATGCAAAGATGTCAGCCAATCACAGCAGTGGGCGTTTACACTGAAGTCTCACAGCAGCCAATCACAGCAGTGGGCGTTTACACTGAAGTTTCACAGCAGCCAATCACAGCAGTGGGCGTTTACACTGAAGTCTCACAGCAGACACGCCCCTTCAAACAGGGCGTTCAATCCAGAGGCTAAAATCAGGGTAGGAAAAATGCCTTTCATTTCTAAATCATGACCATTTTTGATGTAAAAATTAACATTAACATTAAAAGTGCACCCCAAGAAACATAAAACAATGCAGTTCATGACCCCTTTAAAAACATTTTTTTACTGACAAATAGCAATTTCTACCCGATAAAATATTTTGGAGTTTGGCATACTTAGAAAATTACATTCACTATAAAAATGTCCATGCCTTCTTAAGATTTTATTAATTTACATGACCATTACAGATTTCTACACATTTAGAAATCACATTTTAGTTGTTTTAGCTTATTTTAATACTTGTTTTGTCTTATTTTAAATTATTTTAAGTCATTCTAAGGGCCTCCTTGGAAGTTTGCTGAGGGCCCCTAGTGGGTCCCAGACCCCTGTACAATAATACTCAGCCATACCTGTATGAGCTGCCAGATGTGACTTCTTGTTTGATCTGGCGGTTGAGAGCATCCACAGCTGCCCTCCCTTTCCCCTCTGGGGTGGTGGCATCGCCCATGGTCTGCCCGTCCAACTTCACATCAGCTTTGTTCTCAGAAACCAGGGTCACTTTCTTAGCTTGCCTCTTTTTCCTTCCACTAGACAGGATCTCCTTCTCTTGGACCTTGTCAGCAATCTGACTCTTCTCCACCCCACTGTCGATCATCTCTGTGTTGGTGTGTTTGGGTCTGTCAGGGATGCGTTCATTGCCCACTGAGGGTTTGGGGATCCAAGGATGATCTCCCTTCTTTGGGATAGGCCAGGGTTTGTAGTCCTTCTGATACTGGGTCTCGTTGTTAAAAGTGACCTCAGGGCGGTGATACTCGTTCTTGGGCTTGCAGCTGGGCTCCGGACGAACTTTCCAGTGTTTAAAGTCTTGGCGCATCACAGATCCGGAGATGTTCTCATCATGGGCCGGAGGTGCTTTGGTCACCGCGTCATGGTCGTCGTGAAGAGGCTGCGTTTCTATGGCGACCTTCTGCACCGGCTGCTGCAGGTGAAGATGCTGCATTTCGGACACGTCCGGGTACTTGGTGAAAACCAACGGCACCGCAATGTCGGCCTTGTCCAGCTGGTTCCAGAACCGAGCCATACAGCAGGCTCTGGAGATACAGGGCCATGCCATGATGGTTTGCCAATGTCTTCCTTTCCCCGAAGCTGTTTTGTAGTCAGTTTCTGGAACTAAAGCCTCACAAGAGATGCACAAAATGTCGCAGCAATGTTTTTTTCCTCTTAAAACGATGTTGTCAAAGACGACAGGACGCAAATCAACTTTAAATGATGCATTACGGCTTCTTAAGGGGTTTAATCTGTGAAATATCCTGGTTTAGCTCCGTCCTGCTCCCCTCGAGCTCGTTACAATAGGAGAATTAAAGAAGACACAGCAGCCCCTCCCGCCCGTGCGCGCACGCCCTCGCCCTCCTCCGCTCAGCATCCATAGAGACGAGCTGAATCACCTGCCGCTGTCATCATCACGCAACGTCTGCAATGGGAGGGGCCGGGCTCAAAGCCCCGCCCACTAAAGCAGAGTCCTGGGAGGGATGCTCAAAGATACTTAAAACATGTTTTACTCATTTATAATGAGCTGCAGATACAGAATTAACCATTTTAAAATGCGTTTATTTCTATTCATAGGATATTAAAGCAAGATTTTTAAATGTATTTGAAAGAAGTCCGTTGTTTATGCTCAGCAAGACTGCATTTATTTGAGCAAATGTGACCCTGGACCACAACACCAGTCATAAAGGTACATTTTTTGAAATTGAGATGTATATATCATCTGAAAGCTGAATAAATAAGCTTTCCATTGATGTATGGTTTGTTAGACCTTTCCATTGATGTATGGTTTGTTAGGATAGGACACTATTTGTCCGAGATACAACTATTTGAAAATCTGGAATCTGAGGGTGCAAAAAAATCTAAATATTGAGAAAATCTCCTTTAAAGTTGTCCAAATGAAGTCCTTAGCAATGCATATTACTACTAATAATACATTTTTGATATATTTACGGTAAGAAATGTACAAAATATCTTCATGGAACATGATCTTTACTTAATATCCTAATGATTTTGATTATCCTGATTTTTGGCATAAAAGAAAAATTGATAATTTTGACACATACAATGTATTGTTGGCTATTGCCACAAATATACCCGTGCGACTTATGACTGGTTTTGTGCTCCAGGGTCACAAATATACAATAAAAAACAGTAACACTGTAAATATTAAGTTAAAATAATTGTTTTCTATTTTAATTTATTCCTGTGATCAAAGCTGAATTTTCAGCATCATTACTCCAGTCTTCAGTGTCACATGATCCTTCACACTGTGAAAAAAATATAAAAAATATTGTTGGTTTAACTTAAAAAAGTAAGTTACCTGGTTGCCTTAACATTCTGAGTTGATTGAAATGTAAATTTTTAGTTAATACAATGAAGAAGATTGGTTTAGTAAACAGAAACTCAACTATCTTAGTTGATTTGACAAAAGATAAAAAGTTGTGATAGAAAATCATCCAAATAATTTTTTACAGTGCAGAAATCACTCCAACTGCGTATTATTTCTTCTTATTATCAATGTTGAAAACGGTTGTGCCTAATATTTTTTGTGGAAATTTAAAAATTTGAAATAGAAATCTCATTATAAATGTCTTTTCTATTATTTTAATGCATCTTTGCTTGACTCGTGCTTAACAAATTAGTAGTTCATGTACATTCCAATAAGTGAGTAAAGGTTTTATGGCATTCCATAAGTATTTGAATGCAGATTATTTGAATGAAGATTATTACTTAATATAAAATGACATCAAGAGCATGAGCAAAAGCTCCTTTTTGCATTAATCCATTCTTCTCATGCACATGTTTTAAGGCCTAATTTTGCACAGCTCTTTGCCTCTGGGGTCAAAAGTCTCATTGGTGTAATATTAAGGTATTCGTAGGCGATAATCCTATCACTTGTGGTGAATGATCAGATAAGGCGGTAGATGAAAGGAGGAGGGGAGCAGACCAAGACATGGTGTCAGACTTTGACCCCAGAGTGGAAGTCCTAGCGCTGTGCTGATCTGTCGGCCTCTCGCCGGCTCTTGCCGTCTCTGGTTTAGACATGAAGATTTATTTTGCTCCGGCTGATGTGCCTTTGGTTCGGAGGATCCAGACTGCTGTCGTAGTGCAGTGGGTCTTCTCTTTCCTGGCCCTCGGTGAGTGCACGTGCTTTCATTACTTTTATTTTTAGTGTCTTTGCAAAGCCATCAAGTGTCGACACTGAATGAGATCCAATCAAAGTCTGTATTGTGACACATATTGCATAGGTAAAGTATTTAGGGTATACTTAAATTATCATTTATTATGAGATACTCAATATAATCCCTTTTACAGTCCTGCAAAAAGTGCTTCTCTTTTAAGAAGTGGTAGATATTCTGCATTTATGTATAGTTCTATAAATTGTGCAGTTTCATGCTGATTTGTGCTTTGTCCAATGGCTCTCATGCTTTAAAGGGGTCATGAACAGCATTGTTTTATAATGTTTCCTGGGGTGCACTCATAATGTTAGTAATAATGTCCATATCGTAAAAGTTTGCGAAATTGCGACTGATTTCCCAAAGAATCCACGGTGAAATGTAGCGAACACAAATAAATAATGCTCAACTGAGACATTCACATTGTTGAAAATAAATAAGCACATTCCTAGCATTAGGATCCTTTGGAAGGTAATGTTATTTTTAGTCCAGTGATCCTGTATCGCTCTTCTCTCCTCGTCATCTCACTAACACGCCAGTGGGCGGGGCCAAAGTTGCAATGATGAAGTAGGCGTTGATCTTCTTCTGCAGAGGCGGTCTTTCACCATCTATTATAGGCTCATTCACAACGAGTCGATCTCTGGGCTTGGGTACAATAAAAGATGTTTTTGGACTAACAAGGAAGTTTTCAGTTCTGAAACGTACAGGATATTCTTATAATATGATGACCTCTTATATGTCAAAAGCGCAAGGAAAATTTGATTTCTCAGTTCATGACCCCTTTAAAAGGAATAAAAGCAAGAACATAACCTCATACAAAAGCCTCTTTCTTGAAAAAACATCCTGGAAAAAGTGGGGAAAATGTGTTTTAGCAAATGTATTTTGTTTGTGAGTGCTGTATGTAACTGTGCAGGCCTTGATCAAAGCACCAACATAGTTCAAAACCTGCAGATTTGTAAAGATCCCGATTGTAAATGTATTTGTTCATCCTGTGTGTTTATTTCATGTGTATTTTCTGCAGCTCCCTGCTGTATCGTGCTGTTCCTCTTCCTGCTCTTCACTCGTCTCTGGCTCATCAGCGTGCTCTATGCCACCTGGTGGTTCATCGATTGGGACACACCTTCACAAGGAGGTAGAAAAGTGCCCTTTCTGTGTCGATTGCACGTGTGGGAGTACATGAGAGACTATTTCCCAGTAAAGGTGAGTGGGCGGACTTACTGAAGCATGCATAGCTAAATGATGTCTCTTGGTTGTTTTGACCTTTTAAATAGGTTCATAAACTGATTTGGTCACTTTTGTGAATTGTGTCATATGAGCTGCCTAAACATGACCAGTCGATTTTGAGATTTAGGGTTTCGACTGTAGCATATATTTACATAGTTTACAGAATGGCATTATATGTTAAAAGTGTCTTCTTTGTTGCCAGTCTTTTGCTGTCTATCATATGCATTAATGAGCATCAGTATAATAGTGCTTTATCAAATGAAAACAACAGATTGTTATTGATTCAGGGAGAAACACAAGGCCAAACCATTGAAATGTACAGATAAACAGTGATTTGCAGGCCCACAGAATGAGATCTCAATCTACTACTGCCATCTAGTGTCCATTCATTGTCTGAAAAAAAGCAGCCTCCATACGTTATTATTTACTATGGTGTCTTGGTTTGCGTAATACAAAAATCAGTGTGTTGTCTAAAATATGCCCTATGAAGGAACACATCTTAAATATCTTTAAATCATCTTTTGCATTGATTTAAATGTGTTATTATTGACTAGAAAACACTTTGACACCAGGGTATGTTGCATCAGCATGCATTAATTGTTTTGTTTTCATTGTGGTTATATATATTTTCTTAAAATACAACCAGTGACATAATTATCAGATTGTTGTAAGTTAATGATTTTAAAAGGGCACATTCTTTGGGTACTTACAAATTGCCATTGGCTTACAGTACATTTGTAATCCTAAATACATGGTGTACACACACACACACACAAACATGTATGTGTGTGTGTGTGTGCACAGACATATACTTACTGACCCTAAAAAATATATATACAGTGGAGAGAACAAGTATTTGATACACTGCTGATTTTGCAGGTTTTCCTACTTACAAAGCATGTAGAAGTCTGTAATTTTTATCATAGGTACTCTTCAACTGTGAGAGACGGAATCTAAAACAAAAATCCAGAAAATCACATTGTATGATTTTTAAATAATTAATTTGCATTTTATTGCATGACATCTCACAGACCTGTTAGTTTTTCTTTAAGAAACCCTCCTGTTCTCCACTCATTACCTGTATTAACTGCACCTGTTTGTAGTTCTGGGCTGATCCCTCACCCTCCTCATGATCATTGATGCCCCACGAGGTGAGATCTTGCATGGTGCCCCAGACCGAGGGAGATTGACCGTCATCTTGAACTTCTTCCATTTTCGAATAACAGTTGTTGCCTTCTCACCAAGCTGCTTGCCTATTGTCCTGTAGCCCATCCCAGCCTTGTGCAGGTCTACAATTTTATCCCTGATGTCCTTACACAGCTCTCTGGTCTTGGCCATTGTGGAGAGGTTGGAGTCTGTTTGATTGAGTGTGTGGACAGGTGTCTTTTATACAGGTAATTCAAACAGGTGCAGTTAATACAGGTAATGAGTGGAGAACAGGAGGGCTTCTTAAAGAAAAACTAACAGGTCTGTGAGAGCCGCAATTCTTACTGGTTGGTAGGTGATCAAATACTTATGTCATGCAATAAAATGCAAATTAATTATTTAAAAATCATACAATGTGATTTTCTGGATTTTTAGATTCCGTCTCTCACAGTTGAAGAGTACCTATGATAAAAATTACAGACCTCTACATGCTTTGTAAGTGGGCAAACCTGCAAAATCGGCAGAGTATCAAATACTTGTTCTCCCCACTGTATATATAGCAGCAAATCATCATATTAGAATGATTTCTGAAGGATCATGTGACACTGAAGACTGAAGTAATGATGCTGAAAATTCAGCTTTGATCACAGGGATAAATTACAGTTTAAAATGTATTACAATGGAAAACAGCTGTTTTAAATTGTAATAATATTTCACAATATTACTGTTTTTACTGTATTTTTGATCAAATAAACGCAGCCTTGGTGGGCATAAAAGTCTTTGTCTCAACCCCAAACTTTTGATAGTGTCTGAGGGTTAATGTTGATAGATAGTCAGTAGAGAGATTTTGCCTGTAAAAAATAACTTTTTGGAATAAAGTTTAGTGCTATTTTAGTGGCCAATCTCGCTATACTTTCTACTCTGGTCATTATTGTTTTTCTCAACCAAACCAGCACTGATTTGATTAGCGTGTCAGGGAAATGTTATCGCGCTGGTGATTAAACCCTTGATACACTAATGTCTCTTATCTGTATGTATCTGTCCATAATGACAGTCTTAGAGAAGGCATTGGCCTCAGCGTTCAGAGTAAATTAGTAATTGTAAAGCATGCGAGAGGCTTTAAACCCCATTCAATAAAAGGGTCATGGCCATAATCTTGACAAAAATACCCTTTTATATCCATCAAAACAACTTAACTTTGAAGGTCAATGAATTAACGTGATAGAAATAATTTTGATTTTGCTTAAAAGCCTACCCAGTGATTGTTTCATTCGTTGTAGAGCTCAACCATTACAATTGTGAAAATTCCCATTTTTGCCAATTCACCATACAATCCGGGTTTGTCCCAGGACTCTAAAGGAGACACAACATATGACTAAATGCGTCATTAGCATTAAAGTGCTCTTGCTGTAGCTAAACAGAGCATTTGTATTCAGAGTGAATCATTGATTAAGATGAAACCTTGCTTCAACCACTGGTACAAATGTTCCCTTATTTCCTTCTTCAACCTCTTGATTTGAAAGCAGAGCTCTGATGCATGGTGGGGGTTTTGAACCTACATCCACAAGTGCAGTGTTGATCTACTATTTAAACTTCTTCTTCTTCTTCTGAGACTAAAATGTGAACAGTATCTGCTAGAGCTTTAAAGCTACAACCACCAAACTCGGCCCAGATTGTTCTGACTCAGGTTGCTGTATCTTTTCAAACTGATCTGACTTATGGTTTTCTTAAAAATGAAGATGAAAAATCATAAAAGTCCCATACGCTTTCATTGAGGGGGTCAAAACTTGAATATAATAACTCTAATAGAGAATTTGAGCTTCATCCACTATCTATCACTAACAAAGCCTATCATGCTAAATCATGCTAGCAATGTGCTAAAACATGCTAATTTATGCTAACAAAATGTTAGCAACATGTTAAATCATGCTTGCAACGTGCTAGAAACATGCTAAAACATGCTAGAAACATGCTAATTTATGGCAACAAAATGCTAACAACGTGTTAAATAATGACATCAAAATACTAAATCATGATAAAACATGCTAATTAATGCTAACAGCATGTTAGCAACATAATAAATCATGATAACAACATGCTAGCAAAATGTTAAATAATGCTAACAATATGATAGTAACCTGATGTTAAATCAGGTTAACACCATGTTAGATCATAATGCTAACAAATGCTAAGTTATGCTAAAACATGCTAATTCATTCTAGCAAACATGCTAAATAATGCTAACAAGATGTTAAACATGCTAGCAAACATGCAAAATTATGCGAACAAGATGCTGAATAATGCTAACAAGATGTTAAAACATGTTAGCAACATGTTAATTCATGCTAGCAAAATGCTAAGTCATGTTAAATCATACTAGTAAAATGTTAAATCATGCTAAAACATGTTCATTCATGCTAGCAAAATGCTAAGTCATGTTAAATCATACTAGTAAAATGTTAAATCATGCTAAAACATGTTCATTCATGTTTGCAACATGTGAGCAACATGTTAAATAATGTTAACAAGATGTTAAAACATCCTAGCAAAATGTAAATCATGTTAGCAACATGGTAATTCATGCTAACAACATGCTAATTCATGTTAGCAACATGCTAATTCATACTAGCAACATGCTAATACAATGCTAACATGCTAGCAACAGGCTAAATCATGCTAGCAACATGTTAAATCATACTAAAACATGTTAGCAACATGCTCATTCATGTTGGCAACATGTTAAATAATGCTAGCAAATGTGGTAAAACGTTAGCAAAATGCTAATCCATGGTAAAACATGCTAATTAATGTAACAACATGATAACAACTTGGTAATTCATGCTAAAACATGCTAGCAACATGCCAAATTATGCTAGCAACATGCTAATTTGTGATGACATGCTAGTGGCATGTTAAATCATGTTAGCAACATGTTCAGTGATGCTAAAACATGCTAGCAAAATGCTAAACCATGCAAGCAACACGCCAAATTATGCTTACAACGTGTTAAAACATGTTAAAACATGCTAGCAACATACTAAAATATGTTAGCTAGCTAGCTAACCAGTTAAACAGCTGGTTGGCTTTTAAAACTACTAGACTAAAACTTAAACCATTTCAAACTGAAAACCTTCAAACTTCCACAAGTCCACAAGACTGTAGGGTGTCCCATTCGTCATTTAAGCTTAAAAAAGGGTGCTCGTGAGCGCCCCCTTTGCGGCTGCTATGCGCCCTCGATGCGCACTTCTGCTGAGCCCGCAAGACTGTGAGCTACGCAGAGGACTTCTACCCGGCAGTCAAAGCGGCATTACGTCGCGACAACAGTGTGTGATTAGACTACTTGGCTATATCAAACCAGGATTTAGAGACATCAATCATTTACACGGCAAACCTGATGAGACAATAAATGTCAGCTGTGCAATGGGACCTACATATTTATGACCATCCATACAGCTTTCCTCTGCATAGTCTCTGGTAGCAGTAGAAATGTACATGATTAGCAGTCAGAAAAATGTCTGTCTTTCTGTCTAACAGGTAGGACAACTCTTACCTCACAACTCTTTAAGTTCATTTAAGACGTTATTTAACTCATTTAAGATTATTTAAGATAATCATTAAGATTATGCATTTTGGCATAATTCTGTGTGTTAATTGTTCGTTCAAGCGTGAAAGAGAACTTGATATTGGCACGCGTCTTTCTGAGCGTTGTGTGTGTGTGTCATAGTCAGGACATTCACAGTCAGCGCGTTCTCTTCTGTCTTTCTGAGTGTCGTGTGTGTGTGTCATAGTCAGGACATTCTCAGACAGCCCGTTCTCTTCTGTCTTTTTGAGCGTTGTGTGTGTGTGTGTGTGTCATAATCAGGACATTCACAGTCAGCGCGTTCTCTTTTGTCTTGTCGCTCTTGAATGGTTTAAAAGCATTTGCATGAATAAGAGCATGATCATATAATGTAACGCTAGCCAAAGGATGAGAGAAAAAATTGGATGCTGCGTTAATTGCGTTGTATATTTTTAACACGTTAAACTGATAAAAATAAATCGCATGCGTTAACGCGCTAATTTTGACAGCACCAAAATAAATATGTGGACATGAAATATTTAGTTGAAATTATTTAATAATTTTTAGCGTTCTGCTAAGAAAAAATATATGCAATAATTGTTTCCGCATGCAGCTGTGATAATGAGCTTATATTTTTCATATTCATGAAACTACATGAATGCACCACCATTCTCTTGGTTTTGGTGGAAATGGATTGATCACTGAAAGTCTATGAAAACGTGTTTCACACAGCACTCACTGTACACTGTACACAGAATTTGTTTTTCTTGGAAAAACTGTGTTGGTGAATCTGATTCTGGTTCTTAGAACTTCCTGTTTTTTGTTAATGTTAATCCAAAGCTACAACCTCAAACACAAACCTGTTAATGTTCTGTGTTGGTAGTTTTAGTATTGTGTTGAAGCTTTCAGTTTGGTGATTGGTATTAATAGTTAGGTATTAGCAGATCCTAGATCAGTGTGAAAGGTCATAATAGAGCCAAACGCAGGACTGCACATGATCAGCACATGATCGCTGACCTTTAACAGCTGCCCTTTAAAAAAAAAAAGCATGAAACATTATCAAACTTATTCACATTGTTCCAAATCCTTAAGTTATTTAATTGACTTTACTATTTTATCTCTTTATTAGCTGGTGAAGACGGCTGATCTGGACCCCAGGAAGAACTATGTGCTGGGTTTCCATCCTCATGGTATTCTTGTGGCTGGTGCATTTACAAATTTCTGCACCGAGGCAACAGGTTTCAGCAATCTCTTCCCTGGGCTGAAGAGCAACCTTCTCATGCTGCCTCTCTGGTTCAGAGCCCCCTTCTTCAGAGACTACATTATGGCTGCAGGTCAGTAGTTTCCCTGATCACAGACTGGATAGAATACTGTAAATATGTTATGTAAATATATTTGTGTGACTTTATCATAGAAGCCACAGGTGGGGTTCAATGGAGTTCTAGACTCATCATCCTTCCCGTGGGTCATTTTGACCTGAAACAAATTTCATCGGAGTTCATCGGAGTGGTCCAAGACCCTAGGATGTTTGTCGTACCACAAATACACAAAAAAAATGACTGGATTTGAGGAGTTTATGTGGTTGAAATTTAAAAAAGTAACAAATCCTTCCCTCGTGGGTCAATTTGACCCCCTTAGGAATGAATGGAATGCTTCAGTACACATAGAAAAGCTAAAAATTCAAACTAAAAATGCTAAAACTTTACCAAAAATGATTGTATAATGTCTACATGTGTCTCTGAATGCATTCTGAAGAGAAACTGACTTTAGGACCCAGTGGAACAGCTCATCCGCTCCATACAGAGCTATAAGGCCATCAAGAGTCATGAAATATTATATTATATATTATATATAATATTATTATTTTTCCACAAGAGGTCGGCAGAGACACTCAATGTATGATATTCTGAGCTGAATTAAAAGGGTTATGCATGAAATTGTGAGTTATTTTGAATTTAAGTTGAAAAAATGTGAAGAATGTGCTTAAATTATGATGTATTGATAAAATCTAGTAATTTAAAGGTAAATAATAATTTAAAAAAATGCATTAAAAAATAGAAAAAATATTATCAAAATGAAATGAAATAAGCTTTCTGTACAAAAAAAATAAGTATAATTTTAGAACTTCGGGTCATTTTGACCCTCGAGGGAAGGATGAGGGTTAAGGATTGCATAATAATTTTATGTTTAACAGGTTATTTCTGTTTTTTTTCCCTAGTAGTACAGTTTTTTACGAGCTGTTTAATTAATACAATTTTATCAAAATCAAAACAATTAAATCTAAATAAAATAATTTAAACTAAATCCATTAAAATGATCTCATGATGGGAACCCCTAAAAGGTTCTATATAGTGCCTGAAAGAACCATTCAATTTTTTAATTTTGAAAATGAAATATGTTTTACTATTTGCAAATGTGTCTAAACAGCATAACAGCATATTAATTTAATTTAATTTATAACCAACTGTTCTAACTTTTATGATATACTTTTATGATTTATATTTTGAAGATGAAATATGTTTTACTATCTGCATGGGCATATATGTATAAACAGCATAATGTAAATGTATTATTTATTTATTAATTTATTATTAATTAATTTATAAATTTTTATATTTTTTATTTTATTCTTAATTGCATATTATAACCTACTGTTGTAACGTTTATGTGTGTGTGTGTGTGTGTGTGTGTATTCTAGGCCTGGTTCCATCGGACAAGGAGAGTGCCAGCTATCTGCTCCGGCGGGAGGGAGGTGGGAGCGCTGTGGTCATTGCAGTTGGCGGCGCCCCTGAGGCTTTGGATGCCCACCCTGGTGAACACATTGTTCATCTAGCCAATAAGAAGGGCTTCATTAAGCTTGCGATAGAGCATGGGTAAGCAGAAGCTTTTTCCTGATCAGTTTATAGCATAAGAGGCCGTCGCAGACTCTTGTTGTATTTGTGCCAGTTATTCATCGCCAGATACTTCTTTTGAGCAACTCTGGGTCATTTCTGAAATACAAGCTTGTGCAACTTGCAGTTGCAAGTAATAGTGCTGAGTTTATGAAAGACTCTGTGACCCACGCTAAAGAGTTTGATTAAGAAATTGTACATGGTATAAAAGTTAATGGCATATAAACAGTTTTATCATTTATATAATTTATATCTATATTTATAACTATTACACTTATCTCTGTTTCTGATGTCAGATCTTTTTAATATTTTACATTTAAACCCAAATGAGTGTTTCATGTCTATTTATTTATTAAATTTCTTGCTAGGGTTTATTTTGTGATAATGATTGCATTCATTATCTCTTATTTTCTCACTTTCTGTGCATATATTTTATGAAAGAGAGCAAAGAATTTAGTTTAAAATCTATACTTTTTTATATCTCCTCCAGTGCAGATTTGGTCCCTATATATTCGTTTGGAGAGAACGAGGTATTTGACCAGGTGCCGAACCCTCGGGGCACGTGGCTGCGATATATTCAAGAGCGTCTGCAGCGCATTATGGGCGTTTCTCTGCCCCTCTTCCACGCGCGAGGTGTTTTCCAGTACAGCTTCGGCCTGTTGCCCTACAGAAAGCCCATCAACACTGTTGGTAAGTGCAATCAAATATTATCAATATCAGGTCAATGGTTAGGTGCAAATCACATCCATGTTCTGAGCTAATATCTTTTTGTAGCCTAACCTAAACAGATGCAATGACCTCTCTCACTTTTCTTAGCCCTTTATTTGTTGTACTGTACCAGTGCACAGTCTTATCTGTTATCACTTTTAGCCTACAGTAGCAGGTCCAATCCACTGCAAAAACTGCTTCAAGCATGATATTTGCTTTTTAGCAACTCTAGAGAAATGTCAGAGTGTCAAATCAGCAAACGTGAGGTGAATCGATGGCTAGGCTCACATATCTATCTACACTATATTGCCAAAAGTATTGGGACACCCCTCCAAATCATTGAATTCAGGTGTTCAATCACTTCCATGGCCACAGGTGTATAAATCAAGCACTAGGCATGCAGACGCTTCTACAAACATTTGTGAAAGAATGGGTCGCTCTCAGGAGCTCAGTGAACTCAAGTGTGGTACCGTGATAGGTTGCCACCTGTGCAATAAATCCATTCGGGAAATTTCCTCACTACTAAATATTCCACGCTCAACTGTTAGTGGGATTATAACAAAGTGGAAGCAATTGGGAACAACAGCAACTCAGCCACGAAGTGGTAGGCCACGTAAAATCACAGCGCGGGGTCAGCGCATGCTGAGGGTCACAGTGCGCAGAAGTCACCAACTTTCTGCAGAGTCAATAGCTACAGACCTCCAAACTTTGTGTGGCCTTCAGATTAGGTCAAGAACAGTGTGTAGAGAGCTTCATGGAAAAGGTTTCCATGGCCGAGCAGCTCATCCAAGCCTTACATGCAATGCAAAGTGTGGGATGAAGTGGTGTAAAGCACGCCGCCACTGGACTCTAGAGCAGTGAGACGTGTTCTCTGGAGTGACCAATCACGCTTCTCTGTCTGGCAATCCCATGGATGAGTCTGGGTTTGGCGGTTGCCAGGAGAACGGTACTTGCCTGACTGCATTGTGCCAAGTGTAAAGTTTGGTGGAGGGGGGATTATGGTGTGGGGTTGTTTTTCAGGGGTTGGGCTTGGCCTCTTAGTTCCAGTGAAAGGAACTCTTAATGCTTCAGCATACCAAGACATTTTGGACAATTTCATGCTCCCAACTTTGTGGGAACAGTTTGGGGATGGCCCCTTCCTGTTCCAACATGACTGCGCACCAGTGCACAAAGCAAGGTCCATAAAGACATGGATGAGTGAGTTTGGTGTGGAGGAACTTGACTTGACAGAGTCCTGACCTCAACCCGATAGAACACCTTTGGGATGAATTAGAGCAGAGACTTTGAGCCAGGCCTTCTCGTCCAACATCAGTGCCTGACCTCACAAATGCGCTTCTAGAAGAATGGTCAAAAATTCCCATAAACACACTCCTAAACCTTGTGGAAAGCCTTCCCAGAAGAGTTGAAGCTGTTATAGCTGCAAAGGGTGGGCCAACTCCATATTAAACCCTACGGATTAAGAATGGGATGTCATTAAAGTTCATGTGCATGTAAAGGCAGGCGTCCCAAAACTTTTGGCAATATAGTGTATGTGTGTATCTATCTATCTATGTCTGTCTGTCTATCCGTAAGTCCGTCCGCCGATCCATCCATTTCAACACATGCTTTCAAAAATCACTTCACCTTTGTTGGTCAGTAATGAAGCTAACATGTGAATTGTCTTCTTCAAGTGGGTAGGCCAATCCCAGTAGAGAAAAACGAGAAGCCAACAGCAGAAGAACTGGATGTGTTTCACCAGCGCTATATGGAAGAACTCGACCGCCTATTCGAGGAACACAAAGGAAATTATGGAGTACCTGAAGACGCTCACCTGGAGTTCCAGTGAGAGTATCATTGAAGCGATTCAGAGTGTGTGTGTGTGTGTGTGTGTGTGAGAGAGAGAGATACAGAAAGACAGTGTGTATGTGTGGTTTATTTTCAGTGGTGTGTTATAAGCATTTACAAGTTTTGTTATGAAATATCAATTGTTGAAAATAATATCAGCATTCTATTTTCTTGATAAATGACAACATTACAGTTACAATCATTTGGCTATACTTTAATTTGTAATTTACAGTAGTTCATGCTGTTAAACAGCAAAAAAAAAATTTCTGTAAATTAAAATTTACATGCTTTATGTTTTACATTTTTTTCTCATTCGCTTTGGCGCATTTTTCAAAACAGTCTTAACATTCTCTAAACTGTAAGTGCAATGATCATAACTGTTTGCTATAGCATGTCTGAAAAATGTAGTAACTCACCCAAAACATTTAATTCATGCTTCAAAACCTAGTTATAATGTCAGTAAATTTGCCAATGCCACCAAAATAATAAGTGTTTTTGTCTTTATGTGAGCCACACTGGTCAAAATGTTTAATGTTTTTTCACCATGGAAATATTTGTTGCATACAAGTGTCATGTTTTTTTGGTTGACAGCTACTGCTTTCTATACAATACAAAAATGTCATTTTTGTCTGTGCATCACACTGTAGGTAAACATTTACTGGGAAGAGTCAATAGAAAACACAATCTATCTGTCTTTACACCACACACTCTCGCATATCTTCCTATTGCAACTGTGAATTTACAGTTTACATCTAACACATTTATACAAAATGTACTGTATAAATACAAATGTGTTTGTCAGGTATTTATGGAATATATGCATCAGAGTCTGTCTGAATGTGACACAGAGCCACTGACGTTTCTCCACTGAATCCCAAACGACGGATGGCAGTGTAAAGGTCATTACAACATGTGAGACAAAGTTAAGATAGAACTTGTTCATCTGATGATGTAAAATATGAAAGTCTTGACATCAGATAGATAGACAGAAAAATGCATCCCTGTCCCATGAGGCTATTTGTGTCCTCTGGGATGGCTTGAGTCAAAGCTTGCACCTTGCATCAGTCCCGTTTCACAACGCATGCTGGTTTAGAAAAGACTTGCTCATGCCAAAAAGGACACATTTCTTCACAACCAGGTTGACTACACGCAATGACCACAGGGTGACCATTGCATTTGGACGGACAGACATTTACATGCACAAGAAACAGTGCCAGAGAAGACATCACATTTGAAGGTCAGCATTGGACAGTGGCTGTTATGAATATATGGAAGACATTGAAGTCGTTAAACTCTCCGTTTGCTATGTCATTGGTTCAAATATAGTGCAAATATGAAACGCATGAGAATATTGGGTCGGAGGTTAACCCTTGACAGAATAAAATAGGTCTCATTTGTGAATGGTGGGTTTAGAGGGGAGGTAAGGGGGTGTTTCACTAACCTGGAACCGTCGGCTAGATTGACAAATTGGACATGCACTGAATAACCTGTCTAATGACACCCTGCGGAGCTATTTAAAGATGCCTGAAGGTACAAGCAGGATCATTGCTTAAATTCAAACGGCCTGGGGCAAAGTTTTTATGGGAAGACTTTATCAAGGTTTTTCGGAGTCGAATACAAGAATACAAGTTGTTTACGTACATGTATGTGTGCTTTTTGTTGGTTTTAACCTAGTTCCTATTTCCAAAAATAGGAATAGGTCCCCCAATCAATCATTTTTAATCCCTTAAAACTCATTGTTGATCACCAAAATGACATATATAAACATTTTTTCCTGTGATTTCTTCAAGCCTTAAAATAGCTTTTTCCCTTGCTTCATTTAGTATACGTGGATGCATGAATATGCAAATGAGCCCCGCCTCCACTCACTCACACAGCTCAGAGGTCCACTCACTCAACTTTACTCAAGTTACTGTAGTAAACGCTGCACAATGGTGTCGCTCTTTACAGCGTCAGACACATAACGGTCATTAATATGATTAGCCTTTTGCTTGAGTACGTTATCAAACAGCTAATAATGTGTTGCTAATGTTACACAAACCATGTTCCTGTTCGCCATCTCAGTCTCAGCATCCTTAGAAACGCTTTGAACATCATAGAACGTCAGTGGAGAAAGGCATATAGTTCATCATAACATCGTAATGTACATCATATACATAATTCACCCGCTATATTGCTAGATGTACCTGATTTTTCACATCAACAGAAGAATATCCCGGGATAACCTGCTTCTCTTGAGACTCTCCTGCTTCAGAGAATAGTTAATGATATGCTAAAGCCCCGCCCACACGTGACGTGATTGGTTATTAGGTAGTTTGTGACATCAGAAACACCAGCGATTTCAAACCGAGTTTTTGAGACTGTCTTTGGTTCAGAAAATACTCAGCAATGGTGTTGACTTATGAATTTGCACATGCATATTAAAAACACCACAGACATATAAACAACATTAAAAACGTGAGTTTCACCACCAGGCGACTTTAAGTCAAAAATGAATTCTATCCTCCCATATTCCAAAATATGCTTCAAAATATACTAAAAATGGCCAAAAAATTCATAAAATATATGAGCGAAATTTTCAATGTAACATACTAGTGTGTGTGTGTGTGTATATTGCGAAAGAATCCAAAACCATTATAACATAATTTAACATATAACATAATTTTTTCATCCCATCTCATTTTTTGTACCATCACCATGTCTCTTTCAAGGTCAGTGGTCTAATAGCAGAGGCAGTTGCTCTTAATGAAGTTTCTTAGGTATCTGCATGATAAGGACTGTACATGCAATCTTTGCATTAATCTTTGTGTTGGGGTAGGGAGCATGTGTGCATACCTCCTCCATGTGTGTGTGTGCCAGAGTGTGGAGGTGTGTGTATGTCTACAAACGTGGTATTTTTGAGACACTGTGGAATTCATGTATTTTAGGCCTATTATGATCCTCATTTTGGTGTTCAAGAACAACAGTTGTGTAACATCCTGAGTTCTTTTAAGTTAGTCTGAATAACATGAGTCTCCTATACTCATGAATGGTGAAAAAATTCTATTGCACTGGTGCTTTTCTACCCAGAGATGTATTCACATCACATCTAGTGCAATATCACTTTTTAAAATTCTAATAATAATGATTTTCTAGCTTAAAAATCTGATATATTTTTGTAGAACAAAAGAGCAAAGTACAAGAAGACCAGAGGCTTAGTACACTTTTTATCATTTCAACAACACCTTATCTGCACTTGACTCATAAAAACATAAGTAAAGACATAAGTAAACCATAAAAGAAAGAAGAAAAACAATACAGAAGCTGCAAAAAACATTATCCCTATATCTCTTTGACCCTCAGATTATAATACAAGACATATGTGACCCTGGAGCACAAAACCAGTCATGCGTCTCACGGGTATATTTGTGGCAATAGCCAACAATACATTGTATGGGTCAAAATTATCCATTTTTCTTTTATGCCAAAAATCATTAGGATATTAAGTAAAGATCATGTTCCATGAAGATATTTTGTACATTTCCTACCGTAAATATATCAAAAATGTATTATTAGTAGTAATATGAGTTGCTAAGGACTTCATTTGGACAACTTTAAAGGCGATTTTCTCAATATTTAGATTTTTTTGCACCCTCAGATTCCAGATTTTCAAATAGTTGTATCTCAGACAGATATTGTCCTATCCTAACAAACCATACATCAGTGGAGCGCTTATTTATTCAGCTTTCAGATGATATACACATCTCAATTTAAAAAAATTGACACTTATGACTGGTTTTGTGGTCCAGGGTCACATATGTTACTACACAAGCATTTACTGTAATCTGTAAATCAGTGCATCAATCAATGCCAACAGATGAAGAATTGTCAAATATAGACCAAGGTTTAAAGTCCAGCTAAATGATCCCAGCCAAGTGGACCTTTGGTATGGATACTGTACAAATTTACCGTCTAGACTAAATTTATTTCCTCATCCAAGTTGGCTGATGAAAACAAAAAATGATACAATACATCACTGAATAAACTGACATTATTTACATGTTAATCATGCAAACGGTGATTAGATGGGTATTCTTGTGAAAACATGAACGATTTGCAAATAATAATATAGGCTACTGTATAATATTATATAAGCATGAATTACACATGCTGGAGCAGCTGAAGATCAGATAGTGAGCGTTGTCTCTGCCATCTGAGCGGTGGCCAAGTCTGCGAGAGGAACAGGGCAATGAAGGTCATTGGCAGCAACACTGGCCTTGGCGTTGTGAAAAAGGAAAGGACATTATGAAACACCCGACGGGCCCTTTTATACACCCAGTGCAATGTGACGCCAGGTGCGACGCAAGTGCTTTTTGCTAGTTTCAGCCCGACGCAGTTCTCATGTTCACGTCCAGCTCCACGTTGTTTAAATATCAAATGCACTGGTGCATCTGTTCACCCATAGGCGTCTGGTCTAAACCAGGTGTGTGTTCAGGAGCATTGTTGGAGCGTTGCTATTGTGAGGAACTGAAAACGACTGCGCCATTGACCAACACACACCTGCTCTAAAGTCAATAGCGCAGTATTTTTTGTGTTATTTAAAGGGTGTGTTAGTAATATGAGCCTATAGGCAGTGCACAACGCATGTACACTCTGATTATTACACACACAGGGACGCGCAGCAGCACACACACATGTTTAAATATTAAAAATAAAAGGATTCCTCTCTGGAGAAGCGTTCAGTCTTTCCGCTTACATGTAAATAGTGAATCCGCCATGGTGCGAGCGCAACTGGCTTTTAAAGGTGCCCTAGATTTAAAAATTTAATTAACCTTGGCATAGTTGAATAACAAGAGTTCAGTACATGGAAATCACATACCGTGAGTCTCAAACACCATTGCTTCCTCCTTCATATGTAAATCTCATGCGTAAAAAACACCACGGAAAAATAGGTGAACCTCAACATAACACTCATCATTATCATTAATATGTACTAGATTATTGATTATAATAAGGCTAGATTATTGTAATGCTCTACTGGGTGGTTGCCCTGCTCGCTTAATAAATAAACTGCAGCTTGTCCAAAACGCAGCAGCTAGAGTTCTTACTAGAACCAGGAAGTATGACCATATTAGCCCGGTTCTGGCAACACTGCACTGGCTCCCTATTAAACATCGTATACATTTTAAAATCTTGCTGATTACTTACAAAGCACTAAATGGTTTATCTCCCCAGTACTTGAGCGAGCTCTTAACACATTATACTCCATCACGTCTACTGCGGTCTCAAAACTCTGGCCAGTTGATAATACCTAGAATATCAAAATCAACTGCAGGCGGTTGATCCTTTTCCTGTTTAGCACCTAAACTCTGGAACAGTCTTCCTAGCATTGTTCGGGAAGCAGACACACTCTGTCAGTTTAAATCTAGACTAAAAACACATCTCTTTACTATGGCATACACATAGAACATTATCAATTTATATTATTCAAATCAGTTAAATGATTGTTTTAGGCTGCATTAACTAGGTCAGCCGGAACCGGGAACACTTCCCATAACACCTGATGTACTCGTTACATCATAAGAAGAATAGCATCTACGCTAATGTTAGTCTCTCTGTTTATCCCGAGGTTTACTGCAGTCGGCCGGATCCGGACCAGATGGTGGACCTTTGCCTGGACATGACGACCATATCCCTGAAGTGTCTGTAGAGACCGTGTCAATTAAACTCCACCCTGTAAATGCCGCATCGACACGACATCCTCATTAAACCCGTCCCCGGCGTGACGACTCCAATCTTTCGAATAATCCTACGCATATCTATTGATCTAATATGACTTCTGACCTGTAATGTTGCCAGAATCATAATCATACACTATTTGCTCGTCGGCCAGAGGAGAACTGGCACCCCGACTGAGCCTGGTTTCTCCCAAGGTTTTTTTCTCCATTCTGGCCCTGAAGGAGTTTTGGTTCCTTGCCACCGTCGCCTTTGGCTTTTGGCTTGCTCAGTTGGGGACACCTAAATTTCAGCTATATTACTGATCTGCCCGCATTGACACTATATGATAATTGAAATGAGCTGGATGACATCACCGTTTTCACCAGAGCGGCTGTACAGCCGAATCAAATTCTGTTGCATTATTTTCCTGTTACCACTGTGAAGCTGCTTTGAAACAATTGCCATTGTAAAAAGCGCTATATAAATAAAGGTGATTTTTTTTTTTTGATTTTGATGTACGCCCCCAACATTTGCATATGCCAGCCCATGTTCAAGGCCAGGTGGAACTGCACAGCCGAATCATCGGAATCATCTGCAGGTATTGTGAAGAAACAAGCGTCAAGCGAGGATAGCGAAAATGGCAGATCATGGAAATAAATGTTATGTTCCAGGCTGTGCAGGGGATGTGAGGACTTTTCATACCCTTCCCACAGAACAAAACTGTCAACAGGCATCCATAACCGGATACCGCAACAATTTAATTCAAAGTTATTCGTTTGCTCGGCCCATTTCACCAGTTTTTCTAACCTGGGACAATATCAAGCAGGCTTCGCTCAGCGTCTGATACTGAAGAAGGGGGCAATTCCAACTATATTCCCGCAAGCAGTAAGTAGTGATTTTATCCACTTCTTGACTGTCGAAACCATTTCTGATTAAATTGAAAGTTTCTTAGTGAGACAACATTAACGATAATTTATCCTGTGTTGTCTAGATCCAACGCAAGATGCTTGTACAGTAACAATAGGAAACTCCAAGTAACTAGCATACATAACTAAATAGTATGACAAATGTCAAATGACAAAGGTTAATATTATTTCCTGCCAGTGTTGTCATATAAATCTACAAAATACAACTGTAGATACATATGTCAATCCCTTTTGTCGGATAGAATTACAATTTAATCTAATTATGATTGTACAAACAACATATTTACGCGCTACCCAGTTCGCTGTTTAGAGTTTGTGATTCAAAGTGAAGAAGCTATCATTGTAAAGTCATACGGTGACACATTACAATAATTAAAATGTTTTTACAATGCTAAAAACAAAGTTGTGACTGCTGACGTTATGAGTTAACGTGTTAATGCTATATGCTAGTTAACGTTTAGACTGAAGTTCTAGTATGGACGTAACAGTTATGTTTTGCAGGTTTTTACTGAAAATAAAGACTAAACTTACCACTCAGAAGTGTCCATTTCCAATCTCAAAACAATTGGTTGCTCCTCAAAATCTGCATCTTCGTCAGAAACAGGCTCAAACATATAAGGTTGGATGCCTAATCTCTCCATTGTCATGCCGGACAGTAGAGATGTGTTTGCTGTCACTGTGAGCTATTGAAATGAGCTGCGCAGTGAAACAGCCAATCAGAGCAGAACTCGACATTACTATTCATGACCCTTCCAAATAAGGCAAAAACAGCCCATTTCATTCTAGGGACAATTTCCAGGGTTGTAAATGGACGTATCTGGAAATTTTTTGCCCTTAAATAAGCCACATACCCTCTATGTAGATATCAGAGAACAATTTAAAATATTGTTTCAACTCATTCTAGGGCACCTTTAAAGGGAATGGGAGATGAGACTCTGATTGGTTTATTGCACGTTACGCCCAAAACACACACATGACTCATTAAGAGACGAGGGACAACCCTTTTAGACCATGCGCCATGGATTCGGCCACGCCATAAGTGCGCCTGCGCCGTGAGCTTCAGACCATGCGCTCAGATCGGAAAAATAGGGCCCGATATCCCTAATGGACATTCAGTCTGGCAGGCTGCTGTCTCTCACTAATTTCATATTTTTTCATCTTTTAGTTTCTTCTAGGGCTTATTGAAGTTTTCTATAATGACCTACAAAGCAGATTATTATTATTAATAACCCTCTGGTGCTCATGGGTCATTTTTGACCGAAATATTTTGTTTTTGTTTTTGGAATTTTTTACTTCATCGGAATGGTACGAAACTTGAGTTTTGGCACTTGCTATGTGAACACACACACACACACACACACACACACACACACACACACACAAAATCATGGACATGATTCGAAAAGGTTAAATGGTCCTGAAAAAAATAGTCACACTTGTAAAAAATGAGCGCATTGGAAATGAATGAGAGACGAATTTCATCTAGTGGAAGCGTTTGGTACTGCGCCCAAACACAATCTCACTGAAAGCTCATTTTTTGTGATATCAACCTCAAATATGGAACACAACTTGTTTTGATTTTCTTGCAGTTTTAGAGTAAAATGTGCTTTTGAAAATATATATTTCATATAAAAATCTAAAATACTATTTTTGTGCATTTTTCATAACAATAAACATAAAATTCAGTAACTTTTTTTAAAGTTCGCTTTTTTAAACTTTTTTCACTTCAGCAAAATGATCCAAGTGTCGTCTTTAAAAAGAGATCAAACTTCAGTCTGTGCTGCAAAGATTCAAGATTTTTCAAGTTGGAAATTTCATTTTCAGGTCTACGCTCAAAAAGTGAATAAATGGATTATAACTACAGCATAAATATAATTTAGTACCATAAAATCCTCTAACAAATATAAAATATTAAAAGCATAATATGTAATTTTTCGCCACTAGAGGTCGCTTATTCAACGCCTTGATTTCACGCCTTGATTTGGCGGAGCTTTTATTCTGCCGCAGACGAGCGCTTCCGCTTCTTCCGCTCATGTGTGTGTGGGGTAACGCAGCGCTGTTTTATCATATTACACACATCTGAGTGTGTTAAAGTTATGTTATAATGCTACTCTGTGCGTTCGCTCGGCGCTAATATGAGACACTTGTTCACACTGCACTGAGCTAGATCATATTAGGCATGGTAAAACATGGTACTCGCGGTAAATCAAGAACACCAGATTTAAACAATAAGACTAACTGCGTTGAGCTGTAGAACAATGATTAGTTTCTGTCCATGAATGATCCAAACAGTGTCTAATAAAACACATAATATATTAAAGCATCTTTGGTGTTTCCATGGTTTCAACAAAATAAAACCGGAAATCGAGGTTAACGTGGGTATGATGTCATTGATAGGCGACGCACAGACACGGTCTGTGTCCTGGTTAAAATCGCTTATTTCTCTGAATTTAAACATTCTTGGAAACATTTGGGATAATGTAAGTACACAAGTCAACAAATAACATTGTTCTAGTGGTTTTGGGTATTTTAATCCAAAAATCTTACATATTGTGCCTTTAAATAAAAAACATCGAACTAAAATATAATACATTCATTTAATTGAAATACATTTTGCAAAGACCACCAGAGGGTTAATATTAATATTAAAATATTTGGGTCTAGGGGTAGATTGAACCATGACAGGTATGAAATCGAGGTTGTGAGGGACTGGCCGTGTTTTCAATAGCATCCGCTGTAAAAACCTGCATAAAACTCCTAGATCACTGATCATTTTCCACAGCTCATGTTATCTGGAGTTTTTGTCAACTGAAATTTCTTGGCAAGATAGTTTTGTCAGCAGAACATCCCAAAACACATTAAATAACATTACAATATGTCTATCCCTCACAGCCTCGCTTTCATTCCCGTTAAAAAAAGATGTGAATAAGGTCTAATCTTCATAAAGTTAAAATAGGCTATATGAAAAAAATAGTAATTAATGTTTGTTTTTATAAAGAGTGGGCAATCAGTGTTGGTCAATCAGTCTGGGGGAGGGGCTAAAGTATCCTCCACCTGATTGGCTGTGCGCCCATCCCCGTCCAGTTTACCTTGACAAACCTTTAAAACCTCCAGATCAGATGAAGCGATAACTAGTCAGAGCCTATAATCTCAGCGCGGAGTCGTGTAGGTCTGACAGCTGTGGCCAGCTTGGCTAATATCAGGCAGAATCTGTTTTTTTTTTTGGAAATAAAAACTTCTTTGACAACGTTTGTGACAGCGAAGGCGTTAGAGTTTGATTGACAGCGCGTTGTTTACTCCTCCCCCCGAGGCGCTTAAATGACAGGCGCGCGCATGTGAGCTCGCGGTGACGCCAGTGCAGAGAGAGATGCTGTAGAGCAGATTAATTTTGCCTTTATTCTGTTTTATTCCGTTTAATTTATTATTCCTGCCTTCAACCATGAAGACCATACTCGCGGCATATTCCGGTGTCCAAAAGGGTAAGTTAAAAAAAAAAAAAAAAACTGAAATAATTGCTGTAAACTAACTAAATATATTGTTCAAATTTGTGTGTATAAATTTCCATATAGCCTAATTTAACAGTATTTATATATTTGTAAATATGGAATAATTTATTCCATACCCTCCTGCGAACCAGAAAAAAAAGTTTTGTGAATTTAGTATTTTTTCATGTCATTACATTGTTTAGAGCATAAGATAAAAATGGAAAAACAACATTTTTGAAAAATGATATTTTTCATATATTATGCTATGTCCTTTAGACACGAGGACTATTTAAAAAAAAAAAAAAATTCAATCACCAATCAATTTTTAGTTTTCAGGATTTTTTATACCAAACTTTGTATAAAGATGATTCTCAACTATGTTATGAAATATATAACAGAATGATTTGATATACTATTTTTTTTTAATGCAATATTTGTGTAAAAGTAGGTTTTTTTTAAATACACTGTATCTAATTTGTATATTAATGTGTTCTTGGGGCAACATGTAATGAAAAAAGAAGTGTAATAATGGGAGTAATAATTTGGCAAGATTTTCATAATAATATCTAATATTTCATAGGAATACTGAAATATAATTTCTTTCCCTATTCACTTCTTGTGTCTCTCAAAATACCTGATAAACATGTTTCGTAACAGAAAGTCATATTTTAATTTGAAACCCCATAACATTTTCCTGAGATGTTGATTTATGACAAACAACTCGTCAGATTTAAATGATAATTACAAAATATGATCATATTTCAAGAGTAACAAGAGTGTTAAATTTGATCACTAAATTAATGTCAGTCATTTTTAAAGACCAATGAGAAGTTGTTGTCATTGTGAAACCTTCAAGCATTCGGTATCTCTAAAAAAAAGCCCTGAATGTGCTCTTTACAGGACACCAAGACTTAAAACTGTGCCGTGTGTTGTCGGAGAAATTCACTCAAATATCATGTCCAGTGCATTAGTCTGTTCCTGGGACCCAGGAGGATATCATTGTTTTTGTGTAACGGAATCAGGTGATCATAATTTAGACACTTGCGTGAGATTCATGTATTGAGGTTACAAAGTCTCCTGTTCGGTGAATGAGAGGGATAAGAGTGTTACATGAGCATCAGTGTCTGGTGTTTGTTGCTATTTTCAGTGTGTTAAAATGGATTAAGTTGTCTCATGATCTCAGTGATTCTAAGGGAAGTGCTTTAGTAGCCTATTGATTGTGTAGTAACACTTTAGTGAACACATATTCACTATTAACTTTGCCTCAATAAACTCCAAATTTACTGCTTATTAATAGTTAGTAAGGTAGTTTTTGTAATGTTTAAGTTTAGGTATTGGGAAGGATTAAAGGGACAGTTCACCCAAAAATGAAAATTCTGTCATCATCTACTCACCCTCAAGTTGTTCCAAACCCGTATGAGTTTCGTTCTTCTGCTGAACACAGAAGAAGATATTTTTGAAGAATGTCCGTAACCAAACTATGGAAGCTTGTTTCCGCCACAGAATAAAACATTTAAAAAGATAATTGCGACTTTTTATCTCACATTTCTGACTTTATAACTCGCAATTCTGACTTTATATCTCACAATTCTGACTTTATATCACACAATTCTGACTTTATATCTCACAATTCTGACTTTATATCACACAATTCTGACTTTATATCACACAATTCTGACTTTATCTCGCAATTCTGACTTTATATCTCACAATTCTGACTTTATATCTCACAATTCTGACTTTATATCTCACAATTCTGACTTTATCTCGCAATTCTGACTTTATATCTCACAATTCTGACTTTATATCTCGTAATTCTGACTTTATCTCACAATTCTGACTTTATATCTCACAATTCTGACTTTATATCACACAATTCTGACTTTATATCTCACAATTCTGACTTTATATCTCGTAATTCTGACTTTATATCTCACAATTCTGACTTTATATCTCGTAATTCTGACTTTATCTCACAATTCTGACTTTATATCACACAATTCTGACTTTATATCTCACAATTCTGACTTTATATCTCACAATTCTGACTTTATATCTCGTAATTCTGACTTTATCTCACAATTCTGACTTTATATCTCGTAATTCTGACTTTATCTCACAATTCTGACTTTATATCTCACAATTCTGACTTTATATCACACAATTCTGACTTTATATCTCACAATTCTGACTTTATATCTCACAATTCTGACTTTATATCTCGTAATTCTGACTTTATCTCACAATTCTGACTTTATATCTCACAATTCTGACTTTATATCACACAATTCTGACTTTATATCACACAATTCTGACTTTATCTCGCAATTCTGACTTTATATCTCACAATTCTGACTTTATATCTCACAATTCTGACTTTATATCTCACAATTCTGACTTTATATCTCGTAATTCTGACTTTATCTCACAATTCTGACTTTATATCTCACAATTCTGACTTTATCTCACAATTCTGACTTTATATCACACAATTCTGACTTTATATCTCACAATTCTGACTTTATATCTCACAATTCTGACTTTATATCTCGTAATTCTGACTTTATCTCACAATTCTGACTTTATATCTCACAATTCTGACTTTATATCTCGTAATTCTGACTTTATCTCACAATTCTGACTTTATATCTCACAATTCTGACTTTATATCTCGTAATTCTGACTTTATCTCACAATTCTGACTTTATATCTCGTAATTCTGACTTTATCTCACAATTCTGACTTTATATCTCACAATTCTGACTTTATATCACACAATTCTGACTTTATATCTCACAATTCTGACTTTATATCTCACAATTCTGACTTTATATCTCGTAATTCTGACTTTATCTCACAATTCTGACTTTATATCTCACAATTCTGACTTTATATCACACAATTCTGACTTTATATCACACAATTCTGACTTTATCTCGCAATTCTGACTTTATATCTCACAATTCTGACTTTATATCTCACAATTCTGACTTTATATCTCACAATTCTGACTTTATATCTCGTAATTCTGACTTTATCTCACAATTCTGACTTTATATCTCACAATTCTGACTTTATATCACACAATTCTGACTTTATATCTCACAATTCTGACTTTATATCTCGTAATTCTGACTTTATCTCACAATTCTGACTTTATATCTCGTAATTCTGACTTTATCTCACAATTCTGACTTTATATCTCACAATTCTGACTTTATATCACACAATTCTGACTTTATATCTCACAATTCTGACTTTATATCTCACAATTCTGACTTTATATCTCGTAATTCTGACTTTATCTCACAATTCTGACTTTATATCACACAATTCTGACTTTATATCTCACAATTCTGACTTTATATCTCACAATTCTGACTTTATATCTCACAATTCTGACTTTATATCTCGCAATTCTGACTTAATAGCTCGTAATTCTGACTTTATAACTCGTAACTCGCAATTCTGACTTTATATCTCGCAATTCTGACTTTATATCTCACAATTCTGACTTTATATCACACAATTCTGACTTTATATCTCGCAATTCTGGCTTTATATCTCGCAATTCTGACTTAATAGCTCGTAATTCTGACTTTATAACTCGTAACTCGCAATTCTGACTTTATATCTCGCAATTCTGACTTTATAACTCGTAACTCGCAATTCTGACTTTATATCTCACAATTCTGACTTTATATCACACAATTCTGACTTTATATCTCACAATTCTGACTTTATATCTCGTAATTCTGACTTTATATCTCAGTTCTGACTTTATATCTCACAATTCTGACTTTATATCTCACAATTCTGACTTTATATCTCACAATTCTGACTTTATATCACACAATTCTGACTTTATATTTCGCAATTCTGGCTTTATATCTCGTAATTCTGACTTTATCTCACAATTCTGACTTTATATCTCACAATTCTGACTTTATATCACACAATTCTGACTTTATATCTCACAATTCTGACTTTATATCTCACAATTCTGACTTTATATCTCGTAATTCTGACTTTATCTCACAATTCTGACTTTATATCTCACAATTCTGACTTTATATCACACAATTCTGACTTTATATCTCACAATTCTGACTTTATATCTCACAATTCTGACTTTATATCTCGCAATTCTGACTTAATAGCTCGTAATTCTGACTTTATAACTCGTAACTCGCAATTCTGACTTTATATCTCGCAATTCTGACTTTATATCTCACAATTCTGACTTTATATCACACAATTCTGACTTTATATCTCGCAATTCTGGCTTTATATCTCGCAATTCTGACTTAATAGCTCGTAATTCTGACTTTATAACTCGTAACTCGCAATTCTGACTTTATATCTCGCAATTCTGACTTTATAACTCGTAACTCGCAATTCTGACTTTATATCTCACAATTCTGACTTTATATCACACAATTCTGACTTTATATCTCACAATTCTGACTTTATATCTCGTAATTCTGACTTTATATCTCAATTCTGACTTTATATCTCACAATTCTGACTTTATATCTCACAATTCTGACTTTATATCTCGTAATTCTGACTTTATATCACACAATTCTGACTTTATATCTCACAATTCTGACTTTATATCTCACAATTCTGACTTTATATCTCGTAATTCTGACTTTATATCACGCAATTCTGACTTTATATCTCGCAATTCTGACTTTATATCTCACAATTCTGACTTTATATCACACAATTCTGACTTTATATCTCACAATTCTGACTTTATATCTCACAATTCTGACTTTATATCACACAATTCTGACTTTATATCTCACAATTCTGACTTTATATCTCACAATTCTGACTTTATATCTCGTAATTCTGACTTTATCTCACAATTCTGACTTTATATCACACAATTCTGACTTTATATCTCACAATTCTGACTTTATATCTCACAATTCTGACTTTATATCTCACAATTCTGACTTTATATCTCGCAATTCTGACTTAATAGCTCGTAATTCTGACTTTATAACTCGTAACTCGCAATTCTGACTTTATATCTCGCAATTCTGACTTTATATCTCACAATTCTGACTTTATATCACACAATTCTGACTTTATATCTCGCAATTCTGGCTTTATATCTCGCAATTCTGACTTAATAGCTCGTAATTCTGACTTTATAACTCGTAACTCGCAATTCTGACTTTATATCTCGCAATTCTGACTTTATAACTCGTAACTCGCAATTCTGACTTTATATCTCACAATTCTGACTTTATATCACACAATTCTGACTTTATATCTCACAATTCTGACTTTATATCTCGTAATTCTGACTTTATATCTCAGTTCTGACTTTATATCTCACAATTCTGACTTTATATCTCACAATTCTGACTTTATATCTCACAATTCTGACTTTATATCACACAATTCTGACTTTATATTTCGCAATTCTGGCTTTATATCTCGTAATTCTGACTTTATCTCACAATTCTGACTTTATATCTCACAATTCTGACTTTATATCACACAATTCTGACTTTATATCTCACAATTCTGACTTTATATCTCACAATTCTGACTTTATATCTCGTAATTCTGACTTTATCTCACAATTCTGACTTTATATCTCACAATTCTGACTTTATATCACACAATTCTGACTTTATATCTCACAATTCTGACTTTATATCTCACAATTCTGACTTTATATCTCGCAATTCTGACTTAATAGCTCGTAATTCTGACTTTATAACTCGTAACTCGCAATTCTGACTTTATATCTCGCAATTCTGACTTTATATCTCACAATTCTGACTTTATATCACACAATTCTGACTTTATATCTCGCAATTCTGGCTTTATATCTCGCAATTCTGACTTAATAGCTCGTAATTCTGACTTTATAACTCGTAACTCGCAATTCTGACTTTATATCTCGCAATTCTGACTTTATAACTCGTAACTCGCAATTCTGACTTTATATCTCACAATTCTGACTTTATATCACACAATTCTGACTTTATATCTCACAATTCTGACTTTATATCTCGTAATTCTGACTTTATATCTCAATTCTGACTTTATATCTCACAATTCTGACTTTATATCTCACAATTCTGACTTTATATCTCGTAATTCTGACTTTATATCACACAATTCTGACTTTATATCTCACAATTCTGACTTTATATCTCACAATTCTGACTTTATATCTCGTAATTCTGACTTTATATCACGCAATTCTGACTTTATATCTCGCAATTCTGACTTTATATCTCACAATTCTGACTTTATATCACACAATTCTGACTTTATATCTCACAATTCTGACTTTATATCTCACAATTCTGACTTTATATCACACAATTCTGACTTTATATCTCACAATTCTGACTTTATATCTCACAATTCTGACTTTATATCTCACAATTCTGACTTTATATCTTGTAATTCTGACTTTATATCACACAATTCTGACTTTATATCTCACAATTCTGACTTTATATCTCACAATTCTGACTTTATATCTCGTAATTCTGACTTTATATCACGCAATTCTGACTTTATATCACGCAATTCTGACTTTATATCTCGCAATTCTGACTTTATATCACGCAATTCTGACTTTATATCTCGTAATTCTGACTTTATATCACACAATTCTGACTTTATATCTCACAATTCTGACTTTATATCACACAATTCTGACTTTATATCTCGGAATTCTGACTTTATATCTCACAATTCTGACTTTATATCTCACAATTCTGACTTTATATCACACAATTCTGACTTTATATCACACAATTCTGACTTTATATCTCACAATTCTGACTTTATATCACACAATTCTGACTTTATATCACACAATTCTGACTTTATATCTCGTAATTCTGACTTTATATCTCACAATTCTGACTTTATATCTCACAATTCTGACTTTATATCTCGTAATTCTGACTTTATATCACACAATTCTGACTTTATATCTCACAATTCTGACTTTATATCACACAATTCTGACTTTATATCTCACAATTCTGACTTTATATCTCGTAATTCTGACTTTATATCTCACAATTCTGACTTTATATCTCACAATTCTGACTTTATATCACACAATTCTGACTTTATATCACACAATTCTGACTTTATATCTCACAATTCTGACTTTATATCACACAATTCTGACTTTATATCTCACAATTCTGACTTTATATCACACAATTCTGACTTTATATCACACAATTCTGACTTTATATCTCACAATTCTGACTTTATATCTCACAATTCTGACTTTATATCTCGTAATTCTGACTTTATATCACACAATTCTGACTTTATATCTCACAATTCTGACTTTATATCTCACAATTCTGACTTTATATCACGCAATTCTGACTTTATATCTCGTAATTCTGACTTTATATCTCACAATTCTGACTTTATATCTCACAATTCTGACTTTATATCACACAATTCTGACTTTATATCTCACAATTCTGACTTTATATCACGCAATTCTGACTTTATATCACACAATTCTGACTTTATATCTCACAATTCTGACTTTATATCACACAATTCTGACTTTATATCTCACAATTCTGACTTTATATCTCATAATTCTGACTTTATATCTCACAATTCTGACTTTATATCACACAATTCTGACTTTATATCTCACAATTCTGACTTTATATCACACAATTCTGACTTTATATCTCACAATTCTGACTTTATATCTCGTAATTCTGACTTTATATCTCACAATTCTGACTTTATATCTCACAATTCTGACTTTATATCACACAATTCTGACTTTATATCACGCAATTCTGACTTTATATCTCGTAATTCTGACTTTATATCTCACAATTCTGACTTTATATCTCACAATTCTGACTTTATATCACACAATTCTGACTTTATATCTCACAATTCTGACTTTATAACTCGCAATTCTGACTTTATAACTCGTAACTCGCAATTCTGACTTTATATCACACAATTCTGACTTTATATCTCACAATTCTGACTTTATATCACACAATTCTGACTTTATATCTCGCAATTCTGGCTTTATATCTCGCAATTCTGACTTAATAGCTCGTAATTCTGACTTTATAACTCGTAACTCGCAATTCTGACTTTATATCTCGCAATTCTGACTTTATAACTCGTAACTCGCAATTCTGACTTTATATCTCACAATTCTGACTTTATAACTCGTAATTCTGACTTTATAACTCGTAACTCGCAATTCTGACTTTATATCTCGTAACTCGCAATTCTGACTTTATAACTTGCAATTCTGACTTTATAACTCGTAACTCGCAATTCTGACTTTATATCTCGCAATTCTGGCTTTATATCTCGCAATTCTGACTTAATAACTCGTAATTCTGACTTTATAACTCGTAACTCGCAATTCTGACTTTATATCTCGCAATTCTGACTTAATAACTCGTAATTCTGACTTTATAACTCGTAACTCGCAATTCTGACTTTATATCTCGCAATTCTGACTTTATAACTCGTAACTCGCAATTCTGACTTAATAACTCGTAATTCTGACTTTATAACTCGTAACTCGCAATTCTGACTTAATAACTCGTAATTCTGACTTTATAACTCGTAACTCGCAATTCTGACTTTATATCTCGCAATTCTGACTTTATAACTCGTAACTCGCAATTCTGACTTAATAACTCGTAATTCTGACTTTATAACTCGTAACTCGCAATTCTGACTTTATAGCTCGCAATTCTGACTTTATAACTTGCAATTCTGACTTTATAACTCATAACTCGGAATTCTGACTTTATATCTCGCAATTCTGACTTTATAACTCGTAAATTCTGACTTCTTTTCTTAGAATTGTGAGATATAAAGTCAGAATTGCAAGTTATAAAGTCAGAATTGCGAGAAAAAAAGTCAGAATTGTGAGATAAAAAGTTGCAAATACCTTTTTTATTCTGTGGCAGAAACAAGCTTCCATACCAAACAGTTGATGAACAGTTGGGAAAAAAAATACTATGGAAGTCAATGCGGTCCATCAACTGTTTAGTTCCCCATATTCTTCAAAATCTTTTGTGTTCAGCAGAAGAAAGAAATTAATACAGGTTTGGAACAACTTGAGGGCGAGTAGATGACGACAAAATTTTCATTTTTGGGTGAACTGTCCCTTTAAGGGATTTAGAATAAGGCATTCATTTGTGCTTTATAAGTATTAATAAACAGCCAATGTCCTAGTAATATGCATGCTAATTAGCAACTCGTTAATAGCGAAAATTGAACCCTAAAATAAAGTGCTGGTGCTTTTTGGACTGTGTAAAACTTGTGTGAGTTTTGTGAATAATGGATTGGAGATATTGCAGCGTCAGTCATGTGCTTTTATTCTTAGGATATAATAGCAAAGATCTTTCTGTTAAAATGCATGTTCAAGTTTAACCACACAACTGGTTATTATCGGTATGTTACTTCATACATCTTCAGAGAGTTTTGGGAGTTTTTGACCGGTTTGTCACAGTCATGATATGCATGACATTTATTCCTAGGCTTCAGACAGTGTAGAGAACAAGCATTCCCTCAACATTATGCTGGGTAATTCTGATTTTCCTTTAAATCCCGTGTAGGCTCAGGCTCCAGCATCCTCTCTGCCTTACATGACCTGCCGTCCGTCCCCTGGCTGACACGGTCCAAGATCGTGAAACATCTGCAGATGATCTCCGTCCTGCAGTTTGTCATGACATTTCTTGCCATGGGTGAGTGGAACAGATCAATACGAGACTTAAAGGGACAGTTCGCCCAAAAATGCAAATTCTGTCATCATTTACTCACCCTCAAGTTATTCCAAACCTGTATGAATTTCTCTTCTATCTTCTAGGCATTGGCTGCTCTTTGCTGCTAATGTACATGTTTTGCACAGACTTCTGGGTAATTGCCGCCGTTTACACAGCCTGGCTCATCTATGACTGGAACACCCCAAAACAAGGTAAAGTTTTCAGTCTTCAATGATTAAAGCACATCATGATCCAATCTGATTCTGACTGTGTTTGCATTTGTATTCTTTGTTAATGTTCCAACATCTTTATCTTAGGAGGCCGTAGATCGACCTGGGTGAGAAACTGGACCGTGTGGACATACTTTAGAGACTATTTTCCCATAAGAGTGAGTGACTTTACATCTTATACAACATTACAGTTTGAATTCAAAGGGCTTAGACACAAATACAAAGATAAGCTTCAAACTGGAGTTATAAAAGGTATAGACTTTTCAAATCTGTACAAATCCTGCAGAGTTTAAGTATAGATTTAAAGGGACAGTTCACACAAAAATGTGAACTCAGTTGACTCTCTTTAATCAGAAAATTTTATAATTTCCATATAACGTCTTGACATTTTACTTTGCGAATACGCACCGTTCAAAATTTTAGGGTTGGTAAGATTTTGTGGTAACTTTATTTTAGGGTTCAATTCTCGCTGTTAACTTTAGCGTGTATGTTACTAGGATATTGGCTGTTTATTAGTACTTATAAAGCACATATTAATGCCTTATTTTGCATGACCTTATTCTACACCTCTTAATCCAATCCAATACCTAAACGTAAACGCCACAAAAACGACCAATAAGCAGTAAATTAGGAGTTTACTGAGATAAAAGTCGTAGTTAATAGTGAATAGGTGTTACCGTTACCATAAGTCTCTTATGCTCACCCAGACTGCAGTTATATTGTGAAATATTATTGCAATTTAAAATATCTATTCATGCGATGTCAAAGCTGAATTTTCAGCATCATTACTCCAGTCTTCAGTGTCACATGATCCTTCAGAAATCATTCTAATATGATGATTTGAAACATTTAATAATATTATCAGTGTTTATATTTATATTTAATATTTTTGTGGAAACTGTGATACATTTTCCAGGATTTTTTGATAAATAGAAAGAAAATAATTTATTTGAAAATAAATAAATACTGACTCCATCTTTTAAACACTAGTGTAATTTGCATATTCTGACCAGCATGAAACGTGTAAATATGCATTATATTATATATACCCGAATAAGTTGGCAAAACTCAAATAAATTGAGGTAATCTGTCTTTTCCATACTACGTCCCCCAAAACACCTCAACATAACAGAAACTCTTCTAAACTAGACTTTGAGAACTCAAAAGAAAAAGAAAGTTCTAAATACTCATAAAAGTTCATTTGTTTGAACTAATGTGTTTAATTTGAGTTGGCTCTACTCAAACCAATGAATTACTTTGAGCGTTAGGATTTACAGTGTAAGGGGCAAAGATAAAAAAAATACATTTTATCAGCCATTAGTTTCGTCCTGTTCTTTTCTCTCCTTGACATTCCTGCTGGGTTGGGTGGATCTTGCTAGACTTTGCTCGTCCTGATCAGTAGAAGCTCAAGCACTTGTTTTTCTGTTCGTCTTGTGTCTTACTTCTGATAAATAAATATGAGCACATAGAACAACTAGGTGAAACAGGAACTCAAACACAGATTACAATAAAACAAATATCTGTTTGAGTAGGGTAAACTTAAATTAAGCAAATTAGTTTAATCAAGTGAACTTTTATGAGTATTTAGAACTTTCTTTTTCTTTTGAGTTTTCAAAACGGACACATTTTAAGTAATCTGAATTGTTTCATTGTTTTGAGTTTTATGAACTTGTTTCTTTTAATTTAGACTTAACTTAAATTTAACCGAAACTGGACTGGGATTTCTATTTCCCAGCAAGCTTTGCCATGACACTCAAAAGGGACAGTAAACGTTCAGTGTTCTATAATGTTTTTTATAGATTAATGTTAAGTGGGAGATTTAGTAGTGTTTAATGTTTTCTACACTGTAAACCCAAATAAGTTGGCAAAACTCAAAAAATTGAGGCAATCAGTTGCCTCAAATTTTTTAAGTTTAGAAATGTAAAGTTTAAGTAAGCAGAACTTGCAGATTTTTATTTTGTAATCATACATTTTAATTGCTCTGAACTTGAGTAAGCTAATTCATACATTTAACTTGACTAGCTTTAACTAGCTAATTCAGTAAATGCCACCTTGCTAATTGGTTACACAATGCTTTGATAGCATTAGCATTAGTTGCTGAATGAGGACAGCAATATAATACATTTAACATATATCTGTTCTCAAACTAAGCTCATGCTCCACTCGTCACATGATGGAAACCCTACAAAAAACCCAACATAACAGAAACTCTTCTAAACTAGTATAACAAAACAAACATTAAACACTACTAAATCTCCCACTTAATGTTAATCTTGCACAAAAAACATAATATAACACTTAATTTTGGCGTTTACTGTCCCTTTTGAGTGTCATGGCAAAGCATGCTGGGAAATAGAAATCCCAGCCCAGTTTCAGTTCAATTGAAGTTCATAAAACTCAAAACAATGAAACAATTCAGATTACTTAAAATGTGTCAGTTTTGAGAACTCAAAAGAAAAAGAAAGTTCTAAATACTCATAAAAGTTCATTTGTTTGAACTAATGTGTTTAATTTGAGTTGGCTCTACTCAAACCAATTCATTATTTTGAGCGTTAGGATTTACAGTGTATACTATTTAGAAGAGTTCTGCTTACTTAAACTTTGAATTTCTTAACTTAAACATTAATTAACTATTAAATACTATTTAAATGCAAATCTTAATTTAAAGTATTCAAGTTTAATTAAAACCACAGTCATCCCTTAATATAAGTCAGTCAGGACGCTCCTAAAGGCATGCCCTGCCTGTGCCAGTTGGCTTAGACGTTTACCTCGCAGTTACACGTAGTGTGTTTAAGTCACATGATGAGATCATCACTTCGCCTAGTGTTACAGTGTGTGTGTGTGTGTGTGAGCCAGCTGTGATAAGAGTGAGGAGAAATAAGGTTAGTGGTGACTAAAATTGTCTTAATGAAGAGTTCGATAGGTATAAGAATGATCTATTGCAAACAAATTTGATGAGAAAATGGGTTCATTAAGAAGTAGATACAATTAAAACTGGATATTTTATTTTAAAAAACATATTATAGATAAAAAACTGTCATTGGAGGGTGCTTTTGACTTGGACCAGTAAACAAACACCTAGCGACCATCCAGAGCAACACACTAAAAACCACTTAAATGGATAATTCATCCTAAAATGACAATTAAGTCATAAATTACTCTTCTAATGCTGTATGTCCTTTTTTCTTTTATGGACCACAAAAGGAGAATTTTGAAAAAATGTCCTGCTCGCTGCTGTGTGAGACTTCAGTGTAAACGCCCACTGCTGTGATTGGCTGCTGTGAGACTTCAGTGTAAATGCCCACTGCTGTGATTGGCTGCTGTGAGACTTCAGTGTAAACGCCCACTGCTGTGATTGGCTGCTGTGAGACTTCAGTGTAAACGCCCACTGCTGTGATTGGCTGCTGTGAGACTCAGTGTAAACGCCCACTGCTGTGATTGGCTGCTGTGAGACTTCAGTGTAAACGCCCACTGCTGTGATTGGCTGCTGTGAGACTTCAGTGTAAACGCCCACTGCTGTGATTGGCTGACATCTTTGCATATAAAATAGCTAGTATTACATGTGGAACTCTCTCTAAAACTTTTAGCACGTATTTACTATTACAGCTTAACTTATTAAAGGTTAACTAATATTGAAAAGTGTTGATTATAACATTATATTTAGATTTATGGCATTATATTCAGATCTATGGCATTATATTTAGATCTATGGCATTATATTCAGATGGTGGCATGAAAGGTTGTAGTGATGATCATTGTAGCCGATCACAGGCATGTTGAGCGCATGAATGCAGGATCTTGTCATTGCAACTCAATTTCTGCACAATAACGAATGCTTTCATCATAACTAACAGTGCAAACACAATGTAAATAAGAGATTCGTTGATTATTACGGGAGTTTTGGCACAAGTCCAGAACTCAGTCACTGATAAACTCACGCTGTTTGATTGACAGCTCCAGTGATTGTAAAGGGAGTGTTCTTTGATCGCTTTCTATATATAATTTAATCACGGTTTAAATAACAGATTATTTTCATCTACTAAGAGAAAAAATGTGAAGTTGAGCGTTTAATCACTGGTTTGATTTACTGACACATAGACAAAGAACATCTGACTGTACATGAATCATCACATATCAGAAATCACTGGTCACAGATCAGGCATTAGAATTAACACGGTTACTCACATGCTGTGGCATTACTGTCGAGTCCATATCGTAAAAGTCTGTTTGCAAAGTCTGCGCCGAAATTGCGACTGATTTACCAGTTCACTCAGTCTTGCCCAGAAAAAGCACACAAGTTGCAAGAAATCAAGATTAACAAAAACATGACACGAAATACAATCCATGTACCTTCTTCTGTGAGGTGAATATATCTGTTGTGTTCGTCATAACAAGAAGTTATCTTGTTCACATCTGTCAACTATCAAACAGACAGAGTTCCGGTCCAGAGATATAACTCAGTGAAGAAACTACATGGATAAGTTTTTGGGATTTCTAGGCATTGTATTTTATTTGTATTTTTTTATTTTGATTTCTCACAACTTGGGTCCTATTTTAACGATCTGAGCGCATGGTCTGAAGCTCACAGCGCAAGTGCATTTAGGGCGTGTCCGAATCCACTTTTGCTAGTTTAACGACAGAAAAAACGGTCGATGCGCCTGGCTCATGGTCCAAAAGTGTTGTCCCTCATCTCTTAATGAGTCATGGGTGTGTTTTGGGCGTAACGTGCAATAAACCAATCAGAGTCTCATCTCCCTTTCCCTTTAAAAGCCAGTTGCGCTCGCACCATGGAGGATTCACTATTTACATGGAGCGGAAACACTGAACGCTTCTCCAGAGAGGAATCCTTTTATTTTTAATATTTAAAAATGTGTGTGTGCTGCTGCGCGTCCCTGTGTGTGTAATAAGCAGAGTGTACGTGCGTTGTGCACCGCCTATAGGCTCATATTACTAACACGCCCTTTAAATAACACAAAAAATTCTCGTTTTCAGTTCCTCACAATAGCAACGCTCCAACAATGCTCCTGAACACACACCTGGTTTAGACCAGACGCCCATGGGTGAACAGATGCGCCAGTGCATTTGATATTTAAACAACGTGGAGCTGGACGTGAACATGAGAACTGCGTTGGGCTGAAACTAGCAAAACACACTTGGCGTCGCATTGCGCCGGGTGTATGATAGGGCCCTTAGTGTGCTTTTTCTGGGCGAGACTGAGTGAACTGCAGCACTAACAGAGTTAATGCATGTGCGCAATGTTGTCAATGCAGTCAGATCAGTAATATTGTTGAATATTAAGTGGTCCATAAAAGAAAGAAGGACATTTGGCATTAGTACAAAACCATTGTTCTGTGAATTTTCGTGGGCAAAATCCAGTCATTTAATTTATGAACACGCAATTGGGAGTTTCTCTTGAGGGCGAAAAATTTCCTCACACAGATTTCACAAAGGGTTGAAGTTGGTCTTGGCAACTACTCACAACACCATATTATTGTGGAAAGAATAACATTAAGTTGATGTATAATAAATATGTGTTGTTTTGAGTGTAAGTACATACCAAAGACTAGACTTTCTCTTAGTCTCCTCCAGATGGTTATACTATCTCGCCCGACACAAGATCTGTCTTTAAACCCTTGATTTTTTCATCTATTAATGTCATTATATAACACCGACTGCTTGGTTAGCTGTTTATGAGGATATGCAGCTCTTACACTCTGTACTCATTCGCTAACTGTTCCATTCTGATATCTGCAAACATTAATACCCATATCTGTCCTTAATTATCTGCTAAAAAGAATATATATTAGGGCAGCAGATAAATGCTTAATGATAATTCCTGATAAGAAAAGTGTGTTTGTGAACAATATAATGTACACACAGGTGTACTGTAACTGTGTCCGAGTAAAGAGCATTTATTGCCTTGACTTGGTAGATAAAGTGTCATTACATTATGTCCTATGAAAACAGGTCTTTATTTAATGCAAAATATAGCTATTAGTTCAAGTGAAGTTGTTTAATTAAACATTCTATCATATAATCACATAGTAAACAATGCATACTAATCTCCTGCTGTATTTTGCATTGCAGCTCATCAAGACGCATAACCTGCTTCCTAGTCGAAACTACATTTTTGGCTACCATCCTCATGGCATCTTCTGTTTCGGTGGTTTTTGTAACTTCGGGACGGAGGCCACAGGATTCTCCAAGATATTCCCCGGAATCAAGCCATCTCTTGCCACATTGGCTGGAAACTTCCGCTTGCCAGTGTTTCGGGATTACCTGATGTCTGGAGGTACCCATTTCTAGTTCATTTTATGGATTAAACCATGCACTCAATGCTTGCAATTGCATCACGTATCAGTGCATGAAGTTTATTTTCCGTCTGATTAAAAAGAGGACCATAGTTGTCCTCTCTGTGGTGTAGATAAGAATCCTGCAGTCTATCAAGGACCTCTGAGCTTTGTCCTATTGCGTAGAGAGACACAGCCCGGCATGCGCTGATGTCAATATTTTTTTTGAAGAACTTCTGTTGAAACCTGCCCTATGTACCCACTGATTGATAGGCTATTCTTACACCCTCTTATAAGAAACAAACGTCAATAGTTTCTTCAAAAACTGTCAAACAAATATTTTCCCCAAAATTCCAATATATAATATAATATAATTAATATAATATAACATAATATAATATAATATTTATAATATTTTTTTTTCTTCTCAATTTTAGCCATTATAGCCATTACAGTATAATTAAAAACTATCAATTTTAACATTTTCTAGGCTTTAAAAATATAACAACGTTTAATTTAAGTGAACTTAAAACATTCTACACATAAACACATTATAATAAATGTCACATTTACCCATTGCCTTCAATATATCAGGGCTCAATTTTTTCTATTGGTCCAGTCAGAGCGGTTCAGATTTTTACTTGCCTTGTCAAAATGCACAAAAAGTTATAGTTTTCATTGTTTTTGAGCCATGTAACCTTGTAAACGGTGCTTTAAGATTTTCAGGTAGGTCTAACAGAAATTAAATAAAGTTATCAAACACTTTCTTTACTGCATAAATTATAAATTAAATATAGATTAATCCTTATTAAAGCTACAAAAAACATTCAGTCAAGAGCAGTAAGTGAGTTTCTCTTTGTCTTTTGTTCTTTAAATATCATTAACCACAGACAGCAGCCGGTTTATTAGGCTGCTGTCACTTTAAGACCTGCCGCGGATCTGACACGTATCCCATTTTCTCTTTACGTTCATTTAAGACTGTGCTTGCAAGGATACTTGACAAAACAGGCATTCTCTGATAATTTTGTGTGTTTTTGGTATAATTTTGGGAGTCAATGGCAGCCTATAGAACCGTATGGTAAAAAGTTGTGAAATTTGGCACACTGATAGAGGTCAGTCCAAACATTCACCACAGCAAATTTGGAGTCTCTAACTCATTCCCTCTAGCGCCACCAACTGTCCAAATTTTCACTTACATTTATGGTAATAACTTTTGAACCACATGGGCTAGAAACAGAATTTTTCCCGCCAAAAAAACTACTTTTTCGAACTCCTTCTAGACAGTTTGTCTGATTTTCATGAAAATCAAATCAGATCATCTACAGACCATGCTAGCAAAAAGTTGTCAAAAACACCCAACCGTTCTCGAATAACGCACGAAAGAAATCCATTAAGAGCACACCAAATTGGACACAAGGCTATATCTCCGCAACACTTTAGCGTATTCAGGCCAAACTTGGTACCTGTCATCCCAAGCATGACCTGAGGCTACATGCAGCGTTTCGGCACAGTGCCACCTACTGGTCATGAGATATGGAAAATGGCCTTTTTTGCTTTTAACTTCTGAATGGTTTGCCCAAAAATCATAAAACTGGTCTCTTCTGATTCAGTGCATCAAGTCGAATGATAGCCAATTTTCCCATATTGGCTATTGTGGGCGTCTGCCATTTTGAATTTTGTCCTAAAATGCTGTATTTTAAGAATGCATTAGCGCATCGTTATGAAATTCTGTATGTGTCATCAGGACATGCCCTGAAGGTACTCAAAAAGTTATAATGAAATTTCCAAAAATGATGATTAAAATGATGATTTGATTAATTTTGTTTATTTTAATGAAACCAGTCTTGATAGATTCCTTGGGTCATGCTGAGAACAACGATACCAATTATGCCATATTTGCTCAAACTTGCAATCCGCCATTTTGAATTTCTTTGAAAACCTACTTTTTCAAACTCTTCCTAGACCGTTGGTCTGATTTTCACCTAAATTGGCTCAGATCATCTTCAGACCATGCCGGTAAAAAGTTATCAAAAGCTTTTTGATAGACCAAACCGTTCTTAAGTAACGCATCAACGAATTTGTTGGTATGATGCCAAGCTGATTCTGAGGCTGTAACTCTGCAACGCTTTGGCATATTGACACCAAACTTTGTATGTGTCATTGACACCTCATACTGTCCACACCATAATAATGTGATAACAGCGCCACCTATTGATCAAAAGTGATAAGCAAGTTAATCATATTACAGTGATTGTATTTGTGATTTTGCCATTTTGACTAAAATAATCTAAAAACATCTTTAATTACTTATTGTTGCAGTTTTTCTGAAGCTCTGTTTTTTGCATTGTTCCCTTTTGTGCTTGGCCCTGATAATTGCTGCTTGCAGCTATATTTATTCATCTTTTCATTGACTCAAGAGCCCCCTGCAGTTCCTTCATGAACCCCAGGTTATTTCTGACACTATACCCTTCTGTTTCTCAGGTATCTGCCCTGTAAATCAAAACTCCATTGACTACCTCCTGTCTAGTAACGGTACAGGCAACGCTGTGGTCATCGTGATCGGAGGGGCTGCAGAATCTCTGGACTGTGCCCCAGGGATGAACGCCGTCACTCTGAAAAACCGCAAAGGCTTTGTGAAACTGGCCCTCAAGCATGGGTGAGAAGCGCAAATCATTTTCCTCACCACCTTCCTGATGCTTCCAGTCCTGTCTTTTCTTGGTCAGCAGTAAACGGCAGGGTTGTTGCAGGTGAAGCAACACAAAGCCTTCAGAAATAAGCCTGTGTTGGGCTAGCAAAGCAGTTTGGAGTGAAGTATTAAGCCAGTATTTTGTGGAGAAACAACAAGAACTACATCATTACAAAGCAATGCATAGTAATACACAGAAAATCCCTAACTATTCAAATCTCAAAGAAGCTTATAGGATGAATAAGTGCTTTTGAATAAATTCCTAAAACATGACTTACCTGTCTCACAAGATTTTATGGCAATGGCAATTTATTTATATAGCACTATTTACTACAACCAGTGTTGACCAATGTGCTGTACAACAAAAAGACTAAAAACACCAATAACACAAGGATAAAAAATATAAAACAGTAAAAGAAATTAAGTTTTTTGAGGAAAACATTCCAGAATTTTTCTCCATATAATGGACTTCAATGGGAACCAACGGTTGAAGGTCCAAATCAATGCAAGAAAGGGCTTCAGAGGCTCTGCACGATCCCAGATGAGGAATAGGGTCTTATCCATTTTTATCTTTTTAACCTCAAATGCGCGACTTCGGTGTTCTGCTTTTGCATGACGTATGATGTCATCACGTCGGAAAGGTCACGCGTGACGTCGGTGGAAGTACTGACCCAGTGTTAAACCGAACATGCAAAGACTAAATCAAACACCCTTTACAAAAATAAAGGTAAAACAACGATGTCGGACAATTTTAAAGTTGGAGGAGAACATGAGATGGAGTTTTTCGGCACTGGGTCGGTACTTCCACCTACATCACGCGTTATCTTTTGACGTGATGAAGTCATACGTCGTGATGAAGAACAACACCGAAGTCAAGCATTTGTGGTTAAAAAGTATATAAATGTTTATTTTTTTTGAAAATGGCCGATGGTTTCTCTAGATAAGACCCTATTCCTCGGCTGGGATCGTGCAGAGCCTCTGAAGCCCTTCCTTTGAAATTGCATTGATTTGGACCTTCAACCCATCGGTTGCAATTGAAGTCCATTATGTGGAGAAAAATCCTGGAATGTTTTCCTCAAAAAACTTTTCGACTGAAAAGTCGAACAAAAAATTTCTTTTCGACTGAAGAAAGAAAGGCATGAACATCTTGGATGAGATGGGGGTGAGGAAATTATCAGGAAATTTTCATTTTGAAGTGAACTAATCCTTTAAAAATAGACACAGAAGAAGCCATTCTAATGGAAATGGGAATGTCATTCCAGAGTCTTGGGGCAATTGTAGAGAAAGCGCGATCACCCCTGCACTTCCACCTCGTCTTGGGGATTGATAAGAGTCTCTGGTTGGAAGACCGGAGAGATCTGGTTACATGGTGCTCAATCAATAAATCAGCGATAAATGAAGGAGCCATACCATTTAATGATTTGTAAACAATAAGTACAATTTTAAAATCTACTCTGTAACGCACATGCAGCCAGTGTAAGGACCGTAAAACCGGAGAAATATGATCCCGTTTATGGACCCCCGTCAGAAGTCTAGCTAGCATTTTTTTTTTATTGCAGATTTTCTTTGTATTTTAAAATGTGTATTTCTTTGTCATTATGATAACTTTTGAACTTCCTGTTCCCCTCTCAGGGCTGATCTGGTGCCTGTCTACTCATTTGGTGAGAATGAGGTCTATAAACAGCTGATTTTTGACGATGATTCTTGGTGGCGTGTGGTTCAAAAGAGGCTTCAGAAGATTTTAGGTTTCGCCCCGTGCCTGTTTCATGGCTGTGGACTGTTCTTCCCAGAGTCATGGGGTTTTGTACCTTACTGCAAACCCATCACAACCGTTGGTGAGTAACGGCACATTTGTCACCAAACAGAATTTTTATGGCCATATTTTCTTCTAGGTAATCAAGATTTTTGATGTTAGCCTTTTAAAGTAAAATTGAACAATATATACAGTGCATATATACAGTCTTGCTCAAAAGGTTACACACCCTTACAGAATCTGTGAAAATGTGAATAATTTTAACAAAATTAGAGAGATCATACAAAATGCATGTTATTTTTTATTTAGTACTGTCCTGAATAAGATATTTTGCATAAAAGATGTTTATCTATGATTCTTAATCCTGTGTGTCGTTCCCTGATGATCCACGGCTGTGTGTGTGTGAGTGTGTGTGTCGTTCCCTGATGATCCACGGCTGTGTGAGTGTGTGTTGTTCCCTAAAGATCCACGGCTGTGTGTGAGTGTGTGTGTCGTTCCCTGATGATCCATGGCTGTGAGTGTGTGTGTCGTTCCCTGATGATCCACGGCTGTGTGTGTGTGAGTGTGTGTGTCGTTCCCTGATGATCCACGGCTGTGTGTGTGAGTGTGTGTTGTTCCCTAAAGAACCATGGCTGTGTGTGAGTGTGTGTGTCGTTCCCTGATGATCCATGGCTGTGAGTGTGTGTGTTGTTCCCTGATGATCCATGGCTGTGAGTGTGTGTGTTGTTCCCTGATGATCCATGGCTGTGAGTGTGTGTGTCGTTCCCTGATGATCCACGGCTGTGTGTGTCTGAGTGTGTGAGTGTGTGTGTTGTTCCCTGATGATCCACGGCTGTGTGTGTGAGTGTGTGTGTCGTTCCCTGATGATCCACGGCTGTGTGTGTGTGTGTCGTTCCCTGATGATCTACGGCTGTGTGTGTGTGTGATGGTTGTTCTTGAGTCTCTTGTTTGTCCTGAGCAGTTAAACTGACCAACGTTCTTCAGAAAAATCCTCCAGGTCCTGAAAGCATCTTCTGCATATTTGAGCCCTTTCCAGCAGTGACTGAATGATTCTGAGATCTGAGGACGATTGAGGGACTCAAACACAACTATTAAAAAAGCTTCAAACATTCACTGACGCTCCAGAAGGAAACACGACGCATTAAGAGCCGGGGGTGAAAACTTTTGAACAGGGTAAAGGTTTTTCTTATTTTGTTTAAATATCAATTTTTTTCATTTAGTCCTGCCCTTCAGAAGCAACAGAAGATACTTACATGTTTCCCGGAAGACAAATTAAGTACAATTTACCTTGATCTTCAAATGCAAAAGTTTTCACCCCCGGCTCTTAATGCGTCGTGTTTCCTTCTGGAGCGTCAGTGAATGTTTGAAGCTTTTTTTAATAGTTGTGTTTGAGTCCCTCAATCGTCCTCAGATCTCAGAATCATTCAGTCACTGCTGGAAAGGGTTCAAATATGCAGAAGATGCTTTCAGGACCTGGAGGATTTTTCTGAAGAACGTTGGTCAGTTTAACTGCTCAGAACAAACAAGAGACTCAAGAACAACCATCACACACACACACACAGCCGTGGATCATCAGGGAACGACACACACACACACACACACACACAGCCATGGATCATCAGGGAACAACACACACTCACAGCCGTGGATCATCAGGGAACGACACACACTCACACAGCCGTGGATCATCAGGGAACGACACACAGGATTAAGAATCATAGATAAACATCTTTTATGCAAAATATCTTATTCAGGACAGTACTAAATAAAAAATAACATGCATTTTGTACGATCCCTCTTATTTTGTTAAAATTATTCACATTTTCACAGAATATTTCACACTTTTGAGCAAGACTGTATATTATTTACAGCTGTCATGCTGGTATTTAAATAAATGTAATATGTTTATATCCTTTAAATCCTAAATGTTTAAATTCTACTAGATATTCTACTTTAAACTGGCATGCGTTATAATGAAACATACCTAAAAATAGTCCTAGTTTTATTCAGTTCAAGGACAGTCTCTATGTTGATAGAACGGCTCTTTCAGCTTACGGTCGATATTTGCTGACATCAGAAGCACATTAATGGTTAAAATTTAGACATTTGTTGACATGATCTTAGTTTAACTAGAGTTTAATGATCTGTGGATGAACTTTATAAAAAATGTTTATCTCTTCTACAGTTGGTGAACCCATCACAGTTCCAAAAATTGAGGCGCCGAGTCAGGACGTCATAGATATGTACCATGCCATGTACATCAGGTCCCTCAAGTCTCTCTTTGACAACAACAAGACTCGTTTTGATCTAAATGAGAGTGACATCCTTCTAATTCAGTGAAAGAACACATTAAGGAATAGGAATAACTATCAAAGAACACAACTGAAGTGCCTGTTCAGAGATGGTGAAAGAAATCAATGCTGGTTTCTATTCATTCACTACTGCAAACTGTACTGAAATATACTGTACTATATGGGATGCAGGGAATCTAGCCTGTGTCACTTCTGCTCATCGCCACTGGGTGGCAATCCACAATAAGATTTCTCAGCTGGTGGATGTATATTCCTCAATATATGACAATATATTAAAAGTAATGTATAAAGATTTAATTTAAATGCTGTACTAGATAAAAGTGTTTGCCCCTTTATATTATTTTTAATGCACAAGCAATGCAATTATTGGGAGTTTTGCCTTACTAAAAGCCAAAGGGTGGTTGTGTAACCAAAGAGTCATACGTTATATAGAAACTAACCAAAAAGGAATATTGTGATTCAGTTGTTTGAGTTATAAATTGGAATGAAAGACAAGATATGTTGCTTTTGATGCCATTTGATCATAGCTTGAAGATAAAAACAAGAAAGTAAAAGTGAAGTTGAAGATGATGATGAATACCTGTAAATGTGTGATCAGAATACTAATGAATGCTGGTCATTTTTCTGTAACACTATGGATAATTTACCACAGAAGTATTAATTTTGCATATATAAGTTGCACATGCTTTCAGTTTTCACCATGCACTCTTACATGACGTCGACATTTTGTCCCAGTTACAAATATCAGGCCTTTATTCCAAAAGCAAATGCTTGAAAGACCTCAAACATGTGTTTGCATGCCAAATCTATGGGATTAAATTCCCGCCAAAAGTACTGCAGTCGCGGATCAAAAAATAATAACCATGAAACAAAAATCTAAAAACACATGTAAAAATATATTGCACAAACTGAAAAAAATAACGCAAAATGATCAGAATAGCAAACAGTGTGGTCACGGGTTCACAAAGCGTGAATCAAAAAATTGAAAGCGCATTTAAAAAAAAAAAGCATGAATCAAAACTGAAGTGACGTCAACTCCCCTCTTCGACTGATTGGCTAGAGGAGGAGCTGTCAATCTAGAACTAGTGGACCAATGGTGACGCTTAAGCCCGCCCTAATTTACATGAAACTCGAACCGCAACATTTGGAAAAGCAAGTGCAGAACATGGAAAGAAGAGGAAAGAGAAAAACAGCACAAGCGTACAAAAGAGTAAAATATGAGCAGCACAAAGTACAGAGTAATAAAACCAAAGAAAACTATTTTTAAGAACACATAAATATGTTTGAGATTTGTGCATTATATAATTTTTTATGTGTTTAAAGTTTGATTCATGCCTTTTATTTATTTAAATGCTTATTATATTTTGATCCATGACCACATTTTAGCTTTTTTTTTTTCAGTTTGTGCAATATATCTTTTACACGTTTTTACATTTCCCATCCCATACAAATCAAACAAGCCTTTTTTATTGTTTTGAATGGGAACTAACCTGAATTCAAGTGCCAAGATGTATGTACATGTATGCAATCATATTTAACCTAAGAGAATAACATTTTTATAGTGATTGTGTATTTAAATGGATTCAGGGGATCTGCAGCTCTCGATTGGTGGATAATAAGCAATTACATGCTGACATTTAACCAAAGATTGTGACTTTTAAATTGTGAATATATGCAATAAATGCTGCAGTCTCTGATATCAGCCTTCATTTATGTCCATGAAATCCTGATTCTTTGAATTAAACTTTTGTATATTTTCAGAATAAACCTGTATGAAAAGTATGTGCTGTCTGTTTTTGATTGACACATAACAGCAAAGGTTCTCATTCCTGTCTTTAAACCCAGCCTTGTTTTTTTAAATCAGAGATTTATGCAACAGTTCCATATTATTAGTCCAAAGTCCACGGGTCAATGATAGTTCTTTAAATTAATCAATTAATCAATTCTCCTGACAAATTAAACATAATAAATGTTTGTTTTACTTTCGTAAGAATTCAAATATGCATTTAATAAACCAAATAACACATTGTAATTCACATTCACAGAAAAACCCAGGATATGTTTAAGGTGCATTATAGGATTTATGTAAAGTGTGACTATCTGGGAACTCTTATTTGATTGGCTGATAGTGAGGTGGGGCACAGCCATGAATGAAAGATATTGAATGATTTATCTGGGTCACTAATTGTTTACTCCTTATGTTAAAATATTTATTTAACAAATGTAGCCTATATAAACTGCATGAGCCCTTAAAATTATGCGAAGCTATACATCTAGTAAGTTATATGATATGGTCTTTTATTTTGCTTTTCTCTTTCTTGCTTTTGCTTTATTTTTCTCTGCTGTAGTGATGCCTATATGCATGATTAATAATTTAGTCTGTAAGGACTTCACATGCAATGTTCTTTTAAAATTTGATTGCAATAAATAAAATGAGCAATTCGTTCAAAATAAACAGAAATTAACCCCTTAACTGTCACCCCCCTTTTTGAGAATGGCAGTGAAAATGCATCCAAACCTACATTTGGTCTTGTTTTAAAGAAGACACTCAGCAGATTATTGAAAAAATGAAAGTATGAAAAAGTTATGGAAGTTTAAATTTACTGTAAATCAAATGTACTGTACTAAATATTTTTTTTATATAAAATATATATTTTACAAAATATTTTTTACTCTAAAATTACTATAAAATCAAAGGCATATGTCTAACCAAGTTGTGTTCCAAATTTGAAGTTTATATCACAAAAAATGAAGTTCCCATGAGATTTTGTTTAGGCGTAATACCAAAAATAGCCACTGGGTGACACACATGCCATTGAATTTTTTTTATGCATTCTGCTGTAACAAATTAATACATTTCTGTCCAAATATCACTTCTATCTCAAAATATGGAACCTTGAGACTTTCCGACGATATGTGTTTTATCAAGATTAGAAAATTTTGTCATAAATTATGAAACATTACGACGCCCAATAGGGAAGGATACCGTTTCTATAGTAACAGAAACATCCAATATCAAAACGGTTTTCACAGGATGAATTTTGAGTTTGTAAGCTTTCGAATGATACCTAATTACTAAAATATGTGATATAAAAAAGGCAATAAAAAAAGATAATATTATATTTTAGAGGATAATATACACCGATCAGGCATAACATTATGACCACTGACAGGTGAAGTGAATAACACTGATTATCTCGTCATCATGGCACCTGTTAGTGGGGTCATGGGCGGCCAAGGCTCATTGATGCACGTGGGGAGCGAAGGCTGGCCCGTGTGGTCCGATCAAACAGATTAAAATTGCTCAAGAAGTTAATGCTGTTTCTGATAGAAAGGTGTCAGAATACACAGTGCATCGCAGTTTGTTGCGTATGTTACATCACGTGGATGGCCGGGTGCATGTGCGTCGCTTACCTGGGGAACACATGGCACCAGGATGCACTATGGGAAGAAGGCAAGCCAGCGGAGGCAGTGTGATGCTTTCCAACGATATATAGTTTGTCATGATTAGATTAGGATTTAATTGTAATATAGTGAAGTAAACTTAGGCGTCCCGCTGGCGGGACGGGACAGTTCACCCAAAAATGAAAATTCTGTCATTATTTACTCTCCCTCAAGTTGTTCCAAACCTGTATGAGTTTCTTTCTTCTGCTGAACACAAAGAAAGATATTTTGAAGAATGTCGGAAACCAAACAGTTGATGGTCCCCACTGACTTCCATAGTATTTTATTTTCCTACTATGAAAATCAATGCGGTCCATCAACTGTCTGGTTACCCATAATCATATTTTGTGTTCAGCAGAAGAAAGAAATTAATACAGGTTTGGAACAACTTGAGGGCGAGTAAATGACGACAGAATTTTCATTTTTGGGTGAACTGTCCATTTATCTAGGTCACTTTTTTGTGTGCAAAATCCTTTAAAATAATTGTATCAATAATTGATATTTATTCAATGCTTCACTTTTTATTTCATGTTTATTTTCATTTTCATATCAAATTTACATGATTTTTTAATGTTAAATTGGGCAATGGCGCCCTCTTGTGCTTCATGGCTAATTCTACTTCATATAATAATAATACTATTAATAATAATAATAATAATAATAAAAGTTAGATATTGATTATTAATAAAAGGAATACATTAATTAATTTGTAATAATTTATAAAAAAAATCTCTTTGTTTAGCACTATACTTTTATAGGCTATGTGGAACAGGCCCGTTTATTACACATTATATATTTTATGCTCGTATCAATGCAGTGCTCACCCAGATATTGCATTAACGGGAGAATAATCCAATACTGGGATCACGTTACTCAAACACGGCCCCTCACTTCCTCATATTTGTACGAGTGTAGAGCACAGCACGAGTTTCTAAAGGCCACCTCCCGCCCTTTTCCTTTTGATTGACACGCTCTACGCCAATCAACGTAGAGTATCCATTTACGTCACCAAATATCAGTTTTAGTGTCAGCTTCCTCAGCCAATAGGCGCGAAGCGAGGGTTTGCCGATCAAGGTCGCGGTAATGGCTTCCTAGGCAGGACTTACTTTGTTTATGCCGCCAGTAGCTGTGTTTTGTGTGCTTAATGTACATTATAATACAAATCTGCACGTTTAGGAAGAAAGCTCAGGATCTGACACCTTCGTGCCGGGAGTCTCTCGCCGATGGGGCTGAGTTTGTATGGCTGAATGAGGCTATCGCCTGTGGTACCGTAGAAGGATGAACTCCATCGCCGGTCGGGATCTCTCAGTGTCCGCTGGATCTGTCAGTAACCCCGGGGCAGCGTCATCCAGAGTCCTGCATGTGGAGCTCACATCACAACAGGTACACCTGCAGCATCATATCATCCAGACATATGCTCCATGTGCACGCGCTTATTGCGTGTTGAATATCTAGCGGATCATCTCGTGCATGTGTCACATGTCACCGGATGATCATAACACCGGGCCTCCATGTCCAGTCAAGCTCTGGTCAACATTTATGCATGCAGTGGGGTTTGAAATTTTATATATATATATATTACTGGCTTGCTCATATAGCAGAAATATAGGTTGCACAGTGTCAATCTGTGTCTCCAAACTCAAACACAAAACAAAGCAGACAGCGTCCTAATATTTATGCTCAAGAGGAGCTTGAAACTGGCTAGGAAGGTGGTGGTGCTGCTTATCTCAAGTGCACTGACAGCATAATTTCACATTGGCATACATTGCTCTACAAAGAAAAACCCTTGTTTGGTTTCATGTCACAGTTTATTATTGACATTTAAATGGTTTATCAACAAGAAAACAGTTTAGTTTTTTTTTTTAATTATTAAAAAGACTGCAATTAAAGGCACAATATGTAAGATATTTAGAACAATGTTATATATTTTGTTGACTTGTGTACTTACATTATCCCAAATGTTTCCAAGAATGTTTAAATCCAGAGAAATCATCAATTTTAACCAGGACATCTATCATAGGTCGCTTATCAATGACATCATACCCGCGTTACCCTCGATTTCCGGTTTTATTTTGTTGAAACCATGGAAACACCAAAGACGCTTTAATATATGATGTGTTTTATTAGACACTGTTTGGATCATTCATGGACAGAAAACTGATCATTGTTCTACAGCTCAACACAGTTAGTCTTATTGTTTAAATCTGGTGTTCTTGATTTACCGCGAGTACCATGTTTTACCATGCCTAATATGATCTAGCTCACTGCAGTGTGAACAAGTGTCTCATAGTAGCGCCGAGCAAACGCTCAAGAGTAGCATTATAACATAACTTTAACACAATCAGATGTGTGTAATATGATAAAACAGCGCTGTGTTACCCCACATACACATGAGCGGAAGAAGCGGAAGCGCTCGTCTGTGGCAGAATAAAAGCTCCGCCAAATCAAGGCGTCATCAAGCCACGCCTTTGTTTTGAATAAGCGAACGCTAGCGGCGAATATTACATATTGTGCCTTTAAGGATTTTAAAACATTTCAGGCAAAAATGTGCATATAGTGTATTGTTGATGTAACACTTGAGATTGCCATTAGAGAGTAGTTGTGATTGTGTGTTGCAACAATTGCAATAGTGCAGTGTTGCAATGCACACAGTGCACATACATGCCCTGAATCTGCTCTAACTGAGAGTGCATGTGGAATGATAGTCATGTCCTGCAGCAATCGTCTGTTTAATCACATCACAGGTTCCCGGGAAGTGTTTCGGGGATCGCAGGCTTTCCTGTTAAGCAGTGTCTGTTGATGACTTGGCATTCTATGCGGGGAAATGTTGCATTACTTAATGCTGGAAACATGGGCTGGAGTTACGAGCGGTTTCTTGCAGGAAGAACTCGCCCTGAATCATTTCTATATAATATAATAGAACATTAAATTCTTTTTTTTTTGCCATAAAATATGTACTGGTTTAAACTGCATATTCTAATATTGCCATTAGTATATTCCCACATCCTGCTGCAATTTATACCAGTAATATTGATGCTGTAAAATGCAGGTATAGACATATGCTTGATGAGCTGTATGTGTTTTGAGGGTTTCATGCAGGGTTGTATGATTAATTACATTAAAATCGTGATAATAGTGTAATTATCAAAGGCAACATGCGCCAAACAAGCACCAACTTGTAAAGAAAAGCACTTATAAACCATATAAAGCCTGTTTTTAACAAAAGAGAAACCCCCAAATAAGCACTAGATGGCTTAAAATATGAAAATGAAGAAATTAAGACATTAATATTAGTATTGTATTTTTAACAGTTAAATATTACAGTATTTTGCTTAATATTGTAATTTAGTAGTAATAATTTTACAGTAGTATTAATTTATTATCATTATTACTATAATCAAAACTTTTGATTACATTTGGCAGACTTACAAGCACAACAAACCTGTATTTTCAATTGCAAACACAATTTTTTTTTCCAAGAAAATTAAATTTTATTACCCTTTATTCAAATATTATTACAAATTTGTTAAAGACTTATTGCATAGTTGTGCTTAATTTCAGTCAATTGTTTTATTTGTGATAATGCCAAATTGTGTGACATAATTTTTGGCCAGGCTGTCACACAAAGAAATTATGAACACATGCAAAAACAAGAGAGAAACTACAAAATATTAATAACTGATTATGTTGTAGTCAGTGTATGCTTTTTTTTTTTTTTTTTTTTTTTTTTAAGCTTCTGTGAGCTTTTTTTCTATGCATTTTTTGCTGTAGCTGTAACTGTTGCCAAATAATTTTGTCAGATAAATACCTTAAAGAAGTTTAGTTCTGTTCTTCAATCATATTTTAAAGGGGTCCTAAAATGCTCCTTTTTACAAGATGTAAAATAAGTCTCTGATGTCCCCAGAGTGTGTATGTGAAGTTCAAAATACCCCAAAGATCACTTTTATAGGATGTTAAAATTGTCACTTTTTGAGGGTGAGCAAAAACCTGCCGTTTTTGTGTGTGTCCCTTTAAATGCAAATGAGCTGCTGCTCCCGCCCCCTTTCAGGAAGAGGGCGGAGCTTCAAGAGCTCGTGTTAGCAGCTCCGATTACCTCACCGATCAGCCTTTTATGTTCAAACCGGAGTCAGACAATGATGGAGAGACTCAAGAAGAAGTGACAACATGTAGAATGAGACAGGACGTTTCTGAATGGTTAGTTGATGAATTTATGAGTTAACTATCTTCAAGTCATTGATTAGCATATTCTGTCATGATAATCTATAAATCGCTCGTGTGGGAACTGTTGTAAGATGCACAGAGCCAGAGAATATATGAAGATAGAACAGGTATAGTTTAGTTTAATTACGGTTATAACTTATGTTGTCATCTTGCTTTTATGACATGCTATTGCATTTGTGTTCGTACTGTATTGCAATAAATGTGAAAGACGGATGACAGCTTGAGCGACTCCCAAATGTGCTCGACTACAACAACTCTTCCTCTTCTCAACATGGCCTTTGTTGTGTGTTCCCGGGGGCGGGGTTTATGTAAATTTCAGGGTTAGTGATGTCACCAACCCGTGAAGAAGCTCATTGTAGTCCCTACCAGCCGTTTGTTGTAGTCCTTAAAAAGTGATTTTCTTTTAAAGAAAATATCTCCCTTTGCTTTGAACTTTGAGTGTTGTAACTTTGCAGATGTTGTTTATGCTCAAACAGCAACATTACACACTCACTAAAGTTAAAAAAGTCACATCATAATCAACCACCCCTTCAAAAAATATGCAAAACTTTCCTCATGTTTGATGGTTTAATCAAACTTCTAGGGACATTGCTTTTGGCCACTATTGTATACAAGTTAATTTAACTACATTTTAGACGTAAACTAGCAAAGAAATGGTTTCAAACCTAGTAGACTACAGTTAAAGGCCAAAGTCTTTAGCTCTTATGATGGTGTGTGGCCTGTTGCATGAAGCTTGCTGAACAAACTCTGAGTAGGTTTAGAGTTGACACAACCATACAAATCAAACCTTCACAACGCTCAACATAAACGTTCTCTGTCAACTCAGGTTTGATCCAGAGTTTGCTCAGACTTACCTGGGTAGCAACTGAAACCGGCTTCGTGCAACAGGCCTCACTTCTGCTTCTGTTAAAAATGGAATGCAATCAGAAACAGTGAAATGTGAAACCACATGTGAAGTCCCTGTCACATGATGGGTTGTTAGAGCTTGTCACACCTGTCTGAGGTTTATTTTACTGGAAATGGTTATGACACCAATTGCTTTGGCAGTCACACAGTCACTTGTGACTCTGCTTGAGGCAAAGTCCTGAAGGATCACTGTTATGGACTACAGATGACCTCTGTCAGGGCTTGACGCTTACTGTTTTCCCAAGGTGCACCTGTGCTCCTAAGTTGAAAAATTTAGGAGCGCATTTAGAAACTTTAGGGGCACAACTATTTCTGCATTTATATAAAACACACTGATTTTGCCGTACTAGTGTTATTTTAGTATCTCTGAGATACTGTATAGTTTTTGGTAATATTTTGAATTCAATTTAATTCTGCTTTCATTTTCGTTTTAGTAATTCTGTTTTGTCTTTTTTTTTTTTTTTTTTTTTTTAAATGTAAAAAAATTTTTTTTTTTTTTTTAAATGTCTAGTTATGAATTTTTAGTGAAACTAAATAACAGGTTAATTTCAACTAAATAAAACAAAAAAGTTTGTTTTTTATATTTTATTTTATATCAGTTAACTTTTATTTATTTCAAGAAAAGAGATTTTTTTTTTTTTCATTGTTTAATTTTTGTTAACTATAATACTTGTAAAATCTATATACTTAATATGCGTCAAATAATGTTTTAATCTTTCCTTCCTGTGATGGGGCGTCCCAGACAGAAGCTACAATAGTTTACTTTAAATTAAATGGAAAATAAACTAAATTACGTACAGTTTGTGTAACCAAATAATAACCGGGGTGGAAATTGGACACACTGCGTGACTTTTATTTAATAAACAAGCCCGAAAAAACACGGGACTCTTATTTTGAAATGTCTATGCTTTATTTTTGCAGGAGCTCATTCAAATTCAGATGAGGGGATAAAATATGCATTCTTACAGTATACAACATATTACAATATAAACACCGTACAGTAAACATTGTCATAATTGATCAGCATTAGTTCATAAGTGATCGATCGGCATAAATGTGCGCTGTTCATTGATTGGTCGAGCCTGTAGAACGCACAACAGCGCCACCTTCAGGATTTGAAACGAAACGCCTACATTTATTTAATGAAATCATAGCCTTTTGAAGTTTAATAATCACATTAGGCAGTATTGCGATTTATGTTTTTCCATCCCCAAAATATAAGACGCCTTAAAATGATCATTAAGACGCTTGTTATAGCATTTAAGGTATTGAAGACTTTATGATCTTACATTTAAGAAAACTGATCCGCAGGGATTGTATATTCGCACACATGCTCCAAAATACATTGTACAGTTCACACACATCTATTTTTAGTCGCAAATGCGAGTGAAATGCTCACTGTCGAGCCCTTAAACACCATTCATTGGTTTTCCAGCATTTGCTCAATGTGATATGATTTATCAAACTCAGATATGAAGTCATGCTTGATGTTTCGTTTCATTTTAGCTGTTTGAAACAGCTCCAAACTGCCTAATAAGGGAAAGTTGATCGTACACTAGCTTGTTTGTTCCTGTGCTAGTTAAGTGCCCTGTTAACCTACTAAAATTTACCACTCAACCTTGAGTCTGGGACAAACTGGCCCTGGACGTTCCTCAGTGTTCTGTTGTCTGAAACAAGACAGAAATGGGGGGAATATGGAACAAAGTGTGGTGTTGTTCCTGTAGCTTCAATAATCCTGTGGGGCATCCCATGACTTAGATTTAGTATTAAATGCCTCACGGGCGGAACTGGAAATTCTTTGGGGCTGGTTGTGATGAAAGCTGGTCAGGTGAAGACTTTAGTCTCAGATTAAGTGTTTCATTGAAATGGCTGTGGCCCTGTGCCTTAAATCTGTTCTCTGGACTTTCTCATGTTGTGTAGATTAGGGTCACGAGGTTGTAGTTTTCATAGTTTTTCATGCATCTAATATATTCATGCATAATATTTGGCATTTTTTTCGGCCTACAGTTGTGGTCAGAATTATTGGCACCCCTGAAGTAAAACAATTGAAAGTGGGGGGGAAATCACATTATGAAATAAATGTTTTTCTCTAGCCACAGTTATTGGCACCCAATTATTGCACCGTCCTTTCCCCAAGACAGCAGCTCTGAGTCTTCTTCTCTAATGCCTGATGAGTTTGGAGAATCAGAGCCCATTCCTTCATACAGAATCTCTCCAGATCCTTCAGATTCCCAGCTCTTCTCTTCAGTTCATCACTCATTCTCTATAGGGTTCAGGTCAGGAACTGGGACGGCCTTCATTTTGTGCTTCATCTTGATTTTGATGTTTGTTTTGGATCATTGTCCTGATGGAAGATCCAACCACGGCCCATTATAAGATTTCTAGCAGGTTTTGATGTTTTATCTGTTGGTATTTGCTAGAATTCATGATGCCATGTGTCTGAACAAGAAGTCCAGGACCTTTAGCTAAAAAACAGGCCACGACATTAAAGATCCAGCGGTGTATTTAACCGTGGGCATGGGCTGCTTTTTATTTCCATCTGGTGGGTTTGCTGCCCAAAAGCTCTTGTTTTAGTGTCATGTGACCACAGAACCAGGTCCGTCTGAAGCTCCAGTCGTGTCTGAACTGAATATGCTGGAGTTTGTTTCTGGATGAGCGAGGAGGATTTTCCCAAACATCTTGTGCTGATGTAGGAGCTGTTTGAGACAGTTTTTAGTCTTTCTGAGCCCAAGACTCAACTAATCTCTGCAATTCTCCATCTGTGATCTTGGAGAGTCTTTGTCCACTCAAACGCTCCTCCTCTCGTGCATTAGGACGATATACACACACGTCCTCTTCCAGATTCATAACATCTTCAGTTGATTGAACTTCTTAATTATTGCCCTGATGGTGGAAATGGGGATTTTCAATGCTTTAGCTCTTTTGTTATTTTGTGAAGCTCAACAATCTTTTGCTGCACATCAGAACTATATTCTGTGCTTTTACTCATTGTGATGATGATTATGGGAATTTGGCCGTTGTGTTTCCTCATATTTATACTCCTGTGGAACAGGAAGTCATGGCTGGACAATTTTATGCTCCTAATCACCCTGGTGTGTAAAATATTAATGGGAATATACTTCAGAGATATTTTACTAATAATTGCCAATAATTGTGTCCAACGTGTTTTTGGAGAAAACATTTATTTCATAATGTGATTTTTTTTTTTTTTTTTTTTTTCCTTCCTTCCCCCACTTTCAATTGTTTTACTTCAATGAAAGGTTAGAATTTTTTTTTTTTTTGAATGAATGAATGAATGAATGAAAGATCAAAAGGATAAACAAAACAGATTTATTTTTACACCAATCTTTGATCATATTTACCAGGGGTGCCAATAATTCTGACCACAACTGTATAATAAATTAGAATAAATTAATTGATTAATCTTATGGTTTTTGACCGGTGTTTTTTGTGCCATTAGTGGCAAGTTGTAACAGCCTCCTAAAAAATGTTCCTTCATGGTCCGGTGAACCCAAAACCTGTCAAATTACACAAGACTTCTTTAAGACTTGGTGGACTAGTTGCAACATCCCTTCTGTGTTCATATCGTAGGCCTTTCTTCTCCTTTTTAACTTACAAAAAATCTTATGGTAAACCTTTCCATGCCTACCAACTTCTTTTCCCTTTGGCTCCTTCAAAGCAGTGGATTTGTGCCCAATGTGATGCCATGTTTCGGGCAGGGCGGTGGATTTGGCTTTATACTGGCGTGACGTGAGACTCACAATGATGTTTTGTGCCTGTGTGTTGGTCTGTTCCTGTTCACTGTCAGTTGGTTGTGATGGAGAACTGTGAAACATTCAGACTCGAGCGGGTACATGATCCAGTAAAGAGCAGACTTGATATCACAAAATCCTGAGAAATATCTGAGATATGTCATGACGGATTCCCATTTGCCACTTAATTGGCATTCTCAAAAACCATAGTAAACGCATTACTTCTGAATTAAAGATTATAATGCATGTAAGTGTAAAAACCTTTACGGTTTGATTGCATGAAAGTGTGTTCCTGATGAGTATGCATAGGAAAAGTAAAGTAACAATAAAATTGAAAGGCATCATGTCTTTCTCACTAACTGTCTTTCTGTCTTTGTTCCAACAGAGGCGTTTACGTCACTTGCGGAGCATAGCGGCCCGTAACATCGTGAACAAGAATGGCTCTCCTCTGCTGGACACTTACTTCACCCTTCACCTCTGCCAGGAAGACCGGATATCACGAGGTGACTGATGCTAGCTCAACTTGCTGATACTCCCGCTTAATTTAGTACTTAAAGCTGCAGTGTGTAATTTCAGAAGTAACAAAATCGCAGAAAGTGACTGTTTTCAAACAGTTTTCACCCTGTCTTCCATTGGACTATCAAGGAGATGGCCCCGCCCCCAAACTCCCGCTATTGGTTGAGCTGTTGTCGGGCTGGTCAGACTGCTCAAATAAACAGTGCAATGTTTTGATAGCACAGTAGTGTTTACACCATCATCAATGTACAATTTGTGTACTTGGTTATTTCTGTGTATTTTGCAGTTGGATATTAAAAGCCAACAGTTACACAAAGCAGCTTTAAACTAATGAGACTTTTAATGTGCCCATATTATGCTATTTTATCCTTAATATGGTGTTTGGGGTCAATATTACCCCCAATCGACTTTTCCTTAGTTAAAAAACATGGTTTCCTTCATCTCAGTTGCATACAATTTTGTGACTTTTTCTATATTATCTATCTATACACACACACAAAAAACCTGGGCTTGATTCGGTTGTTCGAAAGGTATGTAAAAAACTTCGGGGTCAAAATGACCCCAATTGAAAATGAATGGGAAAAGCGGGAAAAAAAGTACTTTTCATTCAGATAGCAGAATTCTGCTTCTAACACCTAGATCAATATCCAGAAACAATTCATATTTAATTTTGATCATCATTAGAGTGTTTTTTTTTCATAAAAATGTAATATTTCATATGCATGCTAATGGTGTAGTTGAGGAATTTTGCAGTAAATAGGTAAAAAAAAAAAAAAGTACTTCATATCACCCAAAACACAGCATAAACAAATAGATAAGAAGTAAACAAAAAAAGATATATAATTTGTATTATTAAATTTTACATTTTTTTACACAATCGCTCTATAAATGTTTGGGGTATTTTTGACGTGTAAACAGGAAACGAGGAGAATATGAGGGTTAAAGGCTCTTAATTGTGTTTTGGCGTCTCCTACAACAGGTTTACATGCATCAAAGGTCAAAAAACACATTTTCTCATAATACACACTGCACATCACCACATTGTTCAATGATTCTCAAACGACTCGACGGATGAATCGGTCTCTCTAAATCCCTCCTTTCCGTGAGCTACTCTGCTCTGATTGGCCAGACGGCCCAGTCTGTTGTGATTGGTCTACCGCATACAGCTCATTACCATAACTGAACTTCAGCTCCGGAGGCTTCCTAAAGCTCAGCGATTGCACACACTGTAACGACAGTAACGATGACATAGATTTTACCACATCAATCCGAGCGCGAGTCCGACGTGTAGCCGTAACGCAGTGAGATTCGAATTACAGACGACTCGTTTAGGCGGTTCAGAGTCGATTCTTTCTTTTGAGAGACAATAACTTTATTTATCGTGCACTTTTGGCTTCACAACTTTGCAGAACGTTTACATTCACAAACAGCGATATTACACACTGCATGAAAGGGAATATTCGAAAAACCATAATAGGGGCACTTTAAAACTACATTTCAAACTAAAAAAACAAAGGCCTGTATATAGTCGTGATCATTTTTTTCAGGATTCTTTGATGGATATAAAGTCAAACAGAAGAGCATTTATTTGAAATAGAAATCTTTTGTAACATTATAAGTGTCTTTACTGTCACTTTTGATCAAATGAATGTGTCCTTGCTGAATAAAAGTATTAATTTCTTTTAAAAGAACTTTTGAATGGCAGTGTATTCTGTAAGTCACTCAGGATTTAAAAGCTTTTGGAGGACTTCTAACTTGCTGCTTTTCCTTTTCCAGATTTTTATAAGAGTGAAGTCATCCGAGACTCATTGGTGAGTGCTTTTGTTTTCATTGGTGTTTGGTGATGCGATTTAATGCTTATTATTTAAAACTTGTGAAATGGTAGACGGAGCACAGCATATCATAGCTTAGTAGCGTGGCGTAGCTTAGCATGTTATAGCGTAGCATATCAGCATTCTCAGCAGTCTCCTCTGGATTTATGTTCTGCTGTTGGATAATAAAAGTGAATGTCTTTTGGCTTAGTCACCAATGTCCTTAATGTCTGTTCAGCCTTATGGGACTGCTGAAAACTGAACAATGGTAGCAATAGCTTTCATAGTTAATTTATTACTGTTAAACCAAAATAAATATGGGATCTTTGAACAGTTTATTTGTCTTTATCTGTCATATTTATTTTGTAATTTTATTTGTGGATGCCTTTGGTAAAAATTTTGGCTACCACAAATTGGTTAAAGGATTAATTGGATCTTAAAGATGAGGTGTGTAATTTTTTTATGCTAAAATACAAAAAACGTATGGCTTTGTGGTTGCAAACAAAGTTTGTCTGACAACAGCAGCAGTGGCTCAACCAGTGATGTGAGTGGGTTTCTGTTTGACCAAACAATGGCAGATGGGGGAGTATGTGGGGAAAATAGTAATTTTAAAAATAATCTTAAAAATAGTAATTTTTGGTGCTGGTAATACAGAAATTACACACTTCTCCTATACATTTAACATATTTTATACATCAACAGATACCATATCATTATCATATTTAGCTATAATAAGAGTTGTATAGGGCCCTATAAAATCCGTTTTATTTTTTCACAAATTCATTTTCCGTTTTAATTGTTCTGGATTCCATTAAATTTTTTGGACTCCATCTTAATGGTTAAATTAAATTTTAGTAATCAAAAAGCATGTATAATTAATTTAAATCATGAAACTTATACAATTTAACAACAATTAATTAAAAGTTATGAAATACGTTTTATTTTTCGTTCTCAAATTCTGTTTTCTGGATTCCATTTTAATGGTTTGAATTAAATTTTAAAAATAAAAAATCATGTCTAATTGAATTCATAAAAACTATTTATTTAAAAAAATAAAAAATTTAGTTTCTAAGAAATGTTTTTTTTTTTTTGTTTCAGAAATTCTGTGTTTTGTATTTTAATTTTTCTGGCAATCAAATGAAGGCATAGAACTTAATTTATCTTTTAATCACAATTTCAAGTTAAGCCGAACTTTTATTTTGGCGGGTTGCCATGAAGATCTTTGAGTTTCTGTGTGTTTATGATATGACGATAGTTTTTCTCAAATAAAATGGTAAAATGAAGTGACTCTGGAGATGAAGTTCATGCGTTCATGTCCTCATATAGTGAGACGGCAGAGGCTGAAAACACCACGAGCATTGTGCGTGCTTCAGTGTGTGTGTGTGTGTGTGTGTGGAATAAAACCCTTCATTCACACAGAGGCACCCAGAACATCCAGGATTCATATTTAAATCTTTTTTCTTTTTGCAGTTTAATATTCACACACTAGTAGTTAAGTGTACTGACCTGCTTTTTATTTATTCATAAAACATTTGACAAAATCCGTGAAATTCCGCGTTATAGAGTAAATTCCGTTTTTATGACTGGATTCCACCAGATCATAGGGATCATAGGGTTTTAATCATGTTAAAAGAAGCCTGACCCAGGGCCGACCTGGCAGGGGATGTAGAAAGGCAATGTCCTCAAAACCTAAAGCATCAGGACTTCATCTTCACACATATGGCACATCTACCCTCTCACCTACACAGAAAGGCATTGAGCTCCCAGCAGCACTGCGTCATTTACTGATATAAAACAGCTTTGCTAAATGGACTTTTTGGGGTCACACCGGCAACCTTTTACTTTTGAAACAATCCCTTATTTTACTACGCCAAGAAGGCCTCCGAGCCACTAGAACGGATGTGGCTTGCTTCATTGACGACTGGAAAGCGGTTTAATGACCGCTAGGTCACTCTGTCCAAGCCTGTAATTCTGTTGAAAAACACTGACGCATAGCAACACAACACACAAAAGCAAATGATCATCAGTAATGTGATTTATACTGACACGATGAAAGGCTTTTTGTCCGTTAATCTGACTGTAATGGACGTTTTGATGATCATAGTGCTGAAATGACATATTGTAGGCTATGAGTACTCTACTGTATTTATTAGTGTGTTTTCACATGAGATGACACGCCCAGACTGGAGGCCTGTTCTTGTGTTGTTCTGGGTGTGCTTTTCTCTCTATTTACAGAGTAGGCACAGCTGTATTGAATGCAGTTGTTTATTATTACATTTACAAATTCATGATCATTTAAGTGTAATATCATGGATGGTGGTCTGTAATTTTGTATGTTATACAGTGGTGTGAAAAAGTGTTTGCCCCCTTGTTAAATATGATCAAAGATGGCTGTAAAAAATAAATCTGCATTGTTAATCCTTTTGATATTTTATTAAAAGAATTAGCAAAAATCTAACCTTTCATTGAAGTAAAAGCATTGAAAGTGAGGGGGAAATCACATTATGAAATAAATGTTTTTCTCCAAAACACGTTGGGAACAATTATTTGCCCACTTTTATTAAATACTTTTTGCGATCTCCTTTTTCCAAGATAACAGCTCTGAGTCTTCTCCTATAATGCCTGATGAGTTTGGAGAACAAATGGACTATGGACAGATGAAACACAAAAAAGAGCTTTTTGGCAGCAAACACTTAAGATGGGTTTGGTGCACACAGGGATAAAAAAGTACCCCATGTGTAAAATGAAATATTCTGCTGTATCTTTAATGCTGTGGGCCTTGGCACACCTATTTTTGGACAGTTTTTCCCATTCTTCTTTGCAGGACCTGCAGGAACTTTACACCGATCAGGCATTATGACCACCTTCCTAATATTGTGTTGGTCCCCCTTTTGCTACCAAAACAGCCCTGACCCGTCGAGGCATGGACTCCACTAGACCCCTGAAGGTGTGCTGTGGTATCTGGCACCAAGATGTTAGCAGCAGATCCTTTACGTCCTGTAAGTTGCGAGGTTTGGCCTCCATGGATCGGACTTGTTTGTTCAGCACATCCCACAGATGCTCGATTGGATTGAGATCTGGGGAATTTGGAGGCCAAGTCAACACCTCAAACTCGTTTATGTGCTCCGGAACCATTTTTGCTTTGTGGCAGGGCACATTATCCTGCTGAAAGAGTCCACAGCCACCAGGGAATACCGTTTCCATGAAAGGGTGTACATGGTCTGCAACAATGCTTAGGTAGGTGGTACGTGTCAAAGTAACATCCACATGGATGGCAGGACCCAAGGTTTCCCAGCAGAACATTGCCCAAAGCATCACACTGCCTCCGCCAGCTTGCCTTCTTCCTATAGTGCATCCTGGTGCCATGTGTTCCCCAGGTAAGCGACGCACACGCACCCGGCCATCCACGTGGTGTAAAAGAAAACGTGATTCATCAGACCAGGCCACCTTCTTCCATTGCTCCGTGGTCCAGTTCTGATGCTCACATGCCCACTGTTGGCGCTTTCGGCGGTGGACAGGGGTCAGCATGGGCACCCTGACTGGTCTGCGGCTATGCAGCCCCATACACAACAAACTGCGATGCACTGTGTATTCTGACACCTTTCCATCAGAACCAGCATTAACTTCTTGAGCAATTTGAGCTACAGTAGCTCGTCTGTGGATCGCCTTCGCTCCCCACGTGCATCAATGAGCCTTGGCCGCCCATGACCCTGTCGCCGGTTCACCACTGTTCCTTCCTTGGAGCACTTTTGATAGATACTGACCACTGCAGACCGGGAACACCCCACAAGAGCTGCAGTTTTGGAGATGCTCTGACCCAGTCGTCTAGCCATCACAATCTGGCCCTTGTCAAACTCGCTCAAATCCTTACGCTTGCCCATTTTTCCTGCTTCTAACACATCAACTTTGAGGACAAAATGTTCACTTGCTGCCTAATATATCCCACTCACTAAAAGGTGCCGTGATGAAGAGATAATCAGTGTTATTCACTTCACCTTCATACTAAAAATCTTGCAAATTCTGCAAAAACTATTTTAAAGAGCTCAATTGTAACAAAATCTCCTTTAACCTCTGACCTTCTTGCCCCTCTCTGCTTCCTATTTTGTTTCTTAATTTCCCTTTCTTTCTGGCCTTCCTGTACGTCCTTCCGGTCTCTCATGTAATCACTCCTTCTTTTCAGCCCCTCTGGTGGTCACTGATGGCTGTTTTGTATTTATTTCTGCTGACCTAGTCACTGTGATGGTAGTTTTGTCAGCTGCACATCCTCTTGGAGAAAGACCAAGAGTGTGTCTGTAGAAAGCCTGCAGACTGCATGATGGGACAATTTTGCAAATCTGTTTCTGCTGTTAGTCCTTGAAAGCTTGGCTTGCATTGACTATGCTGATAGGCCACACTTATGCATTATTAATAAAATTGATATGTCTAACAGCCTTAATTGCTGGTCTATTTGATCATATATTGGCTGAACTTTTGTTGGTATTAGTTTAAAAGCTTAAAAAGGGAAGATGTGCAAGCAAGTTACTCACAAAGTACCCTGTATTCATCAGGGTTTGAACACACACACGCACACACACGCACACACAGGCACACACAGGCACACACAGGCACACACAGACACACACAGACACACAGGCACACACGCGCACACAGGCACACACGCACACACAGACAGACACACAGACACACAGGCACACACACAGACACACAGCCACACACACAGAGTACAAAGTACCCTACCCATGTGAACTGCGAGCCCAGTAGTGACAATAAATCCAAAATAAATGCAAAGAAACAGTTTGTAATATAAACTTAATCTATTTATTCATGAAATAAAAAACAATCACTGTTTTTTAATATTTTTAATATGCTTTAAGACAAACCATGTGCAAATTCATGTCAACTCCATTGCTGAGTATTTTCTCTTTAAAACTGCAGTGAACCAAAGACAGTCTCAAAAACTCGGTTTGAAATCGCTGGTGTTTCTGACATCACAAACTACCTTGTAACCAATCACGTCACGTGTGGGCGGGGCTTTAGCATATCATTAACTATTCTCTGAAGCAGGAGAGTCTCAAGAGAAGCAGGTTATCCCTGTGTATTTTTCTGTTGATATGAAAAATCTGGTACACTTAGCAATATAGCGGGTGAATTATGTATATTTCGATGTTATGATGAACTATATGCCTTTCTCCACTGACGTTCTATGATGTTCAAAGCGTTTCTAAGGATGCTGAGACTGAGATGGTGAACGGGAACATGGTTTGTGTAACATTAGCAACACATTATTAGCTGTTTGATAACGTAGTCAAGCAAAAGGCTAATCATACTAATGACCGTTATGTGTCTGACGCTGTAAAGAGCGACACCATTGTGCAGAGTTTACTACAATAACTTGAGTAAAGTTGAGCGAGTGGATCTCTGAGCTGTGTGAGTGAGTGGAGGCGGGGCTCATTTGCATATTCATGGCTCAGCGTATACTAAATGAAGCAAGGGTGTCGAGTTACAGTCAAGCTATTTTAAGGCATGAAGAAATTATTTTTTACACAGGAAAAACTTTTAAATGTGTCATTTTGGTGATCAAAGATGAGTTTTAAGGGATAAAATTACATGATATCGTTGTCAATGTGTAGTTAGCAGCATGAAAAATATATCATAAAGAAAGATCATAAAGATCGTTGACATAATCACTGAAGCTGTCAGTTACAATGCGAGGTACACAAAGCTGCGCTCTTGCGAAAACTGCAATGAATCTTTTATTGGCATTGTGTTTATACTCTGTTGGTTATAATGAAAGGATTTGCGTTTTGAGCGGTGTTTAGCGAACACATCTGATTGGCCATTGTGTTCACACGCTTAATTGATATGTCTGTGTTTGGCTACAAAGCTCAATGCTGCGAAAACACATTTTAAAGCAGCCGGCTATCAAAAACCCTGTTCTTAAATTTTTGCTTGTATGTTTTTCAGAACCCGACATGGCGGAGCTTAGATTTTGCCATGCTGCCGGACCTCTTGGACACGTCTGTGTCATGTTTTGTGGTGAGAATATGGGGTGGGAGAGAAGAACAATACCAACTGCTTATTGAGTGGAAGGTCAACCTAGATGGGCTCAGATACACAGGACAGCAGGTGAGTGGTCAAGGTCAAAATATATACATTCACACTTGTATCTCTTGCTTTCCTTTTTCTATTCTCTACCAAGTAGGGTACGGGGCTAAAGTTACACTTTAAAGGGTTAGTTCACCAAAAAATGAAACTTCTGTAATTACTTCCTCACCCTCATGTTGTTCCAAACCCGTAAGACCTTCGTTCATCTTCAGAACACAAAGATATTTGTGATGAAATCCGAGAGCTTTCTGACCCCTCCATAGACTGCAACATAATTACCACTTTCAAGGCCCAGAAAGGCAGTAAAGACATCGTTAAAATAGTCCATGTGACTCCAGTGGCTCAACCTTAATTTTAATGAAGCGATGAGAATACTTTTGTGCTCAAAAACGAACAAAAATAATGACTTTATTCAACAATTTCTTCTCTTCTATGTCAGTCTCTTACACTGTTGACGTAGTGAACAGTGCAGCACTTCCGGGTTCTACGGCAGAATGCTGGCTCGCTATTGGCCAGCTCCTGTGTCAGCATCACGCATGCGTCGTGGTGCTCATGTGAACAGCATCGGCCAATGGCAAGCTGGCATTCTGACGTAGAACAATGCAAAAGACACAATGCTTTTTATAATGTCTAAATTAATGCTTTTTCGAAACAATCATTTTAGCAAAGTTTGTACTATTTTCTGTTTATTTTGATGAATAAAAGTCATTTTTGTTCAATAAATATACTGTCATTAAAATGTTAATATAAAAATATATTTTAAAAATACAGAAACAAAATGATTTTAAAAAGTAAAGATTAAGGAGATCCCATAATCATTTAATATAGATTTACAGTAGTAACTATAAATGTTATTTTATTATGATATGATTAATTTCATACTTTTAAATATGATTGTTTCATTATAAATCTGGGTGGACACCCAACTTAATAATATATGATATTTACCATCTGAATCTAACCATGTCAACAAATGGAAAAGTCAGCCGGCTGTTTATTATCATGTTTTTTTTTTTATTGTGTCTTTCGCCTTTTACCCAAAATACCATAATTTTACATATTCTTCCATTATTGAAAAACTGTTGCTTTGAGCAAAACTGAAAATCATTAGGAAGACCTTTGTCTCAAAATATATTCAATAATTTTAGCGCTTCTCATTTGCTACTTAAATCTACATTTTAAAAAAACATCAAATATTAGATCAAATTAGCGTAGAATCAACGCAGAACAGACAAATTTCCACATGCAGCTTAAAAAGCAGATGTTTTGCAAAGTGCTGAGGCAAGTTTTTGTGCCATCTAGTGGGTTAGAGGAGAATAAAATCAAAGGCGCCTTTAGCCTCATTGTACCCTAATGTTGCTTTCCTTTATGTCCATCTAGTAGACCAAAGATTTTCATGAGGGGGAAAAAATATGTAAATAATAAAACTGAAATGTTTCGAATTCTTGAGTAATATTCAAATACAATATGTATAAAATCCTACAAAACTTTTATGTTAAGTTTATGTTGAGTAATTGTAGTAGCAATAATAATTATAATATGTATTATAATATTACACTGTAAAAAAAGATCAGTAGAAAAACATAAAAAGGGATTTTCTGCCGAAAAGTTAACGGACATTTTATTAAGACACCTGTAAAAAATCAATATGGAAAATTCTTATTTTTACATATGTTATTTATTATTTATTTTTTATTATTATTATTATATAGACAATTTATATATAATTATATTATATATTGAATTCTGTAAATTCTGCTTCAAATTCACAACCAAAAAAAAAAATCACATTTGGCATTTCTCTTTTCTCTTCATCTCTTTTCCCTCAGATTCGCTCCAGAAATCCGAATGAGATCATTTTTGGACTGAACGATGGCTACTATGCAGCTGAGTTTGATCAGAAGGTATTGTTCAAACTCTTGGAATGGGCTTCAAAATACATTCCAGGCCATCTTCAGACCTTGCCATCTATCAGAGCTTGAATTCACTTCTGTCTCTTGGGTTTTCAACCTGTAGAATCCTTCATATGGTAAGAGGAGACTCTTGTGACGCTCATGGACTGTTTTCTTTTCCATAGGAGAATTCTGACAGGAAGAAGAACAGTTTGCTCCAGGTGGACCAGAGCTCTGTCAGAAACTCCTACAGTGTTTTCTCTTTACTGAGGTGAGACAGACTCCATTTAAAGGGAACATATTATGGAAAAAAAAATATTTTACTTTTACATGCACAATTCAATGCTCCTTCTAGAATTATGATTTGTGAAGTAGATTTGAGGTAACCTTAAGTGGGGAAAATCATAAAATACTACAAATTTTGAAGCCTAATTGCCATATATAATTAGAAATAAGATCTCTTTTTTTAGAGATGCACTGATCGACCGGCCAGGGATCAGAATTGGCTGATTTTCCACATGATCGGCCCTGATCGGTGACCCGCCGGTCAGTCTCATGTCTTACCGATTCCGAAGTGACACACACACACACACACTCGTCTCATTCGCTCCGGTTAAATAGTGCTTGTATTGCGCATAATTTGACTAATTCCCGCAGGTTTCGAGCATGCACCACTGATCTACAGTCAAACCAACATTTATTCAGACACCTTCAACATTTTCTCACGATATCACAGTTTATTCTCTATAGTTTAGAAAATGGTAGTAAAACATGACAAGAACTCCGAGTTAAACTGTGTCAGAACAAATTCATCTTGATAATGTCAGATAACTTTGATAGAAAGGGATGTAATGGATTACAATCAACCAATCAGCTGTTAGATTTAAGTGCACAATTAGATAATACCAATTTAGCTCAACCAATGACCAAGCAATGCTTCATTTTGTTCAGTCTGTGGTGTCAAAGGTCAAACTTCAGCAAAACATGCTCAGCTCAAAGTGTCTGAATCATTTTGGTCCCAAATTTTGATCAGTTTTACTGGTAGTCACTGTATGAAGAACTGGGTATAATATGTCACAGTTGACTTTATTTTGCTCTCCTCACTTACATTAATGAACTATAGTGTGCTGCACACACTAGTAAACATTATATCTGCTGTCTGAATCATTTTTGGTTTGTATATAAGTGGAAAACACGAAACGGAATTTACTGTTTAACGCGGAATGTCATGGAATTTGTCAAATTTTGGATGAATAAATCAAAAGTAGGTCAGAACACTTAAATCACATCACAATATGGACGAGTGTCTGTGAATATTAAACTATTAGAAGACTATTTGAATATGAATCCGCAGACGTGCGGCAACCCGTCAAAATAAACGTTTGGCTTAACTTGTGAGAGAAATATATATTTCTATTGTATAGTATTATGTATGTCTACTACTAATAATAACAACAACAATACAATAATAAATACAGGAATAATCACATAATTTTTCTTCCATGTTTTAATTTTAACAGTAAACATCTGTTGTGCAGAACTTTGTTTGCCAAAAATGAAAGGGTTTATTTAAATTTCATTTCAACGTTTTATGCCTTCATTTGATTACCAGAAAAACTAAAATACACAAAACAAACATTTAATAGGGCCCTATTATTGTAAACAAATGAATAAATTAAGTTATTTTTTATTAATTCAATAAATTGGACATGTTTTTGATTAAATCATTAAAATGGAATCCATAAAAATTTAAATTTCATAGGGCCCTAAATTCTCAAACAGCTCATGAGACCCAAGTACCAAAATGAGTGTATGACTGCGCTTGAATGGTCAAATACAAACCCGATTCCAAAAAAGTTGGGACACTGTACAAATTGTGAATAAAAAAGGAATGCAACAATTTACAAATCTCATAAACTTATATTTTATTCACAATAGAATATAGATAACATATCAAATGTTGAAAGTGAGACATTTTGAAATGTCATGCCAAATATTGGCTCATTTTGGATTTCATGAGAGCTACACATTCCAAAAAAGTTGGGACGGGTAGCAATAAGAGGCCGGAAAAGTTAAATGTACATATAAGGAACAGCTGGAGGACCAATTTGCGACTTATTAGGTCAATTGGCAACATGATTGGGTATAAAAAGAGCCTCTCAGAGTGGCAGTGTCTCTCAGAAGTCAAGATGGGCAGAGGATCACCAATTCCCCCAATGCTGCGGAGAAAAATAGTGGAGCAATATCAGAAAGGAGTTTCTCAGAGAAAAATTGCAAAGAGTTTGAAGTTATCATCATCTACAGTGCATAATATCATCCAAAGATTCAGAGAATCTGGAACAATCTCTGTGCGTAAGGGTCAAGGCCGGAAAACCATACTGGATGCCCGTGATCTTCGGGCCCTTAGACGGCACTGCATCACATACAGGAATGCTACTGTAATGGAAATCACAACATGGGCTCAGGAATACTTCCAGAAAACATTGTCGGTGAACACAATCCACCGTGCCATTCGCCGTTGCCGGCTAAAACTCTATAGGTCAAAAAAGAAGCCATATCTAAACATGATCCAGAAGCGCAGGCGTTTTCTCTGGGCCAAGGCTCATTTAAAATGGACTGTGGCAAAGTGGAAAACTGTTCTGTGGTCAGACGAATCAAAATTTGAGGTTCTTTTTGGAAAACTGGGACGCCATGTCATCCGGACTAAAGAGGACAAGGACAACCCAAGTTGTTATCAACGCTCAGTTCAGAAGCCTGCATCTCTGATGGTATGGGGTTGCATGAGTGTGTGTGGCATGGGCAGCTTACACATCTGGAAAGGCACCATCAATGCTGAAAGGTATATCCAAGTTCTAGAACAACATATGTTCCCATCCAGACGTCGTCTCTTTCAGGGAAGACCTTGCATTTTCCAACATGACAATGCCAGACCACATACTGCATCAATTACAACATCATACAAGAAACAAGATTTCAATCAGAAGCAAGATCAATTTTCTTACCCCATTGGCAAATAATTGTGCTTGTTTTAAGCAAAAACCCACTTCATTTTGATTTTATTTTCCAGAAAACAAGAAAAAATATCTTATGTAATTTTACTCATCTAGTAAATGCTTCTTGATGTAAGAATTTTTAGATATTTAGACTGGAAACAAGTCAAAAATACTAAATAAGAAAAGCATTTTTTGCAGTGTAATGCATCTGCAGTGCTCTGACGGTATCGACACATCGCTGTCTATTACGAAAAGAATTGGAATTTCGTTCCTACAGGAATAGCATTTGCTCTTAAAGGGTTAGTTCACCCAAAAATGAAAATTACCCCATGATTTACTCTCCCTCAAGTCATCCTAGGTGTGTATGACATTCTTCTTTCAGACGAACACAATCTTGAGTTATATTAAAAATGTCCTGCTCTTCCAAGCTTTATAATGGCAGCCCAAAATTTGAAGCCCAAAAAAGTGCATCCATCCATTATAAAAGTAATCCACACCACCTTCTGTATTCAACAGAAAGTGTAGCGCCTCTCGCAGTTCAAAACGCTTACGCTACGTCCAACGTCATCGTCGCGCCAGTTGTGCTGGAAGCTAGATATTTTACTTTATAACATATTAAATATGGATATTTTTCTTACACAAACCCATCGATTCGCTTCAGAAGGGCTTTATTAACCCCCGGAACCGTGTGGAGCACTTTTATAATGGATGGATGCACTTTTTTTTAGGCTTCAAATTTTGGGCTGCCATTATAAAGCTTGGAAGAGCCAGGACATTTTTAAATATAACTCTGATTGTATTCGTCTGAAAGAAGAATGTCATACACACCTAGGATGACTTGAGGGAGAGTAAATCATGGGGTAATTTTCATTTTTGGGTGAACTATCCTTTTAACACATGTTTGAAAGCCCCTCGGTTGCTTTTCAGTATTATCTTCCCATCATCAAGAAAAGTTCCTTTCCTTGTCCGCCAGATAGCGCTCGGTGTTTTTTTTTTTTCTATTTCAAATTGGCCCCCTGCTGCAGGGTGGCGTCTCGTTTCTTTAGCCAAAGATGACTGATGTTTTTGCAGTCTTGGATAACCGTAATCCTTGGATAAAAGAGCTGATGGATGAGGAGAGCAGGAAATCAAGGAAGAAAAATTAGTCCACCTTGTCATGGTATTGGCAGACCTCTCCAAACCCAGAGAAGCTGAATGTTGGCTCAATGTTCTGCTGTTGCTTCATTGCAACACTAGATGGCATCAGCTCTCTGCAAATACACGTGTGTTTTGTAATGTAACACAACCTGAGAGAAAGGAGGCCCTTTGGAGAGTGTTAAATAACTGTGACACACTTCCCGTATTCAGGTTTATCTGTACTATTACAACATCAAAATTACATCTATCTAAAGAATGATCCCACAGATGTTGTTAAGAAACACATAAGCGCCCGTTTTCTTGACCCTCCGTTCATACGCACCTCAATGGCCATGTGTGTGTATGGTTGTGTGGAATGTAGGGCAGTTCCTGAGAGCGGTGCTGTAGTGGGTGATCTAGAGCTCGCTGGAGGAGCTGCTCTCCACGTGTGACGGTGATTGTGAGTCTCTTGGTAGTCTTGATTAGGAGTCTGTGCAATATCTTGGCTTCGGCCTGAGGTGGGCCCATGTCTTGGCCGAAATTCCGAAATCTCACGCATAGGATGCATATTTGTATCCACACGCCGACTGACAGAAACATGCATGGGATGCGTTACTCCAGCTTTTTTTGTAACGATATGGACTTTTTTTTAAAATTCTTTTTTTTGTATTTTGAGGATATCTGTGTAGAAAATGAACAATGGCTGAAAAAATTATGCTTCGTGCCAAGAGATGGGAATTACAAATAATTTAACAATTCCAAATCCAATACCAAAATTCCAATACCTTAACAATTCTTTTAGTACTTTAAAGACATATAGACAGAGACATATAGACAGAGACATATAGACAGAGACATATAGACAGAGACATATAGACAGAGACATATAGACAGAGACATATAGACAGATGGAGGGATAGAACAACAGATAGATGGAGAGATGGATGGATGAGAGATGGATGGATGGATGGATGAGAGATGGATGGATGGATGGATGAGAGATGGATGGATGGATGGATGAGAGATGGATGGATGGATGGATGAGAGATGGATGGATGAGAGATGGATGGATGAGAGATGGATGGATGAGAGATGGATGGAGAGATGGATGGATGGATGGAGAGATGGATGGATGGATGGAGGGATGGATGGATGGAGAGATGGATGGATGGATGGAGGGATGGATGGATGGAGAGATGGATGGATGAGAGATGGATGGATGAGAGATGGATGGATGAGAGATGGATGGATGGATGGAGAGATGGATGGATGAGAGATGGATGGATGAGAGATGGATGGATGGATGGATGGATGAGAGATGGATGGATGAGAGATGGATGGATGAGAGATGGATGGATGGATGGATGGATGGATGGATGGATGGATGGATGGATGGATGAGAGATGGATGGATGAGAGATGGATGGATGGATGGATGGATGGATGAGAGATGGATGGATGGATGGATGGATGAGAGATGGATGGATGGATGGATGGATGGATGGATGGATTGAGAGATGGATGGATGAGAGAGGTGGATGGATGGATGGATGGATGGATGGATGGATTGAGAGATGGATGGATGAGAGAGGTGGATGGATGGATGGATGAGAGATGGATGGATGAGAGAGGTGGATGGATGAATGAGAGATGGATGAGAGATGGATGGATGAGAGAGGTGGATGGATGAATGAGAGATGGATGGATGAGAGATGGATGGATGGGAGATGGATGGATGGATGGATGAGAGATGGATGGATGGGAGATGGATGGATGGATGGATGAGAGATGGATGGATGGATGAGAGATGGATGGATGGATGGATGAGAGATGGATGGATGGATGAGAGATGGATGGATGGATGAGAGATGGATGGATGAGAGATGGATGGATGGGAGATGGATGGATGGGAGATGGATGGATGGATGGATGAGAGATGGATGGATGGATGAGAGATGGATGAGAGATGGATGGATGAGAGGTGGATGGATGGATGAGAGATGGATGAGAGATGGATGGATGAGAGGTGGATGGATGGATGGATGGATGGATGGATGAGAGATGGATGGATGAGAGATGGATGGATGAGAGATGGATGGATGGATGGATGGATGGATGAGAGATGGATGGGTGGATGGATGAGAGAGGTGGATGGAAAGATAGATAGAACGAACTATAGATAGATGGATGGATAGAACAAACTATAGATAGATAGATGGATAGATGGATGGATTGATGGATAGAATGAACGATGGATGGATGATAGAGAGAGATGTTGGATGGATGGATGGATGGATTGATGGATAGATTGTATAGAACAAAATACAATTCTACTACTAAATGATGAGAGTTTTAATAATAAATGAATTTAAATTTTGAAAATCCTTCTTGATGGATGTTTACACAGGCTTTTTAGAGGCAGCTTAAATGCAATCCAGTCATTCAATATATAAACAAATAAAAAATGGTAACATTTCTTTCATTTATTTTATAAAATACCACAGACAAAATGCACAATGTGCTTCTTTAACTACATGTTGTTACATTGGTATCTACAAAGAACTGAAGAGTCATTTGTGTTCAGTAATCAGACTGCACTGTATGTGTTTGATTCCCTTAAAAGAACCGGTTCATACGAGTCATTCTTTCTGAATCAGGATTCGCTGTCTATCTGAATGTATTTGATTCCCTTAAAAGACCAGATTCAGGAGAGTCATTAGTTTGGGAATCAGACGACACCGGCTGCGTTGTGTGTTTTTGATTCACTTAAAACATACGAGGCCTCATAAGTGTTGTTTGGTTTGGGAATTAGACTCCATTGGCTGTACTTGATTGTGATCCGGGTTGAATGGGCGGATGGCGGCGGTTGTTATCAGCACTGAGGAAACATTTGATTTGATTGACAGCGCCGTGTTGTCAGCGATTAACTCAACCTGTCACGTAGGAGAGGAAAGAGGAAAAACAAGATATTAGAGTAGTTAGTCTTCTAATAAAATGAATCATTAATCAAGAGAGAAACGTTTCCTCTGCATGTGCGATTTATGCTGCTCTAGGGCGGGCGGCCCGTCCGTCATACTATAACGGGCCACTCATGGGAAAAAACGTGTGATTCGGTGTGTTTTCTTTTGCATTTGTTTTATGATGGTGTGTTAGTGGGCCAAAGTAGCTTTTTGTCTTTGGAGAATGTGTTTGCACTGGTTCTTTGGTTCCTTCCCGTACTTTCTCATACAGGAAATGTTCTCAGCGAGGCTTAAGCAAGCCAAAGGAAATTCCTGCTTGCGTATGAATTCAACTTTTTATCTCCCATCACCCGTCACAGCTGGTTCACACTGGGAATAATCAACACTTGCTTTTTCAGTGCAAAGAACTGTCATATCTATTCTTTGTAACAACTAAATCTAGTGTTTTACATCCACTTTTTTGGACGTTCTTGTGTCTTAAAGTAATAGTTCTAAGAATTACAGTGCATTTTTTTTCTGTGCAACATTTTGGGTGAACTATTCCTTCTTTTTAAAGATTTACAGTTCGATTTTCCTCGCTCTCCCATCAATAAAGTAGCAAGTGAAGAATGGCGGTGTTGTACGGCAAAGTTCATGGAGTAGACCATGACCTTGTGGTTGCTGCGGCGATAAGCCTTTCCTGCTTTTAGCGCCTTTCAACAGGTCGACGGGTCGTGCGCTCCCCCGCCGAAGGGCATGGCTCTGGACCGGATTATCGGGTACGGCTTTAACAGCTGGGTTCACGCTAGCTCCCTAAAACCCTAAAGCAACAACCTTGAGGACCGGTAACGCCTGCCATGCCTCACGGAAAAACAAAGTCGCCCTTAATCTCCGCATCGCCCGGCTGAAAATGGACGCTGGTGTTTTGGTCTCTCAGGGCTTTGTGGGAGGCTGTGGTAATAATAGTGTCGAGAAGGCATGAGGGCCCCGCTTATAGAGAAGCTTTAATAAAGGGATAAAGTGCATCAGCATCTCTCCATCACCTTCTACAAGCCCTGCACACACTCAAGCTCTTTTCCTGAACCTAGAAATTAATACTTTTATTCAGCAAGGACATATTAAATTGATCAAAAATTGATTTATAATGATACAATGATTTCTATTTCAAATAAATGCTGTTTTTTGAACTTTGTATTTCTCAAAGAATCCTGAAAATAAAAATAAAAAGATCATGGTTTCCACAAAAATATTATATTAATTATATTATATTATTTTATATTATATTATATCATATTTATTATATTATAATATACTATATTATATTAACTATATTAGTGCTGTCAATCGATTAAAAAAATTAACTAATTAATCACATTTTTTTTTCTGTAATTAATCACGATTAAAAACATTGGAGTTTTCAGTATTTTTATAATGTAATAATTTCACAGTTAATCTCAAAATTAATGTAGAAACAACTTAAAGACAGTATATTTTAAATATTTGTTGTAATGGCATCTTTTTATGAATGAAGGGCAGTATCACTGACACTAATACTGATACTGATGTCTCGATGAAATTTGTTTTTTAAACAATAATGATAGATATTCAACATTTCAACATTTTATTAGGCTTTAAAAAAAAACTTAATTTAAGTGAACTTAAAACAGTCTTAACATAAACCCATTATAATAAATGTAATTTATTTGTCATGAATTATGAATCTCTGTTCCCTTTGTTCTTTGATGAACATTATTGACAGAATCGTTATTTAACTCATTTAAGACTGCTCTTATGAGAATGAGACAAAACGGGCATTTTGGCATAATTCTTGTAATTATTGTTCATTCAGGCGTGAAAGAGCTCGATACTGGCGCGCGTCTTTCTGAGCGTCGTGTGTGTGTCATAGTCAGGACATTCACAGACAGCGCGTTCTCTTCTGTCTTTCTGAGTGTCGTGTGTGTGTGTGTCACAGTCAGGACATTCACAGTCAGCACGTTCTCTTCTGTCTTTCTGAGCATCGTGTGTGTGTGTGTCATAGTCAGGACATTCACAGACAGCGTGTTCTCTTTTGTCTTTCTGAGCGTCGTGTGTGTGTCACAGTCAGGACATTCACAGACAGCGCGTTCTCTTCTGTCTTTCTGAGCGTCGTGTGTGTGTCATAGTCAGGACATTCACAGACAGCGCGTTCTCTTCTGTCTTTTTGAGCGTTGTGTGTGTGTGTCATAGTCAGGACATTCACAGGCAGCGCGTTCTCTTTTGTCTTTCTGAGTGTCGTGTGTGTGTGTCACAGTCAGGACATTCACAGTCAGCGCGTTCTCTTTTGTCTTTCTGAGCGTCGTGTGTGTGTCACAGTCAGGACATTCACAGACAGCGTGTTCTCTTTTGTCTTTCTGAGCGTCGTGTGTGTGTCACAGTCAGGACATTCACAGTCAGCACGTTCTCTTCTGTCTTTCTGAGCATCGTGTGTGTGTGTGTCATAGTCAGGACATTCACAGACAGCGTGTTCTCTTTTGTCTTTCTGAGTGTCGTGTGTGTGTGTGTCACAGTCAGGACATTCACAGTCAGCACGTTCTCTTTTGTCTTTCTGAGCATCGTGTGTGTGTGTGTCATAGTCAGGACATTCTCACACAGCGCGTTCTCTTCTGTCTTTCTGAGCGTCGTGTGTGTGTTATAGTCAGGACATTCTCACACAGCGCGTTCTCTTCTGTCTTTCTGAGTGTCGTGTGTGTGTGTCATAGTCAGGACATTCACAGTCAGCGCGTTCTCTTCTGTCTTGTCGCACTTGAATGGTTTAAAAGCATTTGCATGAATAAGAGTGTGAATCTGGGTTCATTCAGGGTTCCACATGTGATTACTTGTATGTGTGCTTAATGTGTTTCACCGTCTGTTTGGTTGGATGACTGTAATGTTTTAATACAGATTTATGTTACACTCATCATGAAGCACAGTCCCGGAGCTGTTATAATCGAACTCTCTATGGATGTAAGAGACAGTAAGGGTCAGCCGAACTTGAATGCCTCCTTGCCGTGAGCTGGAGGGCCTGAAAACAGCAGATCTGCAGCTTACATTATCTAAGCTGCAGATCTAACCCCTACAGCTGGATTTGTCGGGAAGAATTTTTCCTTTTGTTCCAGTTACAGAATACATGTAAGCTTTTTGGCTCACACTAAGGAGCTGGCCTTGTTTATTTGATTAATCAGCATGGTAGTGATTCTTCACAGCAGGACATTTCTGAAAACAGGCACTTTCCAAGAAAAAATACATTTTAAACAGTAACTTTGGTAACGGTGTAAAGGTTGAGCTTGACGAATACACTGAAAAGTAGAAATAGACTAGAAATAGAAATAGAAGAGTCAGACTGGTAACCCAAAGGTTGCTGGTTCGATTCTCAGTACCGGCAGGAACTTTAATTTGTATAGTACAGTATAGGACCACAAGCTGAACTTGAACTTGGTCGCCCAGAAGTTTGATTCCGAGCAACAAAAGTGTTCTTGTTACCTTTTTTGTGAAGTATATTTGGATACAGGTTTCAAATATGCGTTGAGTTTCCACTACACAGGCTGTTTAATCTTAAAAAGACATGGGATTTGTACATTTACATCTGTAAAAAAATAAAAAAAGAGTAATGGCCACCAATTTCTATCCTTTTGGTTGTAATCCTGAAGTTCCAACAACTTTTTTTAACTTTAGTGAGTGTGTAATGTTGCTGTTTGAGCATAAACAACATCTGCAAAGTTACGACGCTCAAAGTTCAAAGCAAAGGGAGATATTTTCTTTAAAAGAAATCGCTTTTTAAGGACTACAACAAACGGCTGGTAGGGACTACAATGAGCTTCTTCACTAACCCTAAAATGTACATAAACCCCGCCCCCGGGAACACACAACAAAGGTCATGTTGAGAAGAGGAAGAGTTGTTGTAGTCGAGCACATTTGGGAGTCGCTCAAGCTGTCATCCGTCTTTCACATTTATTGCAATACAGTACGAACACAAATGCAATAGCATGTCATAAAAGCAAGATGACAACATAAGTTATAACCGTAATTAAACTAAACTATACCTGTTCTATCTTCATATATTCTCTGGCTCTGTGCATCTTACAACAGTTCCCACACGAGCGATTTATAGATAATCATGACAGAATATGCTAATCAATGACTTGAAGGTAGTGAACTCATAAATTCATCAACTATCCATTCAGAAACGTCCTGTCTCATTCTACATGTTGTCTCTTCTTCTTGAGTCTCTCCATCATTATCCGACTCCGGTTTGATCATAAAAGGCTGAACAGTTTCGGAAATTTTCAGTGCGTGTCTGCGTGAGGTAATCGGAGCTGCTAACACGAGCTCTTGAAGCTCCGCCCTTTTCCTGAAAGGGGGCGGGAGCAGCAGCTCATTTGCATTTAAAGGGACACCCCTTGCTCAAAAAAGTGACAATTTTAACATGCTACAAAAATGATCTGTGTGGTATTTTGAGTTAAAACTTCACATACACACTCTGGGGACATCAGAGACTTATTTTACAACTTGTAAAAAGGGGCTTTATAGGACCTCTTTAAATTAACCCCGCTTAAGCCAAGATATCTGTTTTTGAGCAAAAATGAGCACAGATGATGTCATGGCGCGGTGTCAAAAGCATTAGTCGTCTCTCTGCAAAGACCAGGCAGGAATGTCAGAGCCCAAAATATTTCCATGCGGCACAATCTTATCTGTCCCTTCAGTCGTGGAGACAATGGCGAGTCCTGAGGTGTGTGGAGACAGAGGCGTGTGTTGACATTCTCCTGCTCTGAGCAGCAGGTACGGGTCCACTGTCGATAGTTGCGTGTTTGTTTTCTTTTCCGTTCAGGCTCACATCCCTCAGAGTTCTTTGCACTCTAGATTTTTCCGTGTCGTGTCACTTGTTCATTGTGCAATAAAAGTGTTTTTGTTTCTTTTTTGTGTGAAGGATATTTGGGCGCAGGTTAACAGATGTGACGTGTTTTCGTAAGCACGACCCAATATGTTTGATTCCTTTGCACAGGCTGTGCACATTATCTTTGATTTATGTACTGTGAGTGTAATTATTAGTCTACAGTGAAAACCATATCGATCAGTGACACTTCAGGTATAATCATACCAGTGCAATGAGCGCAATGCTTTTTGGGGAAAGCAGGTTGAGTGTAACGTTTAAGCAATCATTTATACCGGATCTAAGTGTTCTTTTAGGTAAATTACACGTACAGATCTGTGGCTTTGGGTGTGTGTGTGTGTGTGTGTGTGTGTGTGTGTGTGTGTGTGTGTGTGTGTGTGTGTGTGTGTGTGTGTGTGTGTGTGTGTGTGTGTGTGTGTGTGTGTGTGTGTGTGTGTGTGTGTGACTCGTATCTCCAGGAGGGAAATTGCAAAGACAACAGAAGGCTGGCTGTCACCTGATAGAAGGGCATTTATCAGTATTTATCCAAACAAAAAAAGAGACAGAAAACATTTTTCATCCCTTCATTTTGTAGATACCAACCAGACAGACTGTATTTCATTTCCTTTCTTTGTCTTTTCCACTCACACTCTTACACACACAAAGTGATCCGTGGAATGCTCCATGGAAGCTGTTGCTTAAAATTTGAAAGGTCACATGATATGAAGGCCATTCTATGAAATTAAAAATTCTATCTGATGTATAAATGTTAATAAATTGTGTTGTGCTTCTCAAGTAAAGTTATTATTAAATATTAAAATAAATAAAATATTACAATTAATTTGTTATAAATATACAATTTGAATTATTATAAAATGGAATAAAACTATGGAAGATTGTTTCTGCCACAGATTAAAAATATAAAAGGTAATTGCAACTATTCATACAATTCTGACTTTATTTCTTTCTGAGTTTATATCTCACAAATTTGACTTTATAACTCACAATTGCGAGTTATAAAATCAGAATTGTGAGATATAAACTTGCAATTGCAAGAAATAAAGTCAGAATTGCGAGATAGTCACAATTATCTTAAAATATTTTAGTCTGTGGCGGAAACAATCTTCCATATAAAACGGTAGCATTTGTTAGATAAAATATAAAAGATCTATAAATAAAAGAACATGCTAGCTTTTTTTTTTTAAATCAAAATATGCATATTTGCTAATATAGCCCAAACTTAAAAGAAAATTAGAAATGTAAATTATATACAAATACTGACAAAAACTGACAAAAGCACCTAAAAATAACTAAAACTTAAACAGAAGGCTAATTCAAAATATTAATAATGTAAATACAGTATATGAATAATATTATTAAAAATAACAAGTCATTTTTTACACTTACTATACAGTATGTATAGGAGTTACTCATCATGAGATGAGAAGACAAATGTGAAAAAAATGAACAATAACTTTAATGTTTGTTTGTATTTTTCCGTGTGCTGTTCTAGATCTTCATATTTACCAGCGGCAAGCAATGTTACGATTGAGCAGCAAAATGTAATTGGGTTTGACATGCTCCAGTCTTTCTGGGCCATTTCAGGATATGACATAAGGTGGCCATCAAAACCTCTCAGAGAGCATCTTTGTTCTTTTCATGAAGCATCTGTCTTTGTTTTCATTTCCTGTTTTATTTTCAGCCTGGTTTTACAAAGCTGCACTGCTGTCTTACATACAAACACTCATCGAGATTTATTTGGTTATCACTGAACGGTAAATACATAAACACACCGAGAGGTAAATGTGGGAGAGAAGGAAAGTCAAAACGAAATGTTTACAATAATGTGCCTCTGTTCTTGTTCCAGCGGCTCTGGAATGAATTAATTTGTTTTTCAGGTCAAGGAGTTAATGCTTTTCTATGTTTATTTTTTTCTCTTTTAAGTCTTTTTTGTTTTTTATGCTTTTCTGAGATAAGTGAAAATAGATTTTTACATTTTCTTGTCTGTAAAAATGATGTTCTGTGCGGTTGCTATGCAGTTCCTAAGTTGTTCTGAGTGGTAGTTAGCGTATTTATATGCACTTTATACACTGATCAGGCATAACATTATGACCTAATATTGTGTTGGTCCCCCTTTTGCTGCCAAAACAGCCCTGACCCGTCGAGGCATGGACTCCACTAGACCCCTGAAGGTGTGCTGTGCTATCTAGCACCAAGATGTTAGCAGCAGATCCTTTAATTCCTGTAAGTTGCGAGGTGGGGCCTCCATGGATCGAACTTGTTTGTTCAGCACATCCCACAGATGCTCGATTGGATTGAGATCTGAGGAATTTGGAGGCCAAGTCAACACCTCAAACTCGTTGTTGTGCTCCTCAAACCATTCCTGAACCATTTTTGCTTTGTGGCAGGGCGCATTATCCTGCTGAAAGAGCCACAGCCACCAGGGAATACCGTTTCCATGAAAGGGTGTACATGGTCTGCAACAATGCTTAGGTAGGTGGTACGTGTCAAAGTAACATCCACATGGATGGCAGGACCCAAGGTTTCCCAGCAGAACATTGCCCAAAGCATCTCACTGCCTCCGCCAGCTTGCCTTCTTCCCTTAGTGCATCCTGGTGCCATGTGTTCCCCAGGTAAGCCACGCACACGCACCCGGCCATCCACGTGATGTAAAAGAAAACGTGATTCATCAGACCAGGCCACCTTCTTCCATTGCTCCGTGGTCCAGTTCTGATGCTCATGTGCCCACTGTTGGCGCTTCTGGCGGTGGACAGAGGTCAGCATGGGCACCCTGACTGGTCTGCGGCTATGCAGCCCCATACGCAACAAACTGCGATGCACTGTGTATTCTGACACCTTTCTATCAGAACCAGCATTAACTTCTTGAGCAATTTGAGCTACAGTAGCTCGTCTGTTTGATCGGACCACACGGGCCAGCCTTCGCTCCCCACGTGCATCAATGAGCCTTGGCCGCCCATGACCCTGTCGCCGGTTCACCACTGTTCCTTCCTTGGAGCACTTTTGATAGATACTGACCACTGCAGACCGGGAACACCCCACAAGAGCTGCAGTTTTGGAGATGCTCTGACCCAGTCGTCTAGCCATCACAATTTGGTCCTTGTCAAACTCGCTCAAATCCTTACGCTTGCCCGTTTTTCCAGCTTCTAACACATCAACTTTGAGGGCAAAATGTTCACTTGCTGCCTAATAACAGGTGCCGTGATGAAGAGATAATCAGTGTTATTCACTTCACCTGTTGCTATGTGGTTAGCTGGTTGCTATGATGTTTCTGAGTGGTAGTTTGTGTATTGTCGTATATAGAGTGTTTTGAGTGATTGCTAGGGTAAGAAAATCATTAGTTTGATTGCATAGAAAAGTAATAGCACACCTTTCCTGAACAAGTGATTAAATGTTTGGATTTTCGTCTACTAAGTTTAAAATCCCTAACTCTTAAGTGTGAAAAGTAGTAAAAGTGATGCTTGACTTAGCAAACACAACTAGTAATCTATTACTTGAGTCACTGCAGCCAGCTTCCTTCCGATGTCAATCTCACAAATCATTCCCCTAGTTTTTACAAGGTGATTCGCCAGAAAAGAAAGTTGTTTGTGTTTGTATTCTAGCATGTGTTTGATGTCTGAGCTGGTTGCTGGGTAGCCTCCTGTGCCCTTCTCTGATTGGCTGAGGGAGATAGGTGTTGACGGGCAGACGGGTTGAGGGCTGATAAGAGTGCAGACATGCGTGAAATCCGATTGGGCGATAACTGCCGCTCACCTGGGGGAAGTGGCCTATCAGATTTCTCCATCTCAATCACGGTGACGATAAAGCTGTCAAATCAGCTTTGACTTGACTTATCGGCGTGCCATATCACCCTGCATATAACGAGAGAGACACGGCTGATAAAAAAATAATAATATTTTTCCTGTCGCTGTGTGAACTTGTTACAGGGTAGATTTTAAAGGCCCAGTGATTTATGCCCTGGTCAGCTCATGCAGAGTGCCAGACGAGGAAAGGAGAGGCCCCAAATATGAGCGAGAGGGGTGCAGTTTTCCAATCTCTAGCGTCAGAAAAAGAGGTATATAGAAGAAAATGTGGATTTATAGAAATGGTAGTGGTGCATTTATATAGTTTTGGTGGGCAACCACTAGGAATTGTCACCATAGTTGTGCAGACAATCATAAAACCTTACTTTCCTGAAACTTTATTCAGTTTTAAAGGCGTTTGTTAAAAGTAGATCACTTTTGTATGAGCTATGCCTGGAGTGGCAGGTCAGCTGTACTTCAGATGTATTTTAGTGTTGTTCAAAGATCAGTGTGGTCACAGGAGGGCCGAAACGTAACCCAGATGAATTGCTCAGGGAGTATTCGTCTGCATTGTTTCACTATGCTGATATTGGCACTTAACCTTTGTCAGAAAATTCTCTAATGCTAGTCATGGGAAAATCTTGATGGTCTGGATCAGAAGCTGGCTATCTCGATGTTCTTTCTTGGACTTATAATTGGAACGCTGCAATTCGATGATTGCTAACGAATGAATAACGTGTGTGGTAATGAAGCCATCAGTGTAAAAGCTTTGGGAAGAAAAAAACATAATGCAGTGTCACAGAGGACTCGTAGCCCCCCTCTGATGGATTCAAAAAGGCCCACAGATGGGAAGATACAATGCAAGGTTTCTGTCGGCATGTGGGAGGAAAATCCCCCCTCCGTTACGCTCAATGTGGTACGCTCAGTTTTCCCAGGATTTCTCAAAACGCCAAAATCTGTTAAAAACAAGGAGGTCCATAGTATTTGGTCTAAAACATCTGGTAAAATATCCACTGTAATGTAATTAAATGTTAAAGTCCCCCTGTAGTCAATAATTTTATCTCTTAAAACTCATCTTTTATTACCAAAATGACATATTTAAAAAAATGTTCCTGTGAAAAAATGTCTTCATGCCTTAAAATAGCTTGACTGTAACTCGACAACCTTGCTTCATTTAGTATACGCTGATCCATGAATATGCAAATGAGCCCCGCCTCCACTCACTCACACAGCTCAGAGATCCACTCGCTCAACTTTACTCAAGTTACTGTAGTAAACGCTGCACAATGGTGTCGCTCTTTACAGCGTCAGACACATAACGGTCATTAATATGATTAGCCTTTTGCTTGAGTACGTTATCAAACAGCTAATAATGTGTTGCTAATGTTACACAAACCATGTTCCCGTTCGCCATCTCAGTCTCAGCATCCTTAGAAACGCTTTGAACATCAGAGAACGTCAGTGGAGAAAGGCATATAGTTCATCGTAATATACATAATTCTCGCGCTATATTGCTAAATGTACCCGATTTTTCATATCAACAGAAGAATATCCCAGGATAACCTGCTTCTCTTGAGACTCTCCTGCTTCAGAGAATAGTTAATGATATGCTAAAGCCCCGCCCACACGTGACGTGATTGGTTACAAGGTAGTTTGTGACGTCAGAAACACCAGCGATTTTAAACCGTGTTTTTGAGACTGTCTTTGGTTCACTGCAGTTTTAAAGTATAATAATAAAGTATAAAGTAAAAGTAAAGTAAAATATTCAGCAATGGTGTTGACATGAATTTGCACATGGTTTGTCTTAAAGTATATTAAAAACACCACATAGACACACAAACAACATTAAAAACCTGATTTTCACCAGAGGGGGACTTTAACTATCGTAAAAAATTTTTGGTTTTGGTACGTTTTTGAAAGAAGCCTCAAGGTTGCATTTATTTGATCAAATACAGTAAAAAAATTATTACAATTTAAAATAGCTGTTATTATATTATAAAATGTAATTTATTCAATTTATGGCAAAGCTGAATTTATCATCATTACTGCAGTCTTCAGTGTCACATGATCCTTCAGAAATCATTCTAATATGATGATTTGATGCTCAACAAACATTTCTTTTCATCAATATTAAAATTTAATGGATCCTTGCTGAATAAAAGTATTCATATCTGACCCCCAACTTTTGATCAGTAGTGTATATGTGTACATATTTTGTTAGAATACACAACTAATTTTGAGTGACTGTCTATGGAGAAAGCCAAATAACAGCGCATACGTTAGCCCAGCGCTAACGTGAATGAGTGATAGAACACAAACGCTTGTAAAACAAATCTTGCTCCATCCTTTATCTTTACTCAAAGTAGTAAGAACGACAGACGATCTGCATTAATACACACAGTTTTAGGTAATAGTGGCCCACAGATGATGAGCAGAAGTATTTCAGTAAGACAGTCATAACGTGAGTTAGCCGCAAACTTACACAATATAAAACACAAAACTATGTATTTTGAACAGCCGGTAGAAAATATATACATCAATAATTATTCATAGTTCGCAGGCGGACGACGTACAACATAGGCGGGCATTATGCAAATGTCTTTTCTAGTGATGTAGAACCGGATTCGAATTACAAACGACTCGTTTAGGCGATTCAGAGTCGATTCTTTCTTTTGGGAGACAATAACTTTATTTATCGTGCACTTTCAGCTTTACATCCAGCAGGGTTCGGAAGCTGCGCTCTTCCCACGTTTGTATTTAACCGCGGCTCCTCCGACTAGAATGTCCTGGAAAAATGTCCAGTAGTAGGAAAACAATGACTAAACACAGAACAAACAGCACAATAATTGGAGAGCTCCACACAGAGGCGGCGCCATCTTGATATCAGGTAAATACAACATGTAGTTACGACATCTTCCAGCAGGGGCATAACAATAATTAACTCCTTTACTAAAATCTGAGGCTGTTACATTCATGAATGCATATTCTTCTAGATTTTTACCGCACAACAGCTGTAGTTTGTGTGCTAATTAGCATCTGCCTTGTCTAGTTCGTTTTTAACCCCGGCCATGTGCACTTCTGATTGTCCTTGAGGGATTCCAGTCAGAATGTACTAATCCTACTGTTCAAAAAGAGAGAGGAAGAACCGCTAATGGAGCTTGAGCGAGTGAGGCGAGTGTGAAACAGTTAATTGTATGCCGTCGCTGAAAGGTTTTGTGGTCGAGCGAAGCAGCTGCCGTTCATGAAAAGCTCCCGAGTGGGAATACGCTAGCGAGAACAGCAAACGGCAGATTGATCTCTAAAAATAGACATTACAACCATTTGCTCAGCCAATCAGGGAACAGCAGCTAGTGTAAAAATGAATGAAAGAAGTGTATGCTTTTGTGTTACTGTGTGATGTGTGTATAATTTATTATTTTTTTTGGTTTCTACCAGGCCTTGATTTCTTTTTTTTTTTTCTCACATTCTCTTTCCCATGAGGCTTAGTGGTCAGGGCTTGACGCTTACTTTTTTTCCCAAGGTGCACCTGTGCTCATAAGTTGAAAAATTTAGGAGCACTGTAACTGATTTTGCCATTCAAGTGTTATTTTAGTATCTCTGAGATACTGTATAGTTTTTGTTAATATTTTGAATTAAAATTTTTTTTTAGTTTTTTTTTAAGTTTTTGTAGTTTTTGTTATTTTTAAAAATGTCTGTATAGATTTTATTTCAGTTTTAGTTTGGTACATCAGGATAATGAAACTAAATGAAAAGAATATTTTATTTTATGTCAGTTAACATTTATTTATTTCAAGTAAAGAGTTTTTTTTTATGGTTTTAGTTTTTGTTAACTATAATAACACTGATACTAGTAAAATCTATATATTTAATAATATGCGTCAAATAATGTTTTAGTCTTTCCTTCCTGTGACGGGCGTCCCAGACAGAAGCTACAATAGTTTACTTTAAATTAAATGGAAAATAAACTAAATTACATACAGTTTGTGTAACCAAATAATAACCGGGGTGGAAATTGGACACACTGCGTGACTTTTATTTAATAAACAAGCCCGAAATACACCGGGACTCTTATTTTGAAATGTCTATGCTTTATTATTGCAGGAGCTTCAGATGAGGGGATAAAATATGCATTCTTACAAACATATTACAATATAAACACCGTACAGTAAACATTGTCATAATTGATCAGCATTAGTTCATAAGTGATCGCTCGGCATAAATGTGCGCTGTTCATTGATTGGTCGAGCCTGTCGAACGCACAACAGCGCCACCTTCAGGATTTGAAACGTGAAGCGCTCACATTTATTTAATGAAATCATAGCCTTTTGAAATTTAATAATCACATTAGACAGTATCGCCATTTATTTTTCCATCCCTAAAAGATAAGACGCCTTAAAATGATCATTAAGACGCTTGTTATAGCATTTAAGGTATTGAAGACTTTATGATCTTAAGAAAACTGATCTGCAGGGATTTTTTTTAAATTCGCACACGTGCTCCAAAATACACTGTACAGTTCGCACACATCTATTTTAGTCGCAAATGCGAGTGAAATGCTCACACTGTTGAGCTCTGGTGGTGCTAAAAAGCTCATATGAGCATAATCAAGCCCTGATTAATGGCTCCTGTAGTTCACAGATTGTTGTCTTATGCATGTGTGTGTCTCAATCAGCTCGTGAATCAGTATATCATGTACATGAATTCGGGCACTGGTAAGGATTCTGGCTCACTAAACATTGGGACACTGATGACTCTATTTCCTGCGACATGGCTAGTTAATGTTATTGTATTGGACTAAAATGTACTGACTTAACTCACCCAGAGTCTAACAACTTCCCAAAAATGTTTTCATACTTTTTTTGTATTTTTTTTTTTTTTTTTTTTTTTTTCTACATTCACACATGGTCAAAATGACCAGCCTACAAAAAAATGCTTATAAATCTCTCATTATGCTACATCATCACCAAATTCAACCGTTCAATATTTTTGTCAACTTGTTCTCTTTCAATTAGGACAGGTTTTGTATTTATTTTTGGAATTGATTGATTGTAGGCCTTATTTATCTGAGCTTACATACCACAGCTTTTGAGTGAAAAAAAACAAAAACATTATTTGTGGATAATTTTGTCCATATTAAATAAAATTTGAAAAAAATTGCACTATTTATCACACTAGTGTGCTTTAATGTTTAACCAGGAAATTTGTTTTGAAATGCTTTTATTTTGTACAAAATGGCGCAAAATCACACTTCTGGTGTTCACGGTCAAAAATGACCGGCCTACAAAAAATAGCTTGTTACGCTATTTTATCACCAAATATTGGATTCAATCTTTTTTTTTCAACTAGTTTTCTTTAAATTAGGACAGGTTTTGTGTTTACTTTTGAACCTGATTGATCGTAGGCCTCAATGATCTGAGCTTATACTGGTCAAAAATGACCGCCCATTGAAAATGAATGGGGGAGTCGAAAATCAGAGAAACAATTAGTGCTAAAAAATGTAATTGTGTTCATGGTCGCATATATGTTCATGTGTGCTTGCAAAAATAAAGGCCTTGGACCTGTGCGTGGATACATGCACACGCACGCACACAGACACACACACACACACACACGTGTTCATATACACAAACAAACTATTTTGAGTATTACAGGCTTTCTTTTTCAAATCAGGCTCAGATCATTGAGGCTTACGATCAGTCAGTTCCAAAAATAAATACAAAACCTGTCCCAATTGAAAGAGAACAAGCTGACAAAAAGATTGAATCCAATATTTGGCGATAAAGTAGCGTAACAAGTTATTTATAAGCTCTTTTTTTGTAGTCCGGTCATTTTTGACTGGGAACACCACAAGTGTCATAGGGTTTTCAACTCAGCACAAGGGTTAAGGGAACATAGTGAGCATTGATGCTCCCTCATGGTGCATTGTGGGACTTTTCAGTGCAATGAAAGGATTTTTTGTGACTGTATAATCCATGCATGCACTAATTCTTAAATTTGTTTTGACAGAATATTTCCTTCAGGTTAATTATAAATGTCATCATACCACTGCGTATGAACAATGGGTTTTCAATTTGGTGTGGTTGTAAAACCAGACGAGTCAGAAAATTAGGCACCAAATGAGAACCATGGCGCAAACAAAAACAGGCACAGAGAGGAGACCCATCTGCGTTGTTATTAATCTCTTAACAATCCTGTTATTTATACAAGTTTATCTTAACAAGCCCATTGCCTTTGGGAAATAAACAAACAATACAAAAACACTGCCTGACCTCCCTTCGGTTCAGCGGTTCTGTCATGAGGTTTCAGTTTATGTGTTCTCTAATTACCGCAAATATAAATCTGAAATCGGTCACCGTGTGAGATCATCTCCCCTTCACATGCGGCAATTCTGTTTCCATTACATCTGAGAGCGGGTGTTTACATGTGTCCGCTGTCGTCCTTCATTTGATCGACCTAATTCCATCTATTTGAGTCAAGATCCAATCACTGATTGTGTTTTAGTTAGGTTTTACTATACAAATGCTCAAAACTTTTCAAATTATTTATTATACAGTTGTGGTCAGAATTATTGGCACCCCTGGTAAATATGATCAAAGATGGCTGTAAAAATAAATCCGTTTTGTTTATCCTTTTGATCTTTCATTTAAAAGAATCGCAAAAATCTAGGCTTTCATTTGAAGTAAAACAATTGAAAGTGGGGAAAAATCTCATTATGAAATAAATGTTTTTCTCCAAAACACATTGGCCACAATTATTGGCTTTTTTATGAGTAAAATATCTCTGAAGTACACCAGGGTGACTATGAGCATGAAATTGTGCAGCCATGACTTATGAGGAATAAATATGAGGAAACACAACGGCCAAATTCCCTTAATCATCATCAGAATGAGTAAAAGCACAGAATATAGTTCTGATGTGCAGCAAAAGATTGTTGAGCTTCACAAAATAACAAAAGAGCTAAAGCATTGAAAATCCCCATTTCCACCATCAGGGCAATAATTAAGAAGTTCAATCAACTGAAGATGTTATGAATCTGGAAGAGGACGTGTGTGTATATCGTCCTAATGCACGAGAGGAGGAGCGTTTGAGTGGACAAAGACTCTCCAAGATCACAGATGGAGAATTGCAGAGATTAGTTGAGTCTTGGGCTCAGAAAGACTAAAAACTGTCTCAAACAGCTCCTACATCAGCACAAGATGTTTGGGAAAATCCTCCTCGCTCATCCAGAAACAAACTCCAGCATATTCAGTTCAGACACGACTGGAGCTTCAGACGGACCTGGTTCTGTGGTCACATGACACTAAAACAAGAGCTTTTGGGCAGCAAACCCACCAGATGGAAATAAAAAGCAGCCCATGCCCACGGTTAAATACACCGCTGGATCTTTAATGTCGTGGCCTGTTTTTTTGCTTGTTCAGACACATGGCATCATGGATTCTAGCAAATACCAACAGATAAAACATCAAAACCTGCTAGAAATCTTATAATGGGCCGTGGTTGGATCTTCCATCAGGACAATGATCCAAAACAAACATCAAAATCAACACAAAAATGTGTCACTGAGCACAAAATGAAGGCCGTCCCAGTTCCTGACCTGAACCCTATAGAGAATGAGTGATGAACTGAAGAGAAGAGCTGGGAATCTGAAGGATCTGGAAAGATTCTGTATGAAGGAATGGGCTCTGATCTCCAAACTCATCAGGCATTAGAGAAGAAAATATAAAAGTATTTAATAAAAGGGTGCCAATAATTATGGCCAACGTGTTTTGGAGAAAAGCATTTATTTCATAATGATATTCCCCCCCCCCCCCTTTTAGTTGTTTTTCTTCAATGAAAAGTTAGAATTTTGCAATTTTTTTTTTTAAATGAAAGATCAAAAATTTAAACTTTTACAGCTGCCTTTGATCATATTTACCAGCGGTGCCAATAATTCGGAGCACAACTGTAGCAGCTTAGTATACTATTGTATAAGAGAGAGCAGCATGAACATTCTTCAAAAATATTGTGTGTGTTTGTATAATTTTATGCATATTATATGCATTTCTTTTGTAATATAAAACTAGTTTGAGGGTTCTATTTTTAATAACAGTATATTTAACTACACATTGTCATATTAAAAACTAGTTGAAATCAGTGTAATTTCTGATTGGTTTGACTGCTTCATCAAAAAGAATCATAAGAGTCGTTTGTTTGTGGTTTGAACTGTGCTGGTCACGCTATATGCGTGTTGAGAGAGGATGTGAGAACGTTTTTGACTTTGTATTAGGTTCATAGCTCTGATAAAACATCATCTTTTTATCCTTGGTTCAGGAAACTCATTCCGAGTATTTTATATAGTAGAAACAAAGTTCTGCGTGCATTATTGTCATGAAATCAATCGGTTCCAGTAGTTTAAATCGCCGCCTCTTCACATTCTCAACCCTAACAGTGATGCATCCTGTGTGTGTTTCCTCCACAGGCTACACACGGCCCAGAGAGCCATTAAACAGACTCAGGTGACAGTTCAGAAGATCGGAAAGGAAATTGAAGAGAAACTGAGGACAACAGCGTCCTGCACAGAAAAGGTGAGAAATCAAACCAGTGGGATTTCTTGGGTTGTCTAGCTCTGCTTGTGTGCTCCTATTCAATCAGGATTATTTTTATATTCTGTATACTTTTCTATGTTCTCCAACTTCATAAATCCTGTCCGGCCTGTTGGGCTTTCTTTTCCTTCACACCTGGTACACGGTACCGATGGTAAGACTCTGTAAAGCGCCTCTGCAAGTATAAAAGGCTAAATTTACAGTTGCTGTATGCTTGACAGAATTTTATAGCAGATTGTCAAACTCAATTTAAAATTCAATACTTCACTCTGTAGTGGGGATATTGTCTTTCCAGGCTCACAGAATTACTCTTTCATGAGAGATGGCAGTATAAACCAGCTTTTGATAAGCTATCTAGCAGTGCAACAGACACGCATTTCACTTTAGAAAGCACGATTGGGAAACATTAAAAACTAAAAGTACATATTTGCTGTCAATTGTAATATAATTCTTATAGGTGCCCCCGGTATTATATTTTGTCAATTAAAAACAAAGCTTCAAACATAAAGGAAGGAATAGTCTGTTAGAACAAGCTTTTTTTTGTACATCCATCCACATTAGTTAACAGGAACACTGTAAACCCAAATAAGTTGGCAAAACTCAATTTTTAAGTTAAGAAATGTAAATTTTAAGTAAGCAGAACTTGCAGATTTTTATTTTGTAATCATACATTTTAATTGCTCTGAACTTGAAATATTTGAGTAAGCTAATTCATACATTTAACAAAAAAATATCATGTTTTTAGTAGTGGAAACCTGACTAGCTTTAACTAGCTAATTCAATAAATGCCACCTTGCTAATTGGTTACACAATGCTTTGATAGCATTAGCATTACTTGCTGAATGAGGACAGCAATATAATACATTTAACATATATCTGTTATCAAACTAAGCTCATGCTCCACTCGTCACATGATGGAAACCCTACAAAAAATCCAACATAACAGAAACTCGCATAACAAAACATTAAACACTACTAAATCTCCCACTTTACATTAATCTTGCACAAAAAAAAACATAATATAACACTTAATTTTGGCATTTACTGTCCCTTTTGAGTGTCATGGCAAAGCATGCTGGGAAATAGAAATCCCAGCCCAGTTTCAGTAAAATTTAAGTTAGCCTAAATTAAAAGAAACAAGTTCATAAAAATCAAAACAATGAAATAATTCAGATTACTTAAAATGTGTCCGTTTTGAGAACTCAAGAAAAAGAAAGTTCTAAAAACTCATAAAAGTTCATTTGTTTGAACTAATTTGTTTAATTTGAGTTGGCTCTCCTCAAACCAATTCATTATTCTGAGCGTTAGGGTTTACAGTGAACTTAAAATTAGCAATAGATTTGATCAATCTTAGGTAAAGGTGCACTGTGTAAATTTTAGCGGCATCTAGTGGTGAGGTTGCGAATTGCAGCCGCCCACCGCTCACCCCTCCTTTTCAAAGCACATAGAGAAGCTACGGTGGCCTACACAGGACAAATATGTCGTCGCCTGAGACAGTAGAGAGTGACTAGCACTCTGTAGAGCAGTTTGTCCCTTTAGGGCTACTGTAGAAACATGACGGCGCAAAATGGAGATTTCACTGTAAGGGGACCCGCGGTGTGTGTAGATAGAAACGGCTCATTCTAAGGTAATAAAAACATAACGGTACGTTATCTAAGGTCTTTATACACCACTGAAAACATAGTTATGTATATTATATTGAATTTCTGACAATAGATCCTCATAAATATTACACACTGCACCTTTAATGTTACTCAACATTTACTAATTCATTTTTAAGATTAAAAGTTGTATCACTGTGAACTAACATGAACATTTTTATTAACGAACATTAACAAAGGTTAATAAATGCTGTAACTAATGTTAACAATTGAGACCTTATTGTAAAGTGTTACCCATGCTTTTTTTTATTATACATAGTTTAACCCTTATTTTTAAGAATCAATTTTATGCATTCATGAAATATGTGACCGAAAAAAATATAGATGAATGAAAATTAATAAAACAAAAGACAAACAAGACCGCTCTGTGTATTGACGACCTTGAATGAGCAAAAAGCTTCATTCATCCACACAGATAGGAGACAAGTCCATGACAACTGGGACGGATAATAGACACACACACACACACACACACACACACACACACACACACACACACACACACACACAAAATCTGTATCTGTAAAAACGGGACATGTTCTATCATTCTGAATTAAGTAGATAGAACATTTACTTGCTCAGAAATTCTCAATATTTTTTAGTATTTTTCAAGCTTGAACTACTAATGCTTTATTATTTGCTGATTATTTCAAGCAGTTGTGGTGTTATTTTTCCAGGTGAGAATGAACGTTCACTATGCTGGTCTAGTACCCTCAGTTTCAGACAGGAAGTCAGGGTACGCAGTCACTCGACACAAACAGCAGCAGTGTGGTAAATGGCCTCAGCGTTGTGTATCTTGTGTTAGATCCTCATAAATATGTCATTAGGTCCTCGGGCGGCTCTTGTATCCTGTGTTTTGATGGATTTAGAGATCCCGAATCCCACGGCTTTATCCCTTCTCTATGTATCACCGTGCCCTTGTGACCAGAAAATCCTCTGTTTGTGTTTCCACACTCACTGTATCCTGCAGTAGAATGAAAAGCAAAAGGAAAACATATTTAGCATTTTTGGAGGTGACAGTCAGCAGCTGCGAAAACGCAGGAGGTTTTAAAGTTGTGCTTACAGTTAATGAAAACTTCAAACGTCTGGCTGTAAATGCCCAGACACCTTCCACTCACAATAAACATAATCACACACACATTATATATTTTTTTTCTCCTTCACTCAAACTCTTCACAACTCTGAGACTTTGCAATAAGTGTAAATAGTAGTTAGATACTACCGTATTTGCACCTCAGTATTTTAGTACACTATAAAACCATATGCAGTAATAACATATCGAGTGTAAATGATTATATTTATTAAATAAATGCCACCTTATTGGGACAATAAAGCCCTCCCCACACCTAACCCTAATAAAACACTTTATTATTAAATAACTGTTAGGCACTTTAATTCCTCTTTTCACATTTTCTTCATATCTATTAAAAGTAAATGCCTTTCCAATCTGATATGCGGTGGGAAAAGGGAGTAGAGCGAGCTTGGCAAAAGGCGTCTTAAGTAAGATTGAGAGTTTTTTAGCCTAGTATTTGGTTTTTAAATGTTGAAAATGGTGATAAGAATTATGACATTTCAATGGTATCAAAAAATTTGAAATCATAACCTTATTTAAAGCAAAATTAACTATATCATGATATCAATCGTTATCGTGAAATAAAATGACTCATGTTATAAGATTTTGGTGATATCGCCCACCCCTAACGTGTTCGATTACTGACAAGACTTAAAGGAGCTGTGCAAAAAAAACAAAAAACTTTATTAACATTATTAAAAAATAAAAAATTAAATAAAACTGAAATATGTTTTTTAGGATAGAAATGCATTGAAATGTAGCGCATCCTAGAAAGAGTGAAAATGAGAGATTCCTTGACTCACATTTGCCCTCTCACACACTTGTGAGTCATAAAGACGGCATCACTACCACACACACACACACACACACTCCTGCTGTCTTTGATGTTTAAGTGCTCAGTGTTTGTGTGGCCACCTGTTGAAATGCTGTTTTCTCAGAGCGTGAGATGTCCACAGGACCTTCTCTTGATCTGTCTCAGTGTCCTGGAGGTCTGTCATTTTCTTTCTGTTTTCAAACTTTTGTTTTTGGTTCCAGTTTTTTTTTGGGTTGACCATAGCGAAGAACATGAATCACCTCACTTTTTTTCTCTCACTCTTGCTCCAATCCAAATCAGCCAGAAATGATCATGACGTGAAAAGAAGTTGCCAAAACTCGGAGAAGCGCATATTATGAACAAACACGAGAAAGCACAGCAAACATGCAATAATTAGTTTTTGTCTTGCGATATCCAACACAATACTCATCCGAAGGCTCTAAAAGCCTCCTGAAGCCTACACATGTTGGGAATATTATCACACGTCTTTCTTAGCGGTTCGTCAAGTCTCTGTGAATGACTGTGAAGTCTCTTTCTCTCCAAAAACCAATTGGCAAGTTCTCCACATGTCAAATTTCAGGATACGTTTACACTAATAGCTGACACTCTCCCTCGATCACAGGAGCGCTACCTGGACCGCACCAAAGGTCAGCGAGGGTCGGAAATTCCTGCAAAGTGTATCAGTTACTGCACTTAATGAGCAAAAATCTGTTTTGAGTTTTCCTTCAGGCTTGAGGTTATGTGAACCTGATTACAGACCAGAGCGTTCTCCTCTGAAACGCCCGTGTTGTCACTTCTCCCTGGCCTCAGGTCAGTTTTGAGCCTATTAGGGCACTCCGAGCAATCAATCAGCCCATGCACGCTCACTGCACTGTACCGGCTATTGCTACGCTAATTGAATTATTCAGTACTTTCTCATTACTGGCAAATAAAGCAGAATGTGATGTTTAGTGTGTGAGAGGATGTGAGGTACATGCCTTAAAGGTTTGTGGCTTTTAGTCCATGTGTGTTTTGCTTTGACGAGTCTGGGTTTGGCGGTTGCCAGGAGAACGCTACTTGCCTGACTGCATTGTGCCAAGTGTAAAGTTTGGTGGAGGGAGGATTATGGTGTGGGGTTGTTTTTCAGGGGTTGGGCTTGGCCCCTTAGTTCCAGTGAAAGGAACTCTTAATGCTTCAGCATACCAAGACATTTTGGACAATTTCATGCTCCCAACTTTGTGGGAACAGTTTGGGGATGGCTCCTTCCTGTTCCAACATGACTGCGCACCAGTGCACAAAGCAAGGTCCATAAAGACATGGATGAGAGAGTTTGGTGTGGAGGAACTTGACTGGCCTGCACAGAGTCCTGACCTCAACCCGATAGAACACCTTTGGGATGAATTAGAGCGGAGGCTGCGAGCCAGGCCTTCTCGTCCAACATCAGTGCCTGACCTCACAAATGCGCTTCTAGAAGAATGGTCAAAAATTCCCATAAACACACTCCTAAACCTTGTGGAAAGCCTTCCCAGAAGAGTTGAAGCTGTTATAGCTGCAAAGGGTGGGCCAACTCCATATTAAACCCTACGGATTAAGAATGGGATGTCATTAAAGTTCATGTGCATGTAAGGGCAGGCGTCCCAAAACATTTGGCAATATAGTGTATCTTTAAAAACGTATTAATTTAATAACATTAAATGCAATCTTAAATTTCAAACACAAACTATACACAAATTTTTATACACAAACTAATAGAAAAATGTAATATCAGCCACTTATCAGTATCAGCATAAATCTATGGTATCAATCTAGAAAAATCTTGTAGCGTGCATGTGTGTGTTTTTGAAGTTTTTAGCTATGTGTGAAAAGTCGTGCCAGTGGCGTTGATAGTAAACACGCAAGCTCTTGGTCTTTTCTCATCGTATAAGGGCTCAAACTATCTGAAGGTCTTCTATATCTCTTCGATTGACACTTCCTCAGCTGCCAAGTGCAAGAACACAAGATCCTGAGATGTCACCTACAGTAGATCCTAGAGATTTCATTGCTATGACTCAATTATCCCATCACCCTGTGGTGTGGATTCATGTTTCTCATGTTCATTACATCTATGTCCATTCTTGTAATTGCATGTATGATGTTTTGTTTATTCTGAATATGTATCCAACGGAGGCCATGACGATCAAACATTTAAACTCAGCAGTTCTGGTTATGATAGGGATCACCACCACCAATCACTTTAAAGACATGGTGAACTTTCCCTGCTTTTTATCTCTTCTCCTTCGCTCTCTTTCTTCTCCTATCTGCTCTCTATCCCACTTTCACCCTCGTCAGATCACTGTTCCTCATTAGTGCGCTTGGCTCGCTGACAGTGCCGAAAGCCGCGGGGCTGTAGATGTAGATTAGATAGATCTGCTCTGGACTCATCTGTGCTGGAGAAGCTGAGGGAAGATCTGGCACTGATGTCTGCTGTAATCGACTTAAAAAGCATATCTTACTGTTTTATTGCATTAATGTGAATGTTTCTGGCTTGTGCTTGCTTTCCAAAATGTTTTACAGGGTAGTGCAAAATATATATATTGTTTATGAAATCTTATGCTCACCAGGGCTGCATTAATATTGTGGAATATAATTCTACTTTAAAATAGCTGTTTTAATGGTTGTGCTGCTTAATATTTTTGTGGAATCTGAGATACGTTTTTTAGGATACGTTGATAAATAGAAAGTTTATTTCAGCATTTATTTGAAATATAAATATTTTATAACAGTACATGTACAGTATTAAAGCTACACTATGTATTTTTTCACTAACCTCTTTAAAACAATAACAAAGGCGTAGATTGATGACGCAGTGAATGAGCGTGGAATCATGGAGCTTGTCGTTATACCGATGGATCTAATAATGTTTATGGATGAGTGAATGCATTCATGTTTTTAACATGACTGTGGTATGAAGCCGGGCGTGATTACTAATAAGAGACAGATATCAGCGCCACACGCGAGTCCCGGGGATATAAAGAAATATACCGAACTACCCGCAAGTGCTGAATTACTACTCGTACAGCTCAGTTTATTTGACTAATTACAATTGTGAGAAAAAGTGGTTTCACTTGGTCTACACTATCTAAACTGCATTTGAGTGTGTTGAGAGTTATAATGTTATTCTGTGTGTTAGTTTGTTGGCTGTATGAGACATCATACTGATGATATTCTAATATTTCATCGTGTTGAGCTACATAACATTGATTCGTTTTATGTACATTTGCTCACCTGTATAATAAAGCTCATGCAAGAACGGCATCTGTCAAGTCGAAGTTTGTTGCGAAGCTCTCGCCATCTTGAAAACGCCACGTCAATACTAGTCCTCTTTTGATGTCTCATTTTGTTCCAAAGTCTGCTTGCCATGGTCCGTAATGTTTGAACAAGACTACAACAGTGTGCCGCGAGACGTTACGCAATTGTCCACGTCTGTTGCCATGGTTTCTACAGCAGTAAAAGCGGAAACCGAGGGTAACGCGGATATGATGCCATTGACAGGCGGCTCCCTCACACGTCCCGGTTCCTTGGTTAAAATTGCAATTTTCTCACGATTTACAAATAGTTGGAAACATTTGGGATGTTGTAAGTACTCAACTGAACAAAATATACAACACTGGCCTAGTGGTTTTTGGATATTTTACAGCAAAAATCCTACATATTGCACCTTTAACAGTACAGTATTATTCCCTTCAGCTGAGACACTTCAGGTGCGCACTGTTCGCCATGATGGTTTTGAATTGCTTGAAATATGATTGAAATCACTTCAAAAAAGGAAAATAGAGTTCAGAGCAACATGTGCTGTCATATCGGCTACATAAAATGATAATGAGAACATTATGATTGTGTGCTGGACATGGGTTTTAATGGTGAGACTTTTGTTTTTGTAATCAGGCTCTCAAAAATTATATAAAAATTTGAATTTAGATTTATCGGCCTATATATCGGTTATCAGCTTTCAAATATAAAGAATTATCGGTTATCGTTATCGGCCAAAATGTTCATATCGGTGCATCCCTAAGAACAGGCCATTAAAATGCCCGATCAGTTGTTAAACATCCTTAATAATTGAGCTACCCAATGAAGTTGGTTTTGGAAAATAGAAAAGATGAAGTTTTTATCCACAGAAAGGATCCACTTTATTGTTGTCTCTTTCTGCAGAAGAAAGAGCGGGAGTGTATGCAGCTGCATATCGGGATTCTGAGGTGTGAGTTGGAGAGACAGAGGAAGGCGCTGGCGAGAGAAATGGACTTGATGCAGAAAGAGAGAGCACAGCTTGTAAAGAAAGGTAACCGAATTCACCAAACTATTCACCTGATGAGAGATCTGTCCCACTTAGGTCAAAAAACATCACCATATGTATTCAAAATATGTTCTTTCTTCCTCGATTCTGTGGATCACATCCCAACACATCTGCAATCGGGCAACATTCTCGTCCAGAACTGAATGTGTTGTGAAACTCTTCATCTTGTTTTTCACTGATGTAACTTCATGCGTGTTCCAGTACCGTATAGAGTTCCTTCTGCTAAAATGTATTTCCAGATCTAAAACGGCGGCTCCTCATTGTCATGTAAATATTTCCGTGCCTTGAATTGAGCAAGGCAGTTGCTTTACGTCTAACAAGACTTCATACAAAAAGTGTCCAGCGTCAAGTCATTTTCCTGTCCTCACTTAAAGTAAAAAAAAAGTTGCAAGAAGCAACAAAATTGCAGCCAATAAGAACATATTTGACGTGTAGTGATGCATTAGATTGTTACTTGATATCTGCACCTTTCTACCAAAAAACACCCGATGTATTAAAACTAGTCCTGTAGGGGTGTAATGATACGTTGTTATATCAAGATATCGCAGTATAAAAATGCGACATATGTATTGTTGATGTAAACTATATGATTGGCGATATAGTTGTTTTATCCAAGGCTCAGCGACATGAGAGTGAGTGCATGATGACAGAATTTACATTTTTGGGTGAATTATACCTTATAAATACAGTAAGTATTTATAAGGTATAATTCACCCAAAAATGTAAATTCTGTCATCATGTACTCACTCTCATGTCGCTGAGCCTTGGATAAAACAACTATATCGCCAATCATATAGTTTGCGTGACGTGCGGAAACAACACAAGAGTGAATAAATGCAGAATTTACATTTTTGGATGAGCTAAACATTTACAGTTTGGGAATGGTCATTTTGAGACGCATTCTTGTGATTAGAACTGTGATTGATCATCTGAAGCGCACACTCCTCAAAGTGAAAGCGCTAACATCATTTAAATCACCAGATCACATTTAGTTTTAGTAGTATGATTATTTAAAGCATTTTAGATGGTTTATTCTTATATGTATAGTGCATTAATAGCGGCAGAGGCAGGACGTAGCGGGCACCGGGAGAGTGTGTGCGGCTTAAGAGATAAAAAATAAAGTTTACTGAGTTTGTGACATTACTACATTAAACGACTATATATGTTGAATATAATGTATAGTAATGCAGTGGGGGAATATCTGTGGGTCCTGATAATGATACAATCATAATAATAATAATAATAATAATAATAATAATAATAATATTTTAATAAAAAAACTTCTTTATTTTGGCTTAAAATATTCATAGTTCAGTATTGCATTTTGTATCGAATCGTGACACAAGTGTATCGTTACACCCCTATAGTGCTGTCAAAATTAGCGTGTTTTGCATGCGTTTTTTTAAGTTTAATGAGTTAAAAATATTTAATGCAATTAACGCAGCATCCGTTTTTTCTGTCATCCTTTGGCTAGCGTTACATTATATGATCTATCATTATATGATATGATACTTATTCATGCAAATGCTTTTAAACCATTCAAGTGCAACAAGACAGAAGAGAACGCGCTGTCTGTGAATGTCCTGACTATGACACACACACACACACAACGCTCAGAAAGACAGAAGAGAACGCGCTGTCTGTGAATGTCCTGACTATGACACACACACACACACAACGCTCAGAAAGACAGAAGAGAACGCGCTGTTTGTGAATGTCCTGACTATGACACACACACACACACAACGCTCAGAAAGACAGAAGAGAACGCGCTGTCTGTGAATGTCCTGACTATGACACACACACACAACGCTCAGAAAGACAGAAGAGAACGCGCTGTCTGTGAATGTCCTGACTATGACACACACACACACACAACGCTCAGAAAGACAGAAGAGAACGCGCTGTCTGTGAATGTCCTGACTATGACACACACACACACACAACGCTCAGAAAGACAGAAGAGAACGCGCTGTTTGTGAATGTCCTGACTATGACACACACACACACACACACAACGCTCAGAAAGACAGAAGAGAACGCGCTGTCTGTGAATGTCCTGACTGACACACACACACACGACGCTCAGAAAGACAGAAGAGAACGCGCTGTCTGTGAATGTCCTGACTATGACACACACACAACGCTCAGAAAGACAGAAGGGAACGTGCTGTCTGTGAATGTCCTGACTGACACACACACACACGACGCTCAGAAAGACAGAAGAGAACGCGCTGTCTGTGAATGTCCTGACTATGACACACACACGACACTCAGAAAGACAGAAGAGAACGCGCTGTCTGTGAATGTCCTGACTGTGACACACACACGACTGCACACCTCCACGAGCTCGGCTGTTTTCAGAAAGAATCGGTATAGCGCATCGGTCTTTTATAAATCTGATAAAACTAAAGTCTCTTAGGAGATATGAAGGATGCAACACTACTCTATAGATACTCAAGATTAACATGAGACTGGCAGAAACTGTGTGTGTTATGTACCCTTTAAAATTCTTTAGATTTTAATTTGAGCCGTGCCAACCAATCAAATGACGTACATTGCTGTACATTGCTTGTCGTAACTGATTTGGAGCTTAAAATTCAGTTACTATTATAGCAAATCGTCTTGTAGGAAAAGAGCACTTCTGGAGTTTTGTCCTGTCAAGACCACCACCGGCCCTGTTTGTTGTGATTTAGTGGTCTCATTATTCTCTTATGTTACTTTACACGGCTTCCATCAAAGATCCAGACTGTGCAGGCGGACATTGCACATTCAGAGTTTATCCAAAGCTTAAGTTCCTCACCGCCCCATTCGTCACAGCCTCCTGCCATTCATGTTTGATTTCTGAGTCCTGCTCTTTTTATTTGCCAAATGTTGTGCATGGGCGGGAGGAGCGACGAGGTGAGTTTGATTGATGTGGCGGCTGGTGTTTGGCTAGAGGGTTGGGCTGCATACTGTGGGTTCATAAAGAATACATATACGCACGCTTGCACAACCGTCATGATTGAGTGGCCTGGCACTTGCCACCCCATAATGCATTGTGTTCATGACCTCCTAGTGTGTAGAAACAAACAACGGATTTGGGGTTCAGGGAAAGGTCTGTTCTAGATGGATGACGTCTGCCCAGCAGCCTCTGCCAAGAGGAGCCTGTCCTGACTGGAGCCCAAAGGAGCGGCCCATTCACATTCATGCACTTTTAAGAGCCGAAGAAAACATTTATTTGAACTGGAGTGAGAGGAAAGGGTGATGGCACACCGCTTGACCTCCTGCTTCGTTCATTCATTGATTTATGGGTCGTCTTTCTTTCTTTCCTTCTTTCCTTCTTTCCTTCTTTCTTCCCTTCTTTCTTTTTTTCCACTTACAGTACATATTACCAGTGTTGGGTGTAATTAATCACTGTAATTTAATTACTTTTCCCTTGAAAAAGTCAAGTATGTGGTTACTCTTAATGTTTTTGTAATTTAATTATGGTTACTTGTGATGCAAACGCATTACATATAGACTATAGAACAATTCTATATACAACTATTGTAAATTTAACATTAAAATTGAATGTCTAATGTTAACATACATGTTAATTACATTTTTTTACATTAATTCATGTCTGTCTAATTCCTCTCATGTCTGTCTTTGTATTGTTCATCTGGTCAAATGGGATTTAGAAAGTAATTAGTAATGCATTACTTTTTAGAGAGATCTAATTACACTGTGGAAGATGTAATTAGTAGCTAGTAATTAATTCATTCATTTTTTTAGAGAAATTTGTAAGAAAATTGGTGTATAATTCAATGAAAAGTTTTAAAAGAAATGAAGAAAATATTTTGTTATTTTATTATTTTTATATACTCTTATATTTTTTATATTTTAATTTTTTTAATTTTATTATGTGATTTTGCCTTTTATTATTAATTTTATTTTTAGTAATTTTAGTACTTCAGCTTAAACTTACACATTTCAGTTAGTTGCCAATGCAACATTTTTAATTCCCATTTTTTTAATAGTATTTCATCAAATATTTATATGTAATTTTATTTTAGCTTTATTTCAATTACTGAAAATTAATTTTAATAGTTCTAGTTTTAGTAAACAATACTTCTTTCTTTCTCACCTCTTACATATTACACGAGAAATTTTGTAAGAAATTTTGTAAAAAAAATTGGTGGAGAATTCAATGCAAAAAAATAAAAAATAAAAAGATTAAAAAAAACATTACAGAAGAAAAATTCCTGCACCTTACCCAGTGTTATTTTATTTATTATTTTTTTAAATATATACTATTATAGTATTTATTAATATTTAAAAAATTAATTATTTTCATTTTAATTTTAGTTTTAGTTGTGTTCTGTCATTTTACCATTTTTTTTAAAAATTTTTAATATTTATATATAACTTATTATTAATTTCGGTTTTAGTTTTAATAATTATAGTACTTCAGCTTAAACTTACAAATTTCAGTTTGTTGCCAAGGCAAAATTTCTAATTTACATTTTTTAAAATGAGTTTTTTATTGAATATTTATATTTAATCTTTTATTTTACGCTACTGGACATGATTTTGAAATTATATCTTATGCACTTTTAACATTTATAATGTTTTAGATTTCTTTATGAACATCTCTTAAGTAAAAGATGTTCAAAGGGTTTTTATTAGTAGTGAAGAAAAGAGAGGAAAAAAAAAGCGTCTCTTCTGGTAGAGATATGAGAAAAACATGTCATGAAAAAACGTCATGTCCCTCTCAGTTAATTCCTGCCTTTCCCATTCCCGCTAACAAATCCCCCACACCTAAATTTCATTGAAACACTAATGGTCCTTTAAGCTATTGTCAGTCAGCGCTTGTTTGCTGTGATACTAACCGGGCCAGCACTCCGTGAAATAGCATGAAAGCCTCCTTCCAAAACTACCGTAGTTTATCCCACTTACAAAGAGAGATTGCCAGAAATTGCAGAAAATGACTTAAGTGTAACCACGTCTCATCTCTGTTTAATGTACAAAGCTGCAGTCCTGCGCTCTCGCTCTCCCCCGCCGGTTCTGGTCACTGAGCGCTTCCTCGTTTCCATTGAAGCACAGAATAAAGCTTCGCAGGGTCAAGCCTCCTGTCACCGTTTCCCTCGCTCTAATTTCTCGTCACGTCCGTACACATGTTGTAAATTATGCTCATAAAAGCGATTTGACGTTGTTATGATCGGTAGTTGCGCTCTGGACCGTGGGCCTGTAAACGTCAGATGTGGAGGCACTCCACAAACCAAGAGGAAAATGTGAAGTGCTGAAGAAAAACAGTGAGGGGACACACACTTTTACTGGTCATTAGAACACGAAACACCTGCAGGCTTCATGTTTCCTGTGGTTTAGCTTTAACGGCAGTTATCGCCACGACGTCTTTATCATGCGGGATGAAAAAAAGCCTTGTCAATGAGTAATTTCATCTGTAATTTTCATTACCAAGATTAACCGTGTCTGTGGAGCATAAAAGTTTTCATTACAATGAAAGTCAATCACTGTTTCCATCCACCCATTTGTGACCCTGGACCACAAAACCAGTCAAATTTTTTGAAATTGAGATTTATACATCATCCGAAAGCTGAAAGCTTTTTGTTAGGGTAGGACAATATTTGTCCGAGATACAACTATTTGAAAATCTGGAATCTGAGGGTGCAAAAAATCTAAATATTGAGAAAATCGCCTTTAAAGTTGTCCAAATGAAGTCCTTAGCAATGCATATTACTATTAAAAAACAAATTTTATATATATTTATGGTAGGAAATGTACAAAATATCTTCATGGAACATGATCTTAATATCCTAATGATTTTTGACATAAAAGAAAAATCGATAATTTTGACCCATACAATGTGTTGTTGGCTATTGCCACAAATATACCCGTGAGACGCATGACTGGTTTTGTGCTCCAGGGTCACAAATATCAAATGCACTGGCGCATCTGTTCATCCATGGGCGTCTGGTCTAAACCAGGTGTGTGTTCAGGAGCATTGCTGGAGCGTTGCTATTGTGAGGAACTGAAAACGACTGCGCCATTGACCAACACACACCTGCTCTAAAGTCAGTAGCGCAGTATTTTGTGTGTTATTTAAAGGGTGTGTTAGTAATATGAGCCTATAGGCGGTGCACAACGCACGTACACTCTGATTATTACACACACAGGGACGCACAGCAGCACACACACATGCCAAATATTAAAAATAAAAGGATTCCTCTCTGGAGAAGCGTTCCACTGTGTAAATACTGAATCCGTCATGGTGCGAGCACAACTGGCTTTTAAAGGGAATGGGAGATGAGACTCTGATTGGTTTATTGCACGTTACGCCCAAAACACACCCATGACTCATTAAGAGACGAGGCACAACCCTTTTGGACCATGAGCCGGGTGCGCTGACTGTTTTTTCCGTCGCTAAACGCCCTAAGAGCACTTGTGCCATGAGCTTCAGACCATGCGCTCAGGCTCAGAATGTCTCCCGGTATATCGCCCATCCCTACGTTCAATTGAGGCAGATATTTTTTTAATCCAATAAGAAGACATGCGCATAAACTGTGAAACACATTTATCAGATAAATCCCTTGATGCGCAACAAAAAGTGTCACGTGACTCTTCCTCAGAAAAAAAATCTCCCAGCATCTCTTATGTTGGTTTGGTGATTATGAAATGCTTGAACAGAACACAAGATAACATGACACTGTTTATTGCAATTTGTCTGCGTGCAAGTCATTTTATGTTGTGCGAAAAAAGATTGCATCAATTTCCATTTTTCTTACAGATATTAAGTGACGATTTTGTTCTGTTGAAAACATGGAGTGGAAACGTTGCTTTATTCACAAATGTTTGTTTTTTTTTTTGGATTGAAAGCGCACTTATGTGGTCCAGGGTTGTTTTGGTCCCCGTTAACTTCACTTTAGGGATAAAAACAGCTGAAACGTACGTCAAAATGTCTTTTTCACAGGTTCCACAGCAGGAGTGAGGGTCAGTAAATAATGACAGGATTTATATTACTGGGTGAACTATCCCTTTAACCTCTGCTGTTGTTTCTCCCGAGCAAACACAGATGACTTCCCGTCTGTAGTCTTTAGCAAAGGTGTGGGCGGCGATGAGGAGGCCTTAACCTGGTGCTGACAACTCTGATGCTCGAGAGAGGCGATATTACTAAAGCAGAGCATGTCATAGGGGATCGCTTAAAGAGAACAAAAGCATTTAGACCTTTCAGTCTTTTTCTCTGCCTCTGGCTCTCTTTCTCTCCGTCTCATCCTAATGAGAGGTTCAAGGCTTTGCATATGGGACCGCTTTGCTCCAGCGACAATGATCTCTCTTCCAATTTCCCTGGTTCACACCTCCCATGTCTTCAGAAAGACAGCACCAGGGTCCAGGATGTCCCGCCAAGCATTGCTTTAGGACAGAGCGATCCCACAGAGCTGTAAAAGAGAAGAGAATGTGAGGCGTATTATAAAGCAGACACTGTCTGTTTTTACAAGTGCGGGCCAGAACAAAGGAGTTTTGCCTTTTTTTTTTTTTTTTTTTTAACCAGACAGTCTGCTTTGATTTTCTCTCTTTCGACTCTCATCTTCCCTCATCTTCTCATTTTATGTAAGTGAAGTGGAAAAGAACAGACAAGAATCAACTCTTTAAAGGAATAGTTCACCCAAAAATGAAAATTGTCATCGTTTACTCTTCCTTATGGCATTCCGAACCACTGTGACTTTCTTATGTGGAACAAAAAATATTTATGAATATATAACCACTATTATTATTATTATGACCACTGACAGGTGAAGTGAATAACACTGATTATCTCTTCATCACGGCACCTGTTATTAGGCAGCAAGTGAACATTTTGTCCTCAAAGTTGATGTGTTAGAAGCAGGAAAAATGGGCAAGCGTAAGGATTTGAGCGAGTTTGACAAGGGCCAAATTGTGATGGCTAGACGACTGGGTCAGAGCATCTCCAAAACTGCAGCTCTTGTGGGGTGTTCCCGGTCTGCAGTGGTCAGTGTCTATCAAAAGTGCTCCAAGGAAGGAACAGTGGTGAACCGGCGACAGGGTCATGGGCGGCCAAGGCTCATTGATGCACGTGGGGAGTGAAGGCTGGCCCGTGTGGTCCGATCAAACAGACGAGCTACTGGAGCTCAAATTGCTCAAGAAGTTAATGCTGGTTCTGATAGAAAGGTGTCAGAATACACAGTGCATCGCAGTTTGTTGCGTATGGGGCTGCATAGCTGCAGACCAGTCAGGGTGCCCATGCTGACCCCTGTCCACCGCAGAAAGCGCCAACAGTGTGCACGTGAGCATCAGAACTGGACCACGGAGCAATGGAAGAAGGTGGCCTGGTCTGATGAATCACGTTTTCTTTTACATCACGTGGATGGCCGGGTGCGTGTGCGTCGCTTACCTGGGGAACACATGGCACCAGGATGCACTATGGGAAGAAGGCAAGCCGGCGGTGTGATGCTTTGGGCAATGTTCTGCTGGGAAACCTTGGGTCCTGCCATCCATGTGGATGTTACTTTGACACGTACCACCTACCTAAGCATTGTTGCAGACCATGTACACCCTTTCATGGAAACGGTATTCCCTGGTGGCTGTGTCTCTTTCAGCAGGATAATGTGCCCTGCCACAAAGCAAAAATGGTTCAGGAATGGTTTGAGGAGCACAACAACGAGTTTGAGATGTTGACTTGGCCTCCAAATTTCCCAGACCTCAATCCAATCGAGCATCTGTGGGATGTGCTGAACAAACAAGTCCGATCCATGGAGGCCCCACCTCGCAACTTACAGGACTTAAAGGATCTGCTGCTAACATCTTGGTGCCAGATACCACAGCACACCTTCAGGGGTCTAGTGGAGTCCATGCCTCGACGGGTCAGGGCTGTTTTGGCAGCAAAAGGGGACCAACACAATATTAGGAAGGTGGTCATAATGTTAAAACACAGAATTTGGTAAAAATAAAACTTTTTTCATAGGGCCCTAAAACTTTATTTTATGTTAAACTTTTGTGTTACATGATTTCAGTTAATTAGACATGCTTTTTGACTAATAAAACGGACAACAAAAAAAATGAATAAAACGGATTTCATGAGGCTCTAAATTAAATTCCAAAATAAATTGCATGCACTGGAAAAAAAAAAAAAAATCCTTAAATCAAGATAAATTTACTTGAGATGCAAAATGAAGAAATTAAGTCTTGTTTTCTGAGAAATTGAACAAAATTAAGTGAGTTTATGCTCACAAGAACAAGTATCTGTTAATGGCTATGAAAATCACTTACATTTGAATTACGTTGATTTTTCTCAACCCATTGGCAGATATTTGTTCTTGTTTTAATCATAAAATCACTTTCACAAGATTTCTTATCTTATGTCATTTTGCTTCTCCAGTAAATGTGTCTTGATTTAAGAATCTTTTAGATATTTGCACTGGAAAACAAGACAAAACTACTGAAAAACAACATCAGAAGGTTCAGTAAAAGTTATGTCCATAATTTAGTGTTTGGGAGCAGAGCTATTCAAACTTTTTTTTGCAAAATTAATTAAAAAGTAATGGAGATCTTTTGGAAATTGTATTTTCAAACTTTGAAGTGTAACTAATACAACTCATTGTGTGCTTCCTTGACATTTACATTTAGAGAACATATTGACGTCTTATGTTCCCTTCAATTTTTTCCTTCAATTTTCTTTAATTGGCCTTAAAAAGGTCTTAAATGTACCAGAAACCCTATGAATGCTAGTGTATGTATATTCATATACAGTATATGTATGTATGTACTGTATGTGATTTGGTCTTATAGGACCTGAGGCACACCACACCACTTTCTATCCTCCTTTTGATCTATCTGTAGAAAGAATTTATAATCTCCTCCTCATTTCTCACTCATTGATCGCTCTTACTTTGTCGCGTTCTCTGTTTTCCCTCTTCTGTGGATATTGTGTCTGAAATAATGGACCACAACAGTATTGCATAGAAGTGGGGCTGACACATGCATTCCACAGCAACTTGTACACACACACACACACACACACACACACACACACACACACACACACACACACACACACACACACACACACACACACACATTCCTCGCTGATGCTTTGATGACATGGGGGTGGTGTGGTCATGCAGGCTGGATTGGAAAATGTCTTTTGAACACCATCAGCAAAACCCTTAGATCCAGTAAATCTGGGCAATGTGTATCTCTTTCCAGAAATCAGATGGAGATTTACTGTTCTGTTTCCTTTGAATGTACACAAACATACCAGAATTCTGCACAGAGCGACAATATTATTTTGTACATTTGAAATATTTTTTAATATGCATTATTTTTTTGGAGCTCTGTTTCAGGGTGTGTTGAACTTCAGGCACTTTTATGTTTATTAGAACTAATAGATTATTCTTTTCCTTTTCATTATATGTAGGTCACATTATTTAGTTTTAACTTTATACCAGACCCAGGCATTCAATCTTAAAATATGGAAAATTAATGAAAATATAAATTTTAAAAGTAACATTTCATTACATTATATGATCACACTCTTATTCATGCAAATGCTTTTAAACCATTCAAGCGCGACAAGACAGAAGAGAACGCGCTGTCTGTGAATGTCCTGACTATGACACACACACAACGCTCAGAAAGACAGAAGAGAACGCGCTGTCTGTGAATGTCCTGACTATGACACACACACAACGCTCAGAAAGACAGAAGAGAACGCGCTGTCTGTGAATGTCCTGACTATGACACACACACAACGCTCAGAAAGACAGAAGAGAACGCGCTGTCTGTGAATGTCCTGACTATAACACACACACACGACGCTCAGAAAGACAGAAGAGAACGCGCTGACTGTGAATGTCCTGACTATGACACACAAATATTTAAAATATACTGTCTTTAAGTTGTTTCTACATTAATTTGGAGAGTAACTAAAATTATTACAATATAAAAATATTAAGAACTTGAGTAATTACAGAAAAAAATGTGATTAATTACTTTTTTTTTTTTTTTTTTTTTTTTAATTGATTGACCGCACTAATATTAATATTTTAATAAAGTTCACAGGGTCAAAGTGCTCATAGTTGGCAAGTATTTCAGATCATGAAATTTCAGGATTTCATCATTAAAACCTGTCAGACGTTTTGTAATCTAAGCGTGTCTTATCCTGCTCCCGGGAATCGTTATCCAAATTTCATGTTGGGAGTGTTTTTGATTATATGGTCTCGTCTTTTTATTATAATTCTGAGCAGTTATATTTATGTAAAAAAAAAACAACCCTGCAAGCATTTTTCGAATCTCAATTAGTTTTATGTTGCCTGTAGAGGAAATGTTTTTATAATGATGAAAGACTCAATTTAATAGACTGCCATTAAAATCAGACACTCCTACCCACCTGTACAAACACACACGACACTACCTGTTCATTCTCTCATTCCCTTCTTTTATTCCCTCCACCTGTCTGTTCTTCTCCTCAGAGGAGGCGTCGTCTACCAAGCACCAGGGTCTGGAGTCTGAGCGCAAGTCTCTGACGGAGCTGCAGAAGGAATGCACTGCCAAAAGGTGAGCGATTGTCAACCTGCAATTATCCATCCCTCGCTTTTCTCCTTTTCATCCCTCGTTCTCTAACCTCGAGTCCAGTGGTCTCACATCTGTCAGAAATTACCGTGATGGGCCACAGAACGGGGCGCTGCTTCATTCTGTCGGTTTTTCCGAGCGCTTTGGGAGATTATATATGGCCATGCTGGATGTGTTTGTGTTTTCCCACCCACTCAAATTGCATCGTGTGACAGTAAGCAGATTATGTTGTGCCAACCCTAATGGGTTTGACACGACCCAAAGGGTCACGCACAGTGGGCTGACCTCTGAAATAATGCATTGGCATGTCTGGTGGTGTTCATCAGCCTGTTTAAAGCACAGTTGTCAGGCCCATTGCTATTATTTTTGTATTTTTGCCTCTTTTTTTTTTTTTTTTTTTTTTTTTTTTTTATAGATTGCAACATTACACACATAGACACTTTCAAAAATAAAACACTTTTATTTTCTCATAACATACATTGCACATCCCCACATTGTTCAATGATTCTCAAACGACTCGACGGATGAATCAGTCTCTCTAAATCCCTCCTTTCCGTGAGCTACTCTGCTCTGATTGGCCAGACGGCCTAGTCTGTTGTGATTGGTCTACCGCGTACAGCTCGTTATCATAACTGAACTTCAGCTCCGGAGGCTTCCTAAAGCTCAGTGATTGCACACACTGTAAAGACAGTAACGATGACGTCGATTTTACCACATCAATCCGAGCGCGAGTCCGATGATGAAACATTGAAAGAACTAGTTATTCAACCTGAACCTCCATCGCAAGGACGACTCGAGCAGGATGTTTCTCAGTGATACGCTACTCATTTTGAGGGACATTATGAGATGTTGCAGCTGTAATTCCTCACCATCAGCATTAACAAGTGTGTGTTCATCAACAAACCCATGTGTGTATTTCTGATTTATTGCGGTGCACATGTGGGAACTGTATCAATAACAGCGCATACGTTAGCCCAGCACTAACGTGAATGACTGATGGAACATAAACGCTTGTAAAACAAATCTTGCTCCATCCTTTATCTTTACTCAAAGTAGTAAGAACGACAGACGATCTGCATTAATACACACAGTTTTAGGTAATAGTGGCCCACAGATGATGAGCAGAAGTATTTCAGTAAGACAGTCATAACGTGAGTTAGCCGGAAACTTACACAATATAAAACACAAACTTGCGTATTTTGAACACCCGGTAGAAAATATATACATCAATAATTATTCATACTTACAGGTTGTGATTCTGAGGAGCTGGTCCACATAAACTGGTACTGACCCATCTTTAAGAGCAAGCGTTTTGAGAATCTGAGATTTGAGACGCAGTCGTCAGTAAAATGACGTTTGAGGACGGGTCAAGTTGTTCGGACGACGTACAACATAGGCGGGCATTATGCAAATGTCTTTTCTAGTGATGTAGAACCGGATTCGAATTACAAACGAATCGTTTAGGCGATTCAGAGTCGATTCTTTCTTTTAGGAGACAATAACTTTATTCATCATGCACTTTTGACTTTCGAACGTTTACATTCACAAACAGCGATATTACACACTGCATCAAAGGGAATATTTGAAAAGCCGTAACAGGGGCACTTTTAATATTTATTATAAAATGTAGATACAATTTTAGGGATGCACAATATATCGGCCACCATATTGGTATCGAGCGATATATGTTCATTTTTAATGTTATCGTTATCGGCCCTTTAAGAAAATTAGGCCGATATATTAAATCCGATAAATAATGGATTATTTCCTTCACTGTTCGCCAAGATGGTTTTGAATTGCTTGAAATATGATTGAAATCACTTCAAAAAAGGAAAAATACAGTTCAGAGCAACATGTGCTGTCATATTGGCTGCATAAAATTATAATGAGAACATTATGATTGTGTGCTTGGGACATGGCTTTTAATGGTGAGACTTTTGTTTTTGTAACCAGGCTGTTAAAAATTATATAAAAATTTGGATTTAGATTTATCGACCAATATTTCTGTTATCGGCATTCAAATATAAAGAATTATCGTTATCGGTATCGGCCAAAATTTTCACACCGAATTTTAATTCATCCCCCTTAAAGTACCTCCACTACAGCCTTACACATTCAGACAGATGTCTCTCGTTGATTCGCATCTCGTGCTTTTTTTGGCACATCGGATACCCAGTTCCAGTAAAGACAGATCAAGTTATGTTCACAGTTTAACAGTGGTTGGATAGAAATGTTTTTGGGACTTTGGGTGGTGTAGAGCCGGCCTGGACCCACATGTAGGCTACAGTCCAGTAAGGAAGGTATATCCTTCATACCTCATCATTATTTCCTTCCTGCCTGCTTTTCATGACTGTAAATGAATACCACATTATCCACACTATCATTACTCTTCATCTTCTCCTCAAGTCAGAGAACCAGTAGCGTAAAGCTGAACATGAAAGATAAACATTTTTTCAACCCGGTGCACCTCACCTATACCGGTCTTGGTCTCCCAGCCTCCGCCCGGTCCTGAGGTAATGGTGTGTCCCTTACGTGACAGATGTGTTCTGATGGGGTCAGAGTGGAGGAAGTTCATTGTAATTTGGCAGTTATGATAATTGAGTGGCTCTTACCGTTACTACAGAGATGATTCAGAGCATCATTAGTGAAGTGAACTTCCTGAAGCCAATATAAACATGGCAATTAATTCTTCTCTTTCCTCCTCTTGTTCCTTTTCCCTCTCGTCTCCATGTCATTGTGACTCCCTGTTATTTGCTGTCTTGCAACTTTCTTTGCTGGTTATACAGTGGCCCCAAAAAGCATTTAGTAACTTTTGGACACTAAAATCATACTTAAAATGAGTGAATTTCCTTTTGATAAAGCAATTTTTGTTTTCACTTACTTTGAACCAAATGGTTTCAAATTTGTTTGTTTTTAGTGGATGTATGAATATATTATGTATATGTGTATTCATTTTATATAATAATAATAATAATAATAGTAATAATAATAATAATAATAATAATTATTATTATTATTATTTATATGTATTTTTATTTATATATTGTAAATAAATAATAATAGTAATAATAATATTATTGTTGTATATTATTATCATGTATTCATTTTATATAATAATAATAATAATAATAATAATAATAATACTAACAACAGTTATTACTATTATTTATATTAGTGCTGTCAAATCGGTTAATCGCATCCAAAATAAAAGTTTCTGTTTACATAATATATGTGTGTACTGTGTATAATTATTATGTATATATAAATACACATGTATGTTTTTTTTTTTTTTAAATATTTGTATATCAATATTTATTTATTTATTTATTTATATATATATATTTATTTATATAATATATATATATATATATATATAATATACACATGCATGCATACACACATATATACACTCACCTAAAGGATTATTAGGAACACCATACTAATACTGTGTTTGACCCCCTTTCGCCTTCAGAACTGCCTTAATTCTACGTGGCATTGATTCAACAAGGTGCTGAAAGCATTCTTTAGAAATGTTGGCCCATATTGATAGGATAGCATCTTGCAGTTGATGGAGATTTGTGGGATGCACATCCAGGGCACGAAGCTCCCGTTCCACCACATCCCAAAGATGCTCTATTGGGTTGAGATCTGGTGACTGTGGGGGCCATTTTAGTACAGTGAACTCATTGTCATGTTCAAGAAACCAATTTGAAATGATTCGAGCTTTGTGACATGGTGCATTATCCTGCTGGAAGTAGCCATCAGAGGATGGGTACATGGTGGTCATAAAGGGATGGACATGGTCAGAAACAATGCTCAGGTAGGCCGTGGCATTTAAACGATGCCCAATTGGCACTAAGGGGCCTAAAGTGTGCCAAGAAAACATCCCCCACACCATTACACCACCACCACCAGCCTGCACAGTGGTAACAAGGCATGATGGATCCATGTTCTCATTCTGTTTACGCCAAATTCTGACTCTACCATCTGAATGTCTCAACAGAAATCGAGACTCATCAGACCAGGCAACATTTTTCCAGTCTTCAACTGTCCAATTTTGGTGAGCTCGTGCAAATTGTAGCCTCTTTTTCCTATTTGTAGTGGAGATGAGTGGTACCCGGTGGGGTCTTCTGCTGTTGTAGCCCATCCGCCTCAAGGTTGTGCGTGTTGTGGCTTCACAAATGCTTTGCTGCATACCTCGGTTGTAACGAGTGGTTATTTCAGTCAAAGTTGCTCTTCTATCAGCTTGAATCAGTCGGCCCATTCTCCTCTGACCTCTAGCATCAACAAGGCATTTTCGCCCACAGGACTGCCGCATACTGGATGTTTTTCCCTTTTCACACCATTCTTTGTAAACTCTAGAAATGGTTGTGCGTGAAAATCCCAGTAACTGAGCAGATTGTGAAATACTCAGACCGGCCCGTCTGGCACCAACAACCATGCCACGCTCAAAATTGCTTAAATCACCTTTCTTTCCCATTCTGACATTCAGTTTGGAGTTCAGGAGATTGTCTTGACCAGGACCACACCCCTAAATGCATTGAAGCAACTGCCATGTGATTGGTTGATTAGATAATTGCATTAATGAGAATTTGAACAGGTGTTCCTAATAATCCTTTAGGTGAGTGTATATACACACATACATACATACATGAATGAGTGTGTGTTTCTATGTACATAATTATACACAGTACACACACATATTATGTTAACAAACTTTTATTTTGGATGCGATTAATCGATTTGACAGCACTAATTAATTTTTATTTATATATTGAAATGATTTTATACATTAATATTATTATGGTAATAATGATATAACTAATAATAATTTCAATGTAGATTAACAAATAAAAATAAATATTATTATTATTATTATTATTATAATGATGATGTTACATAATAATATATAAATAAATAAAAATAAAGAATTATTATTGTTGATATATTATTATTTTAATGATAATACAAATAATATATGTCTGTTTACTCTTAATTTAAATATGGAGTGAATGATCTTGAAGTTCTTCTGTGTTTGTTGTTCAACAGAGAGCTGTTTCTGAAGTCTAACGCCCAGCTCACCTTCCGCTGTCGTCAGCTTATATCAGAGCTTTCCTACATTTATCCCATTGATGTGGTGAGTGTTTAACTCCACACACACACACACACACACACACACACACACACACACACACACACACACACACACACACACAGACACAGACACAGACAGTGTCACACTCATAATGCAGCTTCCTGTCTTTCTCATGCTGGGAATAATAGAGGTCGGGGTCTTTGCGGACTCTGGAGTTACTGGCTTTAAACAAGTTTTGGTTTCTCACCATTTCAGAATGACCTAGAACTACTGTTCAGTGCCTGGTGCCCACAGAGTCCCGCTGCCAGTCACATCAGTTTACAAAATGAAGCCACTGAAAATGAGCAGAAAACCACATTCAGACCAAACTATCCTCTGCCAAGCTTTTTCAGTCGGCGTATGAAGGATTTGATTTATCGGCTGCTCATGCTGTTCCAGAATGCTGTGCTCACGACTGCTTTTCTTTTTCTGTTTGCAGAACAATCAGAACGATTATGTCATTTGTGGTGTTAAACTGCCCAATTCTGAAGACTTTCAAGGTAAGTTTGGATTATTGGCAAATAAATATACCAGAGAAACATTTGAATTGGGCTAATTAACCAATTAATTGGGCAATATAGTTTTTTTTCGCTCTCCCTTGAGTCAGTCCAAAAATCTACAAACAGCTCAACAAAGCTCAGATTTTCTGTTCTCAAGTTGAGTGAGTGAGTAATGTTATTAAATCACTAACATTCAGTAGGAAACTTCAGTAAATTGTTATGCTGTGGACATGAAGTGTTGGTTTTATGTTTCCAAGCATTCAGACTAAGCGTTTGCACTTGGTGCACGATAAAATAAGCTCAAAATGTTCAGACTTAGGGGTGTGTTCACACTTGTAGTTCTGTTCACTTGCTTCTTTGGTCTGGACCGAAAAAGAGAATGATACATTTAGTCCATTTTTAACACCAAACCTAAAGATACAAATCCCCCATCTCCCCAATAAACGGCTTTTATGACGCAATTTCTTCAACAGAACTTACCGAACATCCAAAACAATGCTGTGTGCTGGCCTAAATGTGCTCGTTGTGTGTGCGTAGCCTACACTACCAGTCAAAAGTTTGGAAACTGTACTATTTTGATTGTTTTTGAAAGAAGTCTCTTCTGCTCACCAAGGCTGCATTTATGTTATTAAAAATACAAAAAAAAGCTGTGATATTGTGAAGGATTATTAAAGTGTAAATAACTGTTTTCTATTCGAATATATTTTAAAATGTAATTTATTCCTGTGATCAAAGCTGAATTTATCATCATTACTCCAGTCTTCAGTGTCACATGATCCTTCAGAAATCATTCTAATATGATGATTTGATGCTCAAGAAACATTTATGATTATTATCAAAACATTTTTAGGATTATTTGATGAATAGAAAGTTCAAAAGAACAGTATTTATCTGAAATAGAAAGCTTTTGTAACATTGTACTACCGTTCAGAAGTTTTAAGTCGGTAAGTTTTTTTTTTTTTGTTTTGTTTTTTTTGGGTGAAAGATCTTAAAGAAATTAATACATTTATTCAGCAAGGATGCATTAAATTGATCAAGTGACAGTGAAGACATTTATAATGTTGCAAAAGCTTTATATTTCAGATAAATACTGTTCTTTTGAACTTTCTATTCATCAAATAATCCTGAAAAAAAATTGTACACAACTGTTTTCAACATTGATAATAATCATAAATGTTTCTTGAGCATCAAATCATCATATTAGAATGATTTCTGAAGGATCATGTGACACTGAAGACTGGAGTAATGATGATAAATTCAGCTTTGATCACAGGAATAAATTGCATTTTAAAATATATTCAAATAGAAAAGTTATTTTACATTTTAATAATATTTCACAATATGACTGTTTTTGCTGTATTTTGGATCAAATAAATGCAGCCTTGGTGAGCAGAAGAGACTTCTTTCAAAAACAGTACAGTTGAAAAAATGTTTATCTTTCATGTTCAGCTTTACGCTACTGGTTCTCTGACTTGAGGAGAAGATGAAGAGTAATGATAGTGTGGATAACTATCAAAATAGTACAGTTTCCAAACTTTTGACTGGTAGTGTATATATGATGGTATTTTGAGCTCATAAAATGTGTAAAGGAGTCAAAACAGTGCCAGGAATTCCTCTGTCACACACACAACTGAAGATCTGCTTCAATGAGACGGCATTTCCAAATTGTAATGGCTAATGTAGCGCCTATGATGGGTAAAAATAGTTATGCGTGAGATTTCTGTCCTTTTTAGAGTCGCATCTTGTGACTTCACATTCTGTTTTTGGTTCGTTTAGATGTCTTTGGTCTGTGTTGAGCTCATATTTCAGTCGAACCGCACCAGAAGCGGAGCAAGACCCATCTTTTCAGGGGTCTCGGTCTGCTTGTTTGGTGCGCACCAGGGTTCAAATGGCAGCGTTCACACGTATTTGAATGAACCGCACTAACAATCAATCGCACCAGAGTTAGTTTTAATCCAACCAAACATGCCGAATGTGAACACACCGTTACACTGGAAGAGGGAACTGAGCCGAGCGGATTAATCAGTTGATATTTGGCCATTTTGAAATTACGATCATGCCCTCTTGGTCAATTAACATACAGCTTATATCAGTAATTTCAGTGGCTTTTGAGGGAATTTCAAGAAACTTTTCATGAATTTCGGGGGGTTTGCACCGACCGACAGTCTGACGCCTTTCCAATTCCGAGCCGGTCTGTTTTGTTGCCAGTGGCACAGGCAATAACGTCAGCTGTGCGTTCACACGCTCTTCTTTCCGACAGTGACACATACCCGCCTCCTTTCACTCACTCGCTCTAGTTAAATAGTGCTTGTATTGCGCATAATTTTACTCATTCCTGCTGGTTTCGCACCACATCAAAAGCGTGCGCGCCACTGATCTACAAACCCGATTCCAAAAAAGTTGGGACACTGTACAAATTGTGAATAAAAAAGGAATGCAATAATTTACAAATCTCATAAACTTATATTTTATTCACAATAGAATATAGATAACATATCAAATGTTGAAAGTGAGACATTTTGAAATGTCATGCCAAATATGGACTCATTTTGGATTTCATGAGAGCTACACATTCCAAAAGAGTTGGGACAGGTAGCAATAAGAGGCCGGAAAAGTTAAATGTACATATAAGGAACAGCTGGAGGACCAATTTGCAACTTATTAGGTCAATTGGCAACATGATTGGGTATAAAAAGAGCCTCTCAGAGTGGCAGTGTCTCTCAGAAGTCAAGATGGGCAGAGGATCACCAATTCCCCCAATGCTGCGGAGAAAAATAGCGGAGCAATATCAGAAAGGAGTTTCTCAGAGAAAAATTGCAAAGAGTTTGAAGTTATCATCATCTACAGTGCATAATATCATCCAAAGATTCAGAGAATCTGGAACGATCTCTGTGCGTAAGGGTCAAGGCCGGAAAACCATACTGGATGCCCGTGATCTTCGGGCCCTTAGACGGCACTGCATCACATACAGGAATGCTACTGTAATGGAAATCACAACATGGGCTCAGGAATACTTCCAGAAAACATTGTCGGTGAACACAATCCACCGTGCCATTCGCCATTGCCGGCTAAAACTCTATAGGTCAAAAAAGAAGCCATATCTAAACATGATCCAGAAGCGCAGGCGTTTTCTCTGGGCCAAGGCTCATTTAAAATGGACTGTGGCAAAGTGGAAAACTGTTCTGTGGTCAGACGAATCAAAATTTGAAGCTCTTTTTGGAAAACTGGGACGCCATGTCATCCGGACTAAAGAGGACAAGGACAACCCAAGTTGTTATCAGCGCTCAGTTCAGAAGCCTGCATCTCTGATGGTATGGGGTTGCATGAGTGCGTGTGGCATGGGCAGCTTACACATCTGGAAAGGCACCATCAATGCTGAAAGGTATATCCAAGTTCTAGAACAACATATGCTCCCATCCAGACGTCGTCTCTTTCAGGAAAGACCTTGCATTTTCCAACATGACAATGCCAGACCACATACTGCATCAATTACAACATCATGGCTGCGTAGAAGAAGGATCCGGGTACTGAAATGGCCAGCCTGCAGTCCAGATCTTTCATCTTTCATAAAGAGGAAGATGCGACAAAGAAGACCTAAGACAGTTGCGCAACTAGAAGCCTGTATTAGACAAGAATGGGACAACATTCCTATTCCTAAACTTGAGCAACTTGTCTCCTCAGTCCCCAGACGTTTGCAGACTGTTATAAAAAGAAGAGGGGATGCCACACAGTGGTAAACATGGCCTTGTCCCAACTTTTTTGAGATGTGTTGATGCCATGAAATTTAAAATCAACTTATTTTTCCCTTAAAATGATACATTTTTTCAGTTTAAACATTTGATATGTCATCTATGTTGTATTCTGAATAAAATATTGAAATTTGAAACTTCCACATCATTGCATTCTGTTTTTATTCACAATTTGTACAGTGTCCCAACTTTTTTGGAATCGGGTTTGTATATAACAAGCGCACAAGCCGCTTCTCAAACTGTTTGTGAGCCACAAGCACCAAAATGCGCTTAAACGGTCAAATACATACAAAATTATGTCAAAATGCCCGTCTTGGCGAGTATTCAGTTAAACACAGTCAGTTTTGGAACATTAAAATAGTTAAGATAACGCATGTTGTGTAACAGTATATTTGGTCCGTGCATAAACTCTTAAAGTGACCGCAGCCTAATATTCCTGCTGCTGTCTGCAATATTTGCATAAGAAAAACAGAAAATCCCTCTCTGCTCTTGACTGAGAGAGCTTCATGGAATGGGTTTCCATGGCCGAGCAGCTCATCCAAGCCTTACATCACCAAGTGCAATGCAAAGCGTGGGATGCAGTGGGGTAAAGCACGCCGCCACTGGACTCTAGAGCAATGGAGACCTGTTCTCTGGAGTGACCAATCACGCTTCTCTGTCTGGCAATCCCATGGATGAGTCTGGGTTTGGCGGTTGCCAGGAGAACGGTACTTGCCTGACTGCATTGTGCCAAGTGTAAAGTTTGGTGGAGGGGGGATTATGGTGTGGGGTTGTTTTTCAGGGGTTGGGCTTGGCCCCTTAGTTCCAGTGAAAGGAACTCTTAATGCTTCAGCATACCAAGACATTTTGGACAATTTCATGCTCCCAACTTTGTGGGAACAGTTTGGGGATGGCCCCTTCCTGTTCCAACATGACTGCGCACCAGTGCACAAAGCAAGGTCCATAAAGACATGGATGAGCGAGTTTGGTGTGGAGGAACTTGACTGGCCTGCACAGAGTCCTGACCTCAACCCGATAGAACACCTTTGGGATGAATTAGAGCGGAGACTGCGAGCCAGGCCTTCTCGTCCAACATCAGTGCCTGACCTCACAAATGCGCTTCTAGAAGAATGATCAAAAATTCCCATAAACACACTCCTAAACCTTGTGGAAAGCCTTCCCAGAAGAGTTGAAGCTGTTATAGCTGCAGAGGGTGGGCCAACTCCATATTAAACCCTTCGGATTAAGAATGGGATGTCATTAAAGTTCATGTGCATGTAAAGGCAGGCGTCCCAAAACTTTTGGTAATATAGTGCACGTCTGTCGTAAAGTCGGAAATATTAATGTCAGATCGGTGGTCCACTGTCACTCTCTGAATTAAATCAGTTCAGAATCAGATCTGGCGAATCTAGACTCATCTGGTGAGGAGCTCTTGAATCCCCAGTCAGTTCTGCTTCACTGGCTGTAATTCTCTCGATTCCTGTGTTTCTTCAGTCTGGCTGTGGATCACAGGCTCCAGGCCATCAATCAATCATCCTCCTCTGTTCTGATCAATGAAAACCCTGTGTCCATGGAACCCTTCAACTTGTGGTTAAGAGTGAGATCACTCTAGTCAGTTATTCACACAGCAAGAACCACGGCCGGACCTTCTGACTCCTCACATTATATGAGAGAAAAGGATTTTATTAGTGCATTCATCTCCCGGTTTCCTATAGTTAGGCATTTGGGGTTTTTAATAAGTAGAAGGAATTGTGTGTGATGGGTACAAGTGATGTCCTTTGTTGTGCTGGCGTTGGGGAGAGTTATTCATCTCATTTCCCATGTGTCCTTTAGGCAGCACTGTATGTGTCGCAGAGAATCAGGTTTGGTTTTTTTCAGGCAAGGGAGGCATGACTTCAAAAGAACAGAGAGGTTAATGAAAGCCAGGTTGAACCGCGCACGCAACAACATGCATATGCAGCCCTTCACATATGTGGCTATTGCTTGGCACAGTTTTCTCATTCATGCATTTTGAAAGCACAAAATGACTCAAATGCATATACAACTTATTTCTAATGCAAAATAAGTCAGCTTCCCATAAGTGATATGGTCTGTGTCCACAGCACATTGTTTTCATCAGCAAATACGTGGCTGTTCTAGCCTGGCAGTGTTCTGTATGCTGAAATGTAGTGAGTACAATGGAGCATGTGTAGTTGCAGGGGTGTTCTGGGATATGTAGTTTGTATGCATGTTTATGATAAAGCAGAAGTGAGGAAAAAAAAAAGCTTTTTTTACAGCACATAATTACTAGTTGACCTGTTGTCCTTCCAGTTGCTTGGCAACTAAATATTTTTCGCTTGGCATTTGGGCTTTTTATTTGAATTTGCCAGAAATGCCCCAAAAGGTTGCTCAGACTGTAATGGGCCATCGGAGTGATTTATATTGCATATAATTATTTAGGAAATGCACACGGTGGAGTGTGATTATACACATTTAAAGACAGAACACTAACATTAAGCCGATCCTTGTTTCTGAGTAGCTTTTAGCCTCTGGTGATGCCTTTGACCTCATCAGGAAAGGGCATCGCTGAGGTGAACTCAAGTTTTGCATGGTATTAGGTTATTATGCGGCTCCCTATAAATCAAGGGCCCTAAGGAGACAAAATGAATGGCCTTCATCAGCTCACATCAACTTAATAAATGGCCTTTGATTTACAACTTCAGATTGGAGTGAAGTAACTTCAGTTGTTGTGACTCATCCTTTAAAACCACTCTTGACCTCAACTGAAATAAAGGTTGTAGCACTGTATAAACGAATAGAGAACCAGTTTTGGATTTACTAATATTTTTTGCATTGTGACATTTATTTAATGTTCTATTAATTTATTATTTACATTTTTAGACACTATATTATTAAATGTTAAAATATTATTTAATTTGTTTTAATATTCAGTATTGTAATTGTTTGTTGTTGTGAATAAATTTTTTTTTTTTGTATGTTTTATTATATAATAAATGTTTGTAATGCAGAGGCATTACAGTAATGAGAATATGGGTGGGAAATGTAAAAAATCACAATGCAAAAAAATCTTAAAGCGTTAGTTCACCCAAAAATGAGAATTGTTTAATTCCTCTCCCTCATGTCATTCCAAACCCGTAAGACCTTCGTTCATCTTCAGAACACAAATGAAGATATTTCTGATGAAATCCGAGAGCTTTCTGACCCCTCCATAGACAGCAATTTAATGAACACTTTCAAGAAAGGCAGTAAAGACATGGTTAAAATAGTCCATGTGACTCCAGTGGTTCATCCTTAATGTTATGAAGCCACGAGAATACTTTTTGTGCACAAAAAACAAACAAAAATAACGACTTTATTCAACAATTTCTTCTCTTCTGTGTCAGTCTCTTGCGCTGTTGTCGTAGTAAACACAGTGCAGCGCCTCCGGGTTCTACATCAGAACGCCGGCTCATTATTGGCTAGCCCATGCGTCAGCATCACACGCATGCGTCGTTGTGCTCACATGAACAGCATCGGCCAATAATGAGCCGGCGTTCTGACGTAGAACCTGGAGGCGCTGCACTGTGTTTACTACGACAACAGCGTAAGAGACTGGCACAGACCAGAAGAAATTGTTGAATCATTATTTTTGTTTGTTTTTTGCGCACAAAAAGTATTCTCGTGGCTTCATAACATTAAGGGTGAACCACTGGAGTCACATGGACTGTTTTAACCATCTCTTTACTGCCTTTCTGGACCTTGAAAGTGGTAATAACGTTGCAGTCTTGCAACTTCATCAAAAATATCTTAATTTGTGTTCTGAAGATGAACGAAGGTCTTACGGGTTTGGAACGACATGAGGGAGAGGAAATAATGACAGAATTCTCATTTTTGGCTGGACTAACCTTTTAAAGTAAAGTATTTTCTTCATTGATTCTGGTTAAATATGACTGGGAGCTTACTTTGAGATTCACTCATTTATTGTCTTTTTTGAGTTGTACTTCATTTTTCTTTTATTTAAACAATTTTTCTAACAAATTTACCTATTTTTTGTGTGTTTTCCATTGCAGCAAAGGATGATGGGAGTATTGCAGTGGCCCTGGGTTACACGGCACACCTGGTGCTGATGATCTCGTGCTTCCTGCAGATTCCGCTCAGGTATCCAGTCATCCACAAGGGTTCCCGTTCCACCATCAAAGACACCATCACCGACAAACTCACAGAGAAGGAGAGAGAGTAAGAATGTTTTTCAGTTTCTTTGTGTTGCGTTGCTCACTGATTAGCTGGACTACTGGACTTAGCTGGAATAGTTTTAAGCATCAAAAACAAATCTATTGATTTATCTTATGCATTACACTCTAAAGACGTTCTTCCCTTAACACAGAGGAATATTTCTGCATCTTTTTGCACCTGCGGTTTATGCATGTGTGTAATTTTTACACCTGTCTGGTTCAGTATGTGTGGTTTAAGGCCCTTCTTGAATTAAACGCTTCTCAAACGCCACAGGATTCTGTCTTTCATGTGCCCGTCCTGTCCTTTCATCCGTCTCTTTCCTTTCATCTTTTTCTCTCATCCTCCCTCTCTGTAGATTTACAGTTTGTTGCATGGGAGATAAATAACATCCTCGAACGAGGGTCTCTGCCTTCCTTAAGTTTGTGTATATGTTTGTGTATCTTAGTAACAGACATATTGTCAAAGTGGCAGAACTGCAGCACTTATGGGAGTTCAAATAGATTTACAGCTTTTTAAAAATTCTTTACACTTTTTTTTTAAGTATTATTTTTTACTTTTTTATATAAAAAAGTGGCTTTTTGTCACATTTATTGATGGTACAGAGAGGGCAGGAGGGGATGGTCAAGTTTTTTAGGGCTGCAACTTACGATTATTTTGATAATCGATTAATATATTGATATTAATTACATATATATTTTTTTACGATTAGTCAATTAATCCATCAATTATTTTCGTAACTACTGCCATGTAAAGAGGTCATGAACTGCATTGTTTTATGATGTTTCCTGGGGTGCACTTATAATGTTAGTTTGATTTTTACATCAAAAATTGTCATAATTTAGAAATAAAAGGCATTTTCCCCACCCTGATTTTTAGTCTGATGACCTCTCATGTCAAAAGCTCAAGGAAAATTCGATTTCTCAGTTCATGACCCCTTTAATCTTTTAACGTTTTATTCAAACATTTTCTCATAAAATATATACTTTTCAAATAAAAAAATTCCCTACATAAAAAATAAAGTGCCACGAATTCAAAGGCATATATCTGTGAGATGCGTCATTCCATTCAAATCAATGTATTTTCATAATCAATGTGATTGATGACGTCGGCGCGTTGTTTCAGCCCAAATTGTTGCAAACCAGACTCAAACTTGTGTTGTCTGCATGAGCGCCACAACTCAACGTGTTGGAACTTACCACTAGGCCACGACTCTGACTTACATCATGACACATGATGAGTCATAGGTGCATTGTTGTTATTTGGAGATAGAAATATTGCATTAATGCTTGTAAGGTTCATTCTTCTCCTTCAAGTCTGTTTGTAAACAGTTTTACTTTTGATACCCATCTTATGTCCATGTTTATAACTCTAGCAGCCAGTAGCATTTCATCATCTAATGAGATTCTTACGCAACTTTTGAAACCACCAGCACCACGAATGCAGTCTTGTCCCCCTAATCTTCATAGTTTCATGTTAAATTGCGTCCTCGGGGTGTGATGTTGCCCCTACCGTGTGTTAAGATACTTATAAATTGGCTTTTTGTGTGCATGCTATGCTGTGTTTGCCATGGAGACGGATGCATACTCTCCAGGCTTGGCCTGTGGGGTCCGACGACCCTGACATTTTAATGCCAGAACGTGTGGGCACTGCAATTACAGCGCCGGCGACCTTGTTGAAATTATTGTTTTTCTGTGTTTTGGTGCCGTAACTAAGCAGGAGTGATCCAAGAAGCGAGTGTGTGCTGATTACATGTCTGTGGTGCACATGCCCAGAGAGGTATCACATTCCTGCATTCCGCACATGGCGAAAAGCCCCTTAATGAAACTCGCAATAAAATTGGATTGTTATAATCAGATGGGCCCCCTTTTGAGTGACGGGTCGAGATGCCTTTCTCTGCTTTTGATGTAGGATTAATGGCTGATTTCAACAGCTTATAAATGAGGAGGAAGAAGATGGAGAGGTGAGAGAGAGGGGGGAGAAAGAATAACCCTGGATTGTGCCAGCTCTTCTCCTCTTCTACTCACGCTGAAGCTGCGCACAAGCACTCGGACATGACAATAATTGCATGATTTGATTGATTTTTCAACTTTGATTTTTAATTTTGATTTGCTACGATGGCATTTGGCAGACATTTTTATCCAATGTAACTTACCATTGCGCATTCACGGTATACATTTAATCAGTTTATGCACTCCCTGGAAACCGAACCCATGGTGTTGTCATTATTAGCGCCATGCTGTATTGTTTGTGCTACAGGAACCTTGCGGTCTGATTGGGACACTTTTGAAAAACAAGTGACGCAACACACTGACATAAACAGTGAGATTCAATGTACCATCAAAGATGTCTATCTAATAATAATAATAATAATAAATGTATTGAACAATATTAATATGCACTACCTTTCAAAAGTTTCAGGGCAGGAAGATTTAAAGAAATAATACTTTTATTCAGCAAAGGATGCATTAAATTCATCAAAAGTGACTGAAGATGTTAATAATGTTACAAAAGATTTCTATTTTAAATAAATGCTGTTCTTTTGAACTTTATATTCGTCAAAGAATCCTGGAAAAAATGCATCACAGTTTCCACAAAAACATTAAAGCAGCACGACTGTTTTCAACATTTGATAATAGTCAGAAATGTTTCTTGAGCAGAAAATCATCATATTAGAATGATTTCTGAAGGATCATGTGACACTGAGGACTGGAGTAATGATGCTGAAAATTCAGCTTTGATCACAGGAATAAATTACATTTTAAAATGTATTAATAGGAAAAAATTACTTTTAAATTGTAATAATATTTCACAATATTACTGTGCTTGCTACAGTTTTGATCTTTTGATTTTTGAAATTCAGCTTTGTTGACCATAAGAGACTTTTTTCACAAACATTAAAACAATCTTGCTGTCCCCAAACAAGGGGACAATTTCTTTAAAGGGGTCATGAACTGAGAAATTAAACTTTCCTTGAGCTTTAGACATATAAGAGGTCATCATACTATAAGAATATCCTGAAAACTTCCTTGTTAGTCCAAAAGCAGCTTTTATTGTACCCAAGCCCAGAGAACGATTCATTGTGAATGAGCCTATAATAGATGGTGAGAGACCGCCTCTGCAGAAGAAGATCAACGCCCACTTCATCATCACAACTTTGGCCCCGCCCACTGGCGTGTTAGTGAGATGACGAGGAGAGAAGAGCGATACAGGATCACTGGACTAAAAATAACATTACCTTCCAAAGGATCCTAATGCTAGGAATGTGCTTATTTATTTTCAACAATGTGAATGTCTCAGTTGAGCATTATTTATTTGTATTCGCTACATTTCACTGTGGATTCTTTGGGAAATCAGTCACAATTTCTGCAAGTTTTCATGGCAAAACTCCCGTAATAATCAACGAATCTCTTATTTGCATTGTGTTTGCACTGTTAGTTATGATGAAAGCATTCGTTAGTGTGCAGAAATCAAGTTGAAATGACGAGATCCTGCATTCATGCGCTCAACATGTCTGTGATCGACTACAGTCATCACTGCAACCTTTCATGCCACGATCTGAATATAATGCCATAGATCTAAATATAATGCCATAGATCTGAATATAATGCCATAGATCTGAATATAATGCCATAGATCTAAATATAATGCCACAGATCTAAATATAATGCCACCATCTGAATATAATGCCATAGATCTGAATATAATGCCATAGATCTGAATATAATGCCATAGATCTAAATATAATGCTATAATCAACACTTTTCACCATTAGTTAACCTTGAGAGCTGTAATAGTAAAAATGTACTAAAATTTTTCGAGAGAGTTCCACATGTAATACTAGCTATTTCATATGTAAAGATGTCAGCCAATCACAGCAGTGGGCGTTTACACTGAAGTCTCACAGCAGCCAATCACAGCAGTGGGCGTTTACACTGAAGTCTCACAGCAGACACGCCCCTTCAAACAGAGTTCAAATCGGAGGCTAAAATCAGGGTAGCAAAAATGACTTTTATTTCTAAATTATGACAATTTTTTAATGTAAAAATACATCAAAACATTATAACATTAAACATTCTATGTGCACCACAGGAAACATTATAAAACAATAAAAAAATGCAGTTCATGACCTCTTTAAAAACTAATTTAATTAATTTAGAGTGTTATCTTAAACTACACATAATTTTATAATAAGTGCAACTAAAAGCTTGTGACAGCTTTGAAAGCAGCTGAACTACTGTTAGGCTACTAAGAAATGTAGTTAAAGGAATAGTTCACCCCAAAACAAACATTCTGTTATCAGTTATGTAACCTTGCATTGTTGAAAACCTGTATGACTTTCTGTATGACGTTCGGTGGAAGAAAGACGTTCATACAGGTTTGGAACGACATGAGGGTGAGTAAATGATTGCTGAATTTTTATTTCTGGGTGAACTGTCCCTTTAAACTAATAGTGTCACTACAACCTCGACCGAATATTTAAAAAAAGCCAAAAATAGCATCTGATTAATCTGTCAAGCCCTCCAGCAGTAGAAATGCCCACATCCTTCGCTGCGGCTGGCTCAGATTAGGCCTTGCACAATTCTCATTTTCAGTTATGTCTAGCGCGCACGTCCCCCACAAAGCATTGCGATTTGTTGCGTTCAACATTGATGTCTAGATCTCTAGATGTTCAGCCACATGAACGTAATACAATAGTCCGTCTTTGAGGTACAAGCTTTAACAGAGTTCACAGACAGTACATTGGTCCGCCCTCCTCCCCTCTCCGCCAGTCGCAGCGACTCCCTGGAGACAGCGCTGTTATGAAAGTCAAACAACAATCAGGACACACTCTTCCTGACCCTTAGGATGTGTGTACGCTTGTTTGTGTGAGGGGCGTCCAGCACATGGCCATTAGCAGCAGCTGAGCAGGGGGTGAAGCCGCTCAGCTGTTTAAACGGCCCCATGTATGTGTGTTTGCAGATGAATCAGGTGCCGCTGAGAAGATGAAGGTCTAACCCTTCAGAAGTCGGTCTCCAAAGCTCATTTAGGTATGAGTTACAAGGAGAAGGAGAACAGAGGGACCTATGTGGCCCGTGTAATTAACTCCGCACGAGCCGGGCCTGCACCAAATCCTATTATCCCCACTCCTACCGTCACCCTGTGACCTCCACACACCATAACTTACAGCAATATGAGCCGTAATCAGCCCCAAAGTGTCATTGTTTAACATTTGTGTCAGCCTTGCGCTTGACGAATGCTGTTTAAATCATCTTCTCTATCTCTCTCATGGCCTGTTGGGTCTGGCGTTCATATGTCTGTCTCTCTATCGTGGCAGGGTTTGGGTTTGTGTAGTGGGTATTCTCTGAGCTGCAGTCTAGGCCCATTAATCTCCTCCAGTTTGGGAAGAAGCACCGGCGGTCCTCATAACTGCGCTTACTGAATGACATTTCTTTGTAGCCTGTGGTCTAGAGCCAAATCAAGCTGTCATTTGTGAGCTCTAAGATGCAAGTAGTCATTTAACAGATGCTTTTATCCAAAGCGACTTCAAGTACACTTATTACAGGCATTCACTCACACAGAGCTGGGCAAAATTCAGAACTGAAGAATTGGCTCCCTTTCAATTCATGATTGTGTGTTTGAAAGGTATTGATCACCTCACAGGAAGATGAATTTGAAATATGTTAGAAAGATGAAATAATGAAAGGAAATTCAATGTATGTATTGCATTCTTGAAAATATCCGTCTGTCCGTCTGTCTATCTATCTATCGTTCTATCGTTCCATCCATCCATCCATCCATCCATAGTTCTTTCATTCTGTCCGTCCGTCCGTCCGTCCATCCATCCATCCATCCATCCCTCTATCTATCTATAGTTCCTTCCATCCATCCATCCATCCATCGTTCTTTCATTCCATCCATCCATCCATCCATCCATCCATCGTTCTTTCATTCCATCCATCCATCCATCCATCGTTCTTTCATTCCTTCCATCCATCCATCCATCCATCCATCCATCCATCCATCGTTCTTTCATTCCATCCATCCATCCATCCATAGTTCTTTCATTCCATCCATCCATCCATAGTTCTTTCATTCCATCCATCCATCCATAGTTCTTTCATTCCATCCATCCATCCATCCATCCATCCATAGTTCTTTCATTCCATCCATCCATCCATCCATCCATCCATCCATCCATCCATCCATAGTTCTTTCATTCCATCCATCCATCCATCCATAGTTCTTTCATTCCATCCATCCATCCATCCATCCATCCATCCATTTCTATTGTTCTATCTATCGTTCTCTCTCTGTATCTCTAGAAAATATAAATAATTTTTAACTAGAAAAGCAAAGTTTGTCTTGTTTGAAAGTTTTGACAGAAGTTCTAAAGCTTGAAGGTTTATAGGCCTTATGGCCAGAAAGAACGATATATAGAGCTAAATATATAATTATACTTCCATACATTGCAATTCTTCATCCGTTTTCTTCCGCAATTCAAATTCAGAAGTTGAATTAAAACATAAAAGGCATTTGCAGTTCAATTATTAACACTGCACAATCATAGATTACTCGTTGTTAGGGTCAAACCTACAACCTTTTGGTTATCAGACCACATTTCTTGCTATTGAGCATAATGGCACCATTTCTGATCCCACAATCCATACATCATCTTACTTCAGCTTCATCCATCCTCCTCCTAGGTGTCAGTGAGGTGGCCCATAAGCTGGAGCAACCTTTGACCTCACCTCCCTCACGTTGTTTAGGGCTTCATCCGATCGCCCAGCGTGTGTATACACAGATCGAAATGATGTCGCCATCCCTGGCCAAGATTCACCCTTCTGATGATAAAGCTGTCAGGACAGTGATTGTGGATAAAGATGAGTGAAGTGCGAGTATTGTGGCGATAATCACTAGTCATTTGTCACTGAAGCGCAATCAGAGAGCCAGAACTCTCTCTTAAGCAGATGAACTTGACTTGATGAATCATGGAGTTGGTTAGCTGGACTCAAATAAAGAATTATTGTGTAATTTTCCATAACCAGTCATTGCTGACCTGTTTCTGTAAGACTAGGCTTAACCGACCCATAATAAATGAGATGTTGGAGAGATGTTATTGAGAATGTGACTTGTGTTTCTATGCGTTCACTTACTGAAATGATAACGTTATCTTCAGAGCTTTACAGTGGATATCAACATTCTTGAATTTCCAGCCTACTGTGTACATAAATTGAGATCTAGAATTGTCAGGCCAAATTCCCAGTGTCATAACTGTGAAGCATTTGGAGATCTTGTTTTTCTATACTGTTACTTTTTGAAATGACAATGGCTCTGTTTCAAACCCTAGTGAGCTGAATAGCTAGACATGTGAGGGAGTCTCATGTGCTCCAACCGCAAAGCTTGTTCCATATTGTGTGAAATAAAGCTTCCTAATTTTAGACTAACTTTATGGCAGCATCACATTTATCCTTTACAGATAATGAAATCAAGGTAGAATACTTGAAAACAGTAGGTGTCCTAATGACCAGAGAAATCAGAGGTAAAAGTCTTTGTTTCTAGTTGGTTAAAAAGTGAAAAATGGCATGAAACGGGAGATTTTTCTTCCCTATTGTGACATACACCGATTAGGCATAACATTATGATCACCTTCCTAATATTGTGTTGGTCCCCCTTTTGCTGCCAAAACAGCCCTGACCCATCGAGGCATGGACTCCATTAGACCCCTGAAGGTGTGCTGTGGTACCAAGATGTTAGCAGCAGATCCTTTAAGTCCTGTAAGTTGCGAGGTGGGGCCTCCATGGATCGGACTTGTTTGTTCAGCACATCCCACAGATGCTCGATTGGATTGAGATCTGGGGAATTTGGAGGCCAAGTCAACGCCTCAAACTCGTTGTTGTGCTCCTCAAACCATTCCTGAACCATTTTTGCTTTGTGGCAGGGCACATTATCCTGCTGAAAGAGACACAGCCACCAGGGAATACGGTTTCCATGAAAGGGTGTACATGGTCTGCAACAATGCTTAGGTAGGTGGTACGTGTCAAAGTAACATCCACATGGATGGCAGGACCCAAGGTTTCCCAGCAGAACATTGCCCATTGCCTAATACAACACCGATCAATCGCCACATTCTGCTTGTACAACGTCAAGCATAATAATGGAACAAAATCATTTAAAACAAGAGCCAGAGGAAATATTTTGCATTGTATCGACATTTTTAGATAGAAACAATACAGAAACAAACTATCTGTGAAATGAGATACTAGTAACACTTCTGCGGATATTCTGTATCATAACAAGCAGAGTCTCAACAAAAAAAAGGCTGTGCTGCCAAAGCACTCTCAAGCGCCCACAGCTGGACACACGACCTTAAAGGGGTGGTTGACTTTTTTTAACTTTAGTTAGTGTGTAATGTTGCTGTTTGAGCATAAACAACATCTGCATAGTTACGACGCTCAAAGTTCAAAGCAAAGGGAGATATTTTCTTTTACAGAAATCACTTTGGAAGGACTACAACAAACGGCTGGTAGGGACTACAACAAGCTTCTTCACGGGTTGGTGACATCACCAACCCTAAAATGTACATAAACCCCGCCCCCGGGAACACACAACAAAGGTCATGTTGAGAAGAGGAAGAGTTGTTGTAGTCGAGCACGTTTGGGAGTCGCTCAAGCTGTCATCCGTCTTTCACATTTATTGCAATACAGTACGAACACAAATGCAGTAGCATGTCATAAAAGCAAGATGATGACATAAGTTATAACCGTAATTAAACTAAACTATACCTGTTCTATCTTCATATATTCTCTGGCTCTGTGCATCTTACAACAGTTCCCACACGAGCGTTTTATAGATTATCATGACAGAATATGCTAATCAATGACTTGAAGATAGTTAACTCTTAAATTCATCAACTATCCATTCAGAAACGTCCTGTCTCATTCTACATGTTGTCACTTCTTCTTGAGTCTCTCCATCATTGTCTGACTCCAGTTTGAACATAAAAGGCTGAACAGTTTCTGACATTTTCAGTGTGTGTCTGCGTGAGGTATCGGAGCTGCTAACACAAGCTCTTGAAGCTCCGCCCTCTTCTTGAAAGGGGGCGGGAGCAGCAGCTCATTTGCATTTAAAGGGACACAAAAACTGCACGTTTTTGCTCACCCTTAAAAAGTGACAATTTTAAAATGCTATAAAAAATGATCTGTGGGGTATTTTGAGCTAAAACTTCACATACACACTCTGGGGACATCAGAGACTTCTTTGTAAAAAGGGGCATTGTAAGGTTCCTGGCTATGATGCTACCCAGACGGAGAGGCAGCTCACTAGGTTTTGGAACAGAGCCAGTATTTTCATGTCATTTATTTTCACCAGTATATGGTTCTATAGCACTGGATGTCTCTTTAGCTGTAATTGTGTAACTTTTAGTGTCAGGCCACATTCCAAAGTCACATTCTGAGTCATTTCCGTGTTTATTTGATTTTACAGGTTCTTAAATTGTGCAGTGCTCATCCATTAAACTTGAACATTCACTGTAATATCGACCCTCCAGTCTCGTAAATGAAATCTGTCAAATCCCCGTTCAGCCATAAAACCATAATTTTCGACATGCAACCTTCTTTGCTTCTTATTAAAGCCCTTCTTTTTCTTGTTATTTAGCCAAAATCCCGATTTAAAGTGACGTAATTAGACGGACAGAAATGGGATCTCAATACATTTCCGGATCCAAGGTCAGTTCTACATGGTACTGAAGGCGTAAACTTAAGGTTAGCAGCTCTGATCATTACGCTACCACCATCCCAGACCATTGCTTTTTCCCCTTTTCTTTCTCTGCGTATTAGAGCGATTGTCTCCCAGTGAGACGGTCTTGGAGTGCAGTCCTGCAGTTCCTTCCTTCCTTCTCCACCTGGGATGCCTCATCTGTGACCAAATGAGGTGGATTGGAGAAAAACAAGACCTGTACCAATATGATCTACTATCCCTTGGCCCTCCTCTTTCCTTAATGTAGCACTAAAAATACGCACAATTCTTTTACCGTAACGTTCCTTGCAATCTTGGAAGCTTCTTTCGGCCCCCCCCGGATGCGTTCTTGAAATGCAATGGACTCTAACAACACGTTGCACCCACATTTCTTCACTTCTATCCCATCGCAGCACGGCTGATTGCCGTAGAACTCGGAGAGGCCGGGAGATGCGATCCAGATGTACTCTGGGTGATGGAGTCCAGAGATTTGGCCCATTAAACCCAAGCCCCCCTCTCATATTGGCTTTTATTGGGATCTGTACGATGGCGCTGCCCACATTTTCAGAAGGACTTTATGACAAGCATAAAAATGGAAGTAGGGATTGACACATCGCTCCATGAGTTGAGGAGTTGCCAGCTCGGGCTCCCAGACCAGAGAGGGTGGCCATGAGGAACCGTGAGCTCAAAGGAAAGGAAAATTATTAAAGGATCTTTTGATGATGCCTGCTAAGATGGCCTGCACTTCCTTTTTAGGGTTGGCTGGTTGTATTTTATTTCCATCTTTGAAAGGATCACAGCTCAGTTCCTCCTTGTCTGAATGCATTTCTTGAGACACATCAAAAAATGAAACCATTGAATTTGGTGATTTAGCAGTGTGATTCATAACATAATGAGTTCTTCAAGGGCTGATATCATCTGAAGACAGTGGAAAGACTCGTCAGTCTTTTATTTAGCCCTCAGGGACGAGGTCCGGGTCTGCCAGAATCAGTTTGATGGGGCTGAAAGTTGATAAAAGCGCTCATCATAAAGACAGAAGACTGGAGCCAGGCTGTACCCGGCAGCTGAATACATCATCCCTCTGGCTGTCTTCTCCTTGTTTCCATCCCTCTATCTTCTAAACGTTCTTGAGGTGTGGATTGAGCCATGTTTCCATTGTTCTTTAAATCATTCAGCTGTTCAGGTCCAAATTGTCTTTTTTTAACCGTGTTTTGAGTAGCCAGATTAAACTTGTATGCGTTGGACTACCTGTTTATGATGCTTGGAAATCCCTCTAATTTGAAAAGGATTGTTCAGCTTTTCCTTTCAAAATTGTCAACATTCTTGTTTGTTGAAAAGATGATCTTGATCTTAGGTAGTTTTTTTCAGTCTGGAGGTATACGATCTTCATTGTTACGTTCTTATTAGAGTAGCACAAAATATTGATACGAAATTGGTTATTGGCTGATTTATAATTTTGTATATATCAATAAAAAAAATTAATAATTATAATGAATTAATTTACTATATATATATATTTATATATAAAATGTTTACAATTTATCATTTTTACATTGGCCATGTATCGGTTATCGGCTATAACATAGTTTTGTTGAATGTCCTGACTATGACACACACACACACGATGCTCAGAAAGACAGAAGAGAACGCGCTGACTGTGAATGTCCTGACTATGACACACACACACGACGCTCAGAAAGACAGAAGAGAACGCGCTGATTGTGAATGTCCTGACTATGACACACACACACACGACGCTCAGAAAGACAGAAGAGAACGTGCTGACTGTGAATGTCCTGACTATGACACACACACACGACGCTCAGAAAGACAGAAGAGAACGTGCTGACTGTGAATGTCCTGACTATGACACACACACACGACGCTCAGAAAGACAGAAGAGAACGCGCCGTCTGTGAATGTCCTGACTATGACACACACACACGACGCTCAGAAAGACAGAAGAGAACGCGCCGTCTGTGAATGTCCTGACTATGACACACACACACGACGCTCAGAAAGACAGAAGAGAACGTGCTGACTGTGAATGTCCTGACTATGACACACACACGACGCTCAGAAAGACGTGCGCCAGTATCAAATTCTCTTTCACACTTGAACGAACAATAACACACAGAATTGTGCCAAAATGCCCGTTTTGTCTCATATTCTCATAAGAGCAGTCTTAAATGAGTTAAATAACGTCTCAAATGAACTTAAAGAGTTGTGAGGAAATGAGATGCGCGTGACAGTGCGTCAGATCCGCGTCATGTTCGGCAGCGGCAGATCTTAAAGTGACAGCAGCCTAATAAACCAGTTGCTGTGATTCTGTCATTAATGTTCATCAAAGAACAAAGGCAACAGAGAAAACTGTAGCTTTAATAAGGATTAATCTATATTTAATTTATAATTTATGCAGTTAAGACTGTAAAGTGTTTGAAAACTTTATTAAATTTCTGTATATTGATTATATATGAAGGCCACAGGTAAATATGACATTTATTATAATGGGTTTATGTGAAGATTGTTTTAAGTTCACTTAAATTAAAAGTAGTTTTTTTAAAAGCCTAATAAATGTTGAAATTGATTAATAAATTATAAATTTACAACAAATATTTAAAACATACTTTAAGTTGTTTTTACATTCATTTGGAGAGTAACTGTGAAATTATTATAATATAACATTTTTAATTGCGATTAATTACAGAAAAAATGTGCGAAAATGCGATATTGACAGCACTAATATATAGTAGACCTTAAATTTCTTTTTATTTGTATTTTGATTGACCAACGCAACTTTCAAATGTTTTTGTTTATTTAAAACTCTTTTGGTTGTTGTTCAGGACTTCCTTTGGTCTTTGGAGATTTTCTGTGCTCGTGCTGCAGTTTTCCAGGCTAGCTACGATCTTTATTACGAATCTTCAGTCTTTGCATCCGTGTGGCGTGCGACTGGCTCCAATGAGAGTTGAGGGAATCCTGCAGCAGCCTGCTGTTCGGTGGGTGGTCGGAGCGGATCGGTCCAGGAACTGTTGAAAATCTTCCCAGCTTCTCCGAATGACCTGCGCTAATGTATACTCGCCGCAAGCCACGGCACATGTGTTCCGCCTGCCTGTTTACATATCATAATTGATACTCCAAATGCACATAACCATGTCATCCTAACTCCGTTTCGTGCCGGTGCATACTCTCTCTCCATTTGTGAACAGCCCATATTTATATATCGACACGCTTGCATGCACGTTTTCCGATGCGCACACTTGTTGCTTCTATCTCCTGCTTTTCTGATGCAACATATCATTCTCCACACATTATCGTTTAATTCATCTGGGAAAGAGAGAACATTCCCCATAACTACAGTGGTTTTTAATGCACTTTCAGATCATAAATCAACCCTGCTGCTTTTAAACAAACACCTGCCTCCAAACTGTCACCGCTAATGGCAGCACTTGCCGTATAAATCAACCATAGCTGTAACTCCCAATATCATAGAAACGATTACACTGAGCATCTGTCACACAATGCTGTTTTAATGGGCCAGGCACAGCCGATAGCCCACGCTGTAACCGCTCTCTTTTAAAGTGCGTGTGTCTTGAAAAGGTCCAAAAGGGATTTGTGGGTCACTTGCTCTGTCGTCTTAGTTTCTTTATGAGCTGGTGTAAGAGAACAAGGTGCATTTTCCCCCACAGCTGTTTAATTAAGACCAGAAATGGGGCTGGAGAACTGGAAGGGAACACAACTGATATGCATCTGAACTTCATCATAGATGCCATTTAATAAGTCAACATTTCTATAGCTGGTGTGCGTGGAATGTTAGTTTGCATAATAACATTTCAGACATATTTTAAGATGATCAAAGCAGGAGTAAACAAACCGTAGTGTAAATTACAGTGGCCCTGAAAGTATTTAGACACACAAGACAGCACAAGCACACTTTTATTAAAGCAAAACATGTCACCAAAATATGTTTGTTATGCTCAAACATAAGATATATTGTTAAAAAATATTTGTGGCAACTTGATTTGATGATAACTGACTTCACACATTGACTGAAAATCAATCCAGGACCAGTTGGCATAATTTTTTTGCAAGCCACTGGCTGCTTCTAGGGGGTCAGAGGTCATTTAGAGGATGAGATGGTACCCTACGCCCAAGAAAAACCAATCCACATTTTTTTAATATGTATTAAGTATTTTTGTCCCTGGTGCCATGTGTTCCCCAGGTAAGCGACGCACACGCACCCGGCCGTACACGTGATGTAAAAGAAAACGTGATTCATCAGACCAGGCCACCTTCTTCCATTGCTCCGTGGTCCAGTTCTGATGCTCACGTGCCCACTGTTGGCGCTTCTGGCGGTGGACAGGGGTCAGCATGGGCACCCTGACTGGTCTGCGGCTATGCAGCCCCATACACAACAAACTGCGATGCACTGTGTATTCTGACACCTTTCTATCAGAACCAGCATTAACTTCTTGAGCAATTTGAGCTACAGTAGCTCGTCTGTTTGATCGGACCACACGGGCCAGCCTTCACTCCCCACGTGCATCAATGAGCCTTGGCCGCCCATGACCCTGTCGCCGGTTCACCACTGTTCCTTCCTTGGAGCACTTTTGATAGATACTGACCACTGCAGACCGGGAACACCCCACAAGAGCTGCAGTTTTGGAGATGCTCTGACCCAGTCGTCTAGCCATCACAATTTGGCCCTTGTCAAACTCGCTCGAATCCTTACGCTTGCCCATTTTTCCTGCTTCTAACACATCAACTTTGAGGACAAAATGTTCACTTGCTGCCTAATATATCCCACCCACTAACAGGTGATGAAGAGATAATCAGTGTTATTCACTTCATCGGTCATAATGTTATGCCTGATCGGTGTAAAATGTAATGTTTTAAAATAACTTATCATTTAAGATTTTAAAATGTTTTCAAAACTAGTAAGACTTGTAAATAAAGACAATGTGCTATGATTATTTTATGGGCAGGTTATATAGTAACACATAAGTCAGTTAAATCATCTTTCGGGTTCAAGCCATGTCATGTTTTGTCCGGTTCTGAGAGATATATGGGTCATTTCCAAAACTGATATCCAGCTAAACTCGTGCTTTTGTGCTGTGCCTTGTTTTGCGAGACATTTTGTGGGGTGTGACTGAGGTATCCTGCCATGTGAGAGTGAACATTTCTCCAGCTCTCACCGTAATCCTCCACATTTCCAACAGTGATAAAAACACTTCTCATTTCCGCTCCATTTCTCTCTCTTTCTGTCCTATGTCACTTTTACACATATGTACACACACATACACACACACACACACACACACACACACACACACACACACACACACACACACACACGCACGCTTCCTGCCCCCTGTTGCTCTGTTATAATATATTTGACTGGACATTCCCTTGAGGAATTCCTGGTGCTCTGTGAACCAGAGTCACAGCAGTATGATCTCACACACAACACACACACACACACACACCGGAGAGTGCTCATTAATCACTGTAAGGTGACGGTATGTGCACGCCTGCGTATGCTTGCGTGTGTGTGTGTGATTTTTGGCTGGGTTACTGTCGTTGTTTTTTTTATGGAGTGTGGTAAGATGTGGCTTGTGAGGATATGATTAGGAACCAAATGATGTTCGATTTCGGTTCTTGATGAAATACTGTACTAAAATACTCTAACAGAGTTTCTTGCACTTCTTATTTAGTCACGGCACAAGCAAGAAACATACAGTACATCGTGACCAGTGTAGTCCAATTCCAGAACGAATGACTCTCATGAGCCAGCTCTTTTTAGTGAATCTTTTAGTGAAAACTTACAGCATAGCGAGTGAAGTCTGATTCCCAAACAAATGACTCTGACGAACCAATTCTTTTTTTAGTGAATCAAATATGTACAGTCCAACCAGTGTAGTCTAACAAATGACTCTTATGATCCAGTTCTCTTAAGTGAATCAGAACCACACATGGCAACCCTTTACGTAATGAATTAATCTAATTGAGTCAAACACACACAGTGCAACCAGTGTAGTCTGACTCTCACCTGAATATGTTAAATTATTCTGAATACAATATATTTAAAGGATTTATTGTGGATCCTTGGGGGAACTAAAATATGTGTTTATAATGTTTGTAAATATTTTATTTACTGGTATTTTACATTTATTTCTGCTTCTGTTTTCTATTTTATTTTATTTTTTATTATTATTATTTTACAAAGCTTAAAACCTAAGTGTACTTTAAAACTAAACTATGACAAATCAATGCAAATTTAGGTCTTGTTTAATTTAGTTCAATTTAATTTAATTTAATATGTCAAGTCACCTTCATTTATATAGCGCTTTGTGCAACACAGATTGCTTCAAAGCAGCTTCACAGTGATAATAGGAAATTCATTTTGTTTTTGAAGAAAAGTTTTTGATTAATTTCTGTTGTAAAAACTGATTAGTTATTTAATTTGGTCCCATTTAAACAACACCATCTTCAATTAAAACAGAAAACCCCCAATGTGCTCCGGACCCCATCCGCACGGCAACAGCTTCTGGTGACCCGAGAATGCAAACCATGAAATAGGGTAAACGTACCTATTAAGCTCACCAAAATCTACATTGAGACATTTTAGTGCACAGGGTATTGGTTTGAGTACAAGAAGTTATGTTAAAATAAAATATCAATCTCTCACACAATATTTAATTTTATTTTAAATGACAAAAGCGTTTAAATTAAAATATACATCATTAAATGCAAAAAGTCTGGCTGTGCTTAATGGGTACATGTTTGTATCCTTTACACCCCTGTTGCCATTAAGCTCACAACATGTTTTTTTGGGAAAATTCTTGTTTATTTTAAACAACATTTTTAAAGAATAATTTTATAAACAACCATCAGTTAATATTTAAAGTCTGTTTATGAAGTATTTACATAGACGTTCAATGTGGATGAGCTTAAAGGGAGCACACTGAGCTTTATTGGAACAGCAAACCTTTTTTTAATTAATAAATATTACAATTATAAATTTAAAAGGACAATTTTACTAAATAAAAAATCTAGGTCATGTATTAAGTTCATACATATTTTAATATGAACAGCTATTATAGAAAATATCTATGAAATTATACTTTTTCTTATTGAAATCACCCTTTAAGTGTAAAACAACAGAACATCAATAAACTGTAAATTTATAAGTACAAGCCAGTAATGCCTGTGAAGTAATATATTAGTGTAGCACACAATCTTATACAGCTAGTAAGCTAACAATGTTCTGTAGCATCTGCGCTATGTTGCTAAAACGATCTTTTGGATCTAACTGTAATTATTTCCCACATCCAGGTTCCAGGTTATAATATGCAAAAGTCTAAATATTAATCTCTTAATTTTGCAGTAAGAAGTTATACTTATCGAAAATAAAGGCTTAAACATCTAAAAAATGCACATTTGAGGGGCCACTCTTTTGGTGAAAGTTTTCAGACAGCTTTCAAAATGGCCGCCAGACAGTGTGAACACATGAATACCCATAACTCAGTGTGCAATGGTCTGATTAGCTTGAAATTACAGGAGGTATATAGTAACAAACACATCATTTGGTTAAGACATCAAGTAGGATGATAAATTATTTTTTTCTTTTTATAATCTGAGCTCAAAGATAGTAGTGTGCTTAATGGGTACTTGAGCTTAATAGGTACGTTTACCCTAGGTTTGAAATAGTTTTGAAGCTATACCATCATCATCCCCGCGCAAACCCCTAAAAAGTCGAATCCGTGAAAACGGCGACGGCATGTACGCAAGCATTATGTGTTCAGCCTATAGGCAAGCGTGTTTAAATACGTATGTGTGCATATGTGTTTTTATCTGTATAGAGGGGAAGGGAAGGAGGCCTTCACAGGGGAGAGTCTAGTTGACACAGTCTCTGCTGACACTTCAGGGATGTGTGGGTCGTGTCTAGGCGCAGGTCCACCATCTGATCTGGATCCGGCCGACTGCAGTAAACCTCGGGATAAACAGAGAGACTAACATTAGCGTAGATGCCATTCTTCTTATGATGTAACGAGTACATCAGGTGTTATTGGAAGTGTTCCCGGTTCCGGCTGACCTAGTTAATGCAGCCTAAAACAATCATTTAACTGATTTGAATAATAGAAATTGATAATGTTCTATGTGTATGCCATAGTAAAGAGATGTGTTTTTAGTCTAGATTTAAACTGACAGAGTGTGTCTGCTTCCCGAACAATGCTAGGAAGACTGTTTCAGAGTTTAGGTGCTAAATAGGAAAAGGATCGACCGCCTGCAGTTGATTTTGATATTCTAGGTATTATCAACTGGCCAGAGTTTTAAGACTGCAATACACGTGATGGAGTATAATGCGTTAAGAGCTCGCTCAAGTACTGGGGAGATAAACCATTTAGAGCTTTGTAAGTAATAAGCAAGATTTGAAAATGTATACGATGTTTAATAGGGAGCCAATGCAGTGTTGCCAGAACCGGCTAATATGGTCATACTTCCTGGTTCTAGTAAGAACTCTAGCTGCTGCGTTTTGGACCAGCTGGAGGTTATTTATTAAGCGAGCAGGGCAACCACCCAGTAGAGCATTACAATAATATAGCCTTGAGGTCATGAATGCCATGAACTAACTGTTCAGCATTTTGCATTGAAAACATGTGCTGTAGTTTAGATATATTTTTAAGATGGAAGAATGCAGTTTTACAGATGCTAGAAACGTGGCTTTCAAATGAAAGATTGGTATCAAAGAGCACACCCAGGTTCCTAACTGACGACGAGGACTTGACAGAGCAGCCATCGAGTGTTAGACAGTATTCTAGGTTACTACGTGCGGAGGTTTTTTGTCCAATAATTAGAAATTCTGTTTTTTCAGAATTAAGTTGTAGGAAATTACTAGTCATCCAATTTTTTATATCAGCTATGCATTTCGTTAACGGTCCTAGCACTGAGCCCTGCGGTACTCCATACTGAACTTGTGATCGGTGTGACATCTCTTAATTTACTGCTACAAACTGATAACGGTCAGATAAGTATGATTTAAACCATGCCAATGCAATTCCACTAATGCCAACATAATTTTCGAGTCTATTCAAAAGAATGTTGTGGTCGATAGTATCGAATGCAGCGCTAAGATCGAGTAACACTAATAGAGATATACAACCACGATCGGATGATAAGAGTAAGTCATTTGTAACTCTGATGAGAGCAGTCTCAGTACTATGATACGGTCTGAATCCTGACTGGAAATCCTCACAGATACCATTTCTTTCTAAAGAGGAGCATAATTGTGAGGACACTGCCTTTTCTAGTATTTTTGACAGAAAGGGTAGATTTGAGATTGGCCTGTAATTGACTAATTCTGTAGGATCAAGTTGCGGTTTTTTAATAAGTGGTTTAATAATAGCTAACTTAAACGTTTTCGGTACATATCCTAATGTCAAAGATGAATTAATGATATTAAGAAGAGGATCTATGACCTCTGGAAGCATCTCTTTTAGTAGCTTAGTCGGTATAGGGTCGAGCATACATGTTGATTTAGATGATTTAACGAGTTTAGCCAATTCTTCTTCTCTCTATATTTTTTTTAATATTTCTAATTTTTCAAAGCTTAACATTTACATTACATTTAGTCATTTAGCAGACGCTTTTATCCAAAGCGACTTACAAATGAGGAGAGCAATAGAATTTATCTACTTTAGTCTACTTTAAAACGAATAAAAATCAATGCAAATTTAGGTCTTGTTTATTATTTATTTATTTTTTAAAATTTATTTATTTATTTTTATTATTATTATTATTATTATTATTATTATTATTATTATTAATATTTTAATATTTCAAATTTTCTTTTAACCAAAGCTTAAAACCTAAGTGTACTTTAAAACGAATAAAAATCAATGCAAATTTAGGTATTGTTTATTATTTATTTTATTTTAATCTAATTTAAAATTAATTAATTAATTAATTTTTTTTATTTTAGTATATTTTAGCTAGTTGCACCACTGTACCTTGTTCTGCTCTTTTACACTCAAAGTGACATGAATGGCATGTTGTAGTTTGTGTGTGTGTGTGTGTGTGTGTGTGTGTGTGTGTGTGTGTGTGTGTGTTTGTGTGTTCAGTCCGTTGAGGGTTTTAAGTATGCACCTGCTTCAAGATTATGCCCCCCTGGGTCTTACAGGTCAGACAGGAAGTATGTGAGTGTGTGTGTGTGTGTGTATGAGAGACAGAATTGTTAAGACAGGAAGTAGAGGGAGTTGCTGGGTCTGTCTCCACTCTTCCGCGATTAAAAGCACGAGTTCCAGGTGCGACAGAAAAGGCCTTGCGGATTACAGAGGACCTTCCGGAGGATCGCTCACACCTCTTGGTTGGAGGTGTCTGCCGCCTGTAGGCTGAAATCTGTGACCCCAGGCCAGCCACAGTCCACGACCTCTCCTACCGAGCAGTTTTATGAAAATAAAAGATGAATGACTCAACATCGCACGTTCACAATCGCGAGACTCTTACGAATGCATTCCTCAGGTGTGGAGTCTTGAAAACACACACGCTGTGTTTTAATAAGCCTGACAGCGCTGTCACGGGAGCTTTGTGGTTGAAGTGGTCATGTTTTTGTTGATCACAGGTGGTTAAGCTGGAGGCTCTTCTGTCTCTCTCTCTTAATAACAGGGCAGTAGTGTCGTACTCTGACATTAGGAGGGCCGCCGTTATGTCAGGTGTTTGAGGAGGGATATATTCACAAGTTGTCTTTCTGTCTGTTTGTTGAGCTTATGTTGTTTCAGAGGGACTTTCCAACTGGGTTTTTTCAGGCCGTATTTTCCAATAAAACTAATAGGACATCTGCTTGCTTTTGAAACGTGTCCATTGCTTCTACACTGCTAACTGCTAGCACAGTTTGATAATCTTGGTATTCATCAGATATTCTTTTTGATTGTTCTTCTCCTTAATTTTCTGTATAATATAAGATGTATTTTCATAAATGTAATAAAAATGTAAGATTAAAGCTTGAAAGTCTTCTGTTGACATTAAGAACGATCAGCATTAAAAACCAAACTATTTGTGGCACTTAAGTTATGTTTCTATATTTCTGTTTGCACAGCTACTCCTGCTTGCTTTATTTTCATTTTCTATTTATTTTATTTAATTTATTATTTTATTTAATTTGAACCAAAGCTTAAAATCTAAGTGTACTTTAAAACAAAACAAAAAAAAATCAATGCAAATTTAGGTTTTTTATTTTATTATTTTATTTCCTTTGAACCAAAGCTTAAAACCTAAGTGTACTTTAAAACTAATAAAAATCAATGCAAATTTCGGTTTATTTTATTTTAATTTAATTTTTTTTACTTTTTAAAAATATTTCTCATTTACTTTGAACCAAAGCTTAAAATCTAAGTGTACTTTAAAACTAATAAAAATCAATGCAAATTTAGTTATTTATTTTATTTTTATTTTTTTATTATTTAATTTATTGTTTGTTTTATTGTTTTTTTATTTTTATTTTTGTTTTAATATTTCTAATTTACTTTGAGCCAAAGCTTGAAACGTAAGTGTACTTTAAAACTATAACAAATCAATGCAAATTTAGGTTTTGTTTACTGTTTCTTTTGTTTAATTTAATTTAATTTATTACATTTTATTATTAAATTTGTATTATTTTATTAATTTTTTATTAATTTTACATTTATTTTTTTGCATTAGACCAAACTAAACATACTACTTTTTTGGTGCCTTGCAAGCACTTACATTTATTTGCAAACTCAGCTGCTCTTCATATTTTATTGACTAATGATCAATATTTATATTGCTTCAATAGGATACATTGATTGGCTAAAAATGAGTGTTGTCCACATCACAGGCATCCAGTGATCTCTGGAACATGTACTCTATTGTATTGCACTATTTTTATAATACAAGCTTTTTCTAAAGCCTTACATTCTCAGTAAACGCTTCAATGTGCACCCTTCAGAATTGCATTAATACTCCAGCGTGTTCATCTGTTGTGCATCTTGACTGGTTAGTTCATTATTCGTGGCTCTGATGTAGACATTGATATTGTGTGCCGTTCGGCCATTTCTGAATCATGATTACGCTTGTGGTTTAAATGAGAACTGACCGAAAGAAACAAGCCAGAATGATGATTTTAAGGGATAATAGATTGTGTTTCAGACATGCATTTGAGAAGCGGATCAGAACCAGACCTCCAGAGCTCCGGGCGGTCTCTTAACATCTGCACAAATGTCTTGCGTCAGAAACAGCCGAAGTTTGTGAGGAGTTTGAAGCATCATCACAGGACATGAATACCCTTAAACACTAAGAGAATCTGGACTCTGAATGTTGGTTTGTAAATACAGTTATTAGTTTCAGGCTTTAAAGTTTTGCTTAGCTGTTTATCCAGATGACCCGCTGTTTTTCTTTGTTTTGTGTGAGCTTGTCCTGTGCAAAGTTACGAACTGATAATGACCTCATAAAAAATGTTCTTCGCGTTGTGTTTAGTATGGGAACCATGTGTAATGGTTCAGAGGTGAGTGCTGAAACTCTTTCTCATGATGCTGCTCTTGTTTGCAGGTTCCCCCTTTATCCCAGAGGAGAGCGTTTCCAGTTTGAATACGGCGTCTATTTGCTCAACAAAAACATCGCCCAGGTAAGAATCTCAACATGTTCCATTTTGGTCCCATATGCACCCGAAATTTAACCTGTGCGATCTCAAAAAAATATTTGGGAGCATTTGTGCGAGTGCAAATAATTGTTGAGGTGCCTGATTAAAACGTCAATAACCAAAAATAACTAGGGAATCACCAAAACGCAAGAACGATTTTATTTCATGTAGTGGAAGTGGCGATTTGATGGTGGATAATAATGTACGTACTATAATTTAACGTGATACAGTTAAGCAACATCACACGACCAATTGAAAATGTGACCTTGATTTCATATAACAGTTCAATAAACAGTTAAAACCAAGTCACTTACATTTTAGACGCACTATTGACTGTTTTTGTTCTGTTTTAGCAGTGAAAATAGTTCCAAACAAAGATCACAGCACGTCTCACAGCCACAGTGTTTCCATTACTGAATGATTCAGCGTTTTGAACGAATCGGTTGAGTCAAAGATTGCCTCGTTCTTGAATGAATCAGCCGTTTGAACAAATCGTTTGAATGAATGACTCAATGGGCCCTATTTTACCGATCTGAGCACATGGTCTGAAGCTCATGGTGCAGGTGCACTCTGGGCCGTGTCCGAATCCACTTTTGCTAGTTTAACAACGGTCGGCGTGCCGAGCGCATTGTTCAAAAGGGTTGTCCCTCGTCTCTTAATGAGTAATAGGTTTGTTTTGGGCGTAACGTGCAATAAACCAATCAGAGTCTCATCTCCCTTTCCCTTTAAAAGCCAGTTGCACTCGCACCATGGCGGATTCACTATTTATATGGAGCGGAAAGACGGAAATTTTTTTAATATTTATAAATGTGTGTGTGCTGCTGTGCGTCCCTGTGTGTGTAATAAGCAGTGTACACTAGAGGCTGACATTTTTTCGGGAATCCCGCGGGTCACGCAAAATCACTATTAATCACGTGATTGGGACGGGAGAGGAAAAAAATTCAGCGGGAGTGGGCGGGACCGGGAATCGTAATAACACTATGATACCAACTATATACGCAAATATACCGTTTATATAAATGAACTATATGTTTTAATTTTGAACTCAATTCTAGTTGCCCTGTCTCTTTATGCTCTCCTGTTTGCTTTGGTGTGGCTGGTTAAGTGAATGACGTGCTCCACACCCGTGACAGTTGGTGGCGGTAATGCACCAAGTTGGTATGCCAATGCCAACCACCAATAATATAAGAGAAGAAGGCATCCCATGCACTTTGTAGCCACGAAAATCATAATCAAAATGGAGTCAGACATGAAAGCCACGCTGCAACGACTACTGTCGGAAAATGATACCTCAATTCAGGGCAGTCTGAAGTAACCAAAAAGACGGCGTGAAAACGGCATACGCCAGCTGCAAGATATTTACTGCACGTGTGTGTGTGTGTGTGTGTGTATGCGTGCCTGTGTTTGTGTGTGTTTACATAGATGATTTACATGGAATTTAATGTGTGTGCATTGTTTAAGCTGGCTTTCAGTTCAATAAAATAACAAAAATTTTGGATTTTTATTCAACTAAGTGGGCATGCTGTGATCTGTACTGAATTTTTTACTGTAACTGACAGATTCCGGCCAAAAAAACACAACACGGGAGTGGGAGGGAACGGGAGTCATTTTTCTGGGATTGGGACGGGGTGGGATTTTTTTTTTGTTGGATTGGGATGGGACGGGATTTTTTTTTTTTTTTGTGGGAGTGGGACGGGAGAGGTTTGAAAATGACACTCCCGTGTCACCCTCTAGTGTACGCGTGTTGTGCACCGCCTATAGGCTCATATTACTAACACACCCTTTAAATAACACAAAAAATACTGCACTATTGACTTTAGAGCAGGTGTGTGTTGGTCAATGGCGCAGTCGTTTTCAGTTCCTCACAATAGCAACGCTCCAACAGTGCTCCTGAAAACACACCTGGTTTAGACCAGACGCCCATGGGTGAACAGATGTGCCAGTGCATTTGATATTTAAACAACGTGGAGCTGGACGTGAACATGAGAACTGCGTCAGAAACTAGCAAAAAACACTTGCGTCTGGTGTCGCGTCTGGCGTCACATTGCGCCGTGTGTATGATAGGGCCCAAAGACTCACTCATTAAGACGGTCACTTGCCGCCACCTACTGGCGGTTTAGTGTCATGTTTAAAAGTATCATTCTTTCCAACATTTCTTATTTGTATATTCAAAATATATTTAAAACCATTATTCATTAGACATTATTCAATGCAGTAATTTTTCAGTGTAAATGATTTCATTTGATTGGCAACAGCCCTATAGTGTCTTATTATTCTAATTGAATTTATTGATCAAATTTAAGAATTTAAAATGAAAGATGAAGCATGCATTTAATAAGATTAGGGAAAAAATGCCCTCGGGGTAAATATCACAAATATGCAGATTTAAATATGATTGAACACTAGTGAGAATATTGCTTCAGACAAAAATCCTATTTTTTTTTTTTTTCTCCAGACAAGCAACTTTTTTATTCGGACAATTGAATGACCGATTTACTTGAACATGACACACACACATTTAAACATTATATAATTTTAAATGTGGTGCTCCTAAATTTCTTTTAGCTTTTGAAGTTGCTACCAGTGCTATCAAGGTTCATTTCAAGCCCTGATGTTCCACTGTAAAACTCAAGATGGATGAATGTTGCCCAGTGAGTCAGTACAAACTTCTACCTTGAGATTTTGCTGAAGTTCTAGAACTGATGTTCCTTGTAGAATCACTTGCATTAACATCATCCAAAATGAGCCATGGCTCAAATCCAATTCAAGTTTGAGCTTTGGTCAGAATCATACCAACATGAATTTAATCAATTTCCCTGGTTAAGTGTAAGATTAACGCGCCTCCACGACTCTGGGAGAGGAATCCAGGCCTCCTGCGCTCCAGCTGTTGCCCCAACTTAAGGTGGAGATGAATAACACAGAGTAGACTTCAGAAAGAAGCAAGGAGGTCGACCGAATCGGTCCATCTCTGACCCACGCGAGCGGCACGCTAGAACAAAAACGTCGCTGTACGTGGTATGGAGTGATATGTAAGCTTAGCCAACTCTGAGGGGAAAACTTATATATCTGTCATGTTTGATATATGCCTCCATTTGTAGTCTGACTGCGAGATGCCCTCCGCAGCTTGATCTTCATACTGCCTGTCGCCCAGCATTTCCATTCCACGTCCCCTTAATCAGAGCGAATGTAATGCTTTGCACCTTTGCCAGAAATCTTCATTAACCTTGTCAGTGTTTCTCTGTAGGCCAAGCTAATGGAGCTTATCTCGGTATGTTGACCGTTTTTAAACTCCTGGTTTGTGAAGCCTCTCACCCGGAGTCAAGCCGATCCATATGAGCTCAGTGAACTCAACATTTTGAAGCGTTTGAGTTGGTTGAACTCGGCTTTTAATGTTAGTTAACATGGCTACGTAGCAAAACAGATGAGCTGTAACCCATTGAATTTCCCGATCGCACATGTGTTCCAGTTTGAGTTCTGTCCGGAGAATGCATGACGCTTTGCCCTTGAGTCATGCTACTTGTAATTTCTTTTTAGCTTTAACTCTGCCGTCTTGATCCCAACGGCTAGGCCTGATGTACGCGTTTTCCCGACCCCTAAATATTAGAAAATCGACCTTGGCTTTTCCTACCTAACATGATTTGCGAATAACTAGCTGTTTGTTATCTTGTTGTTGTTTTTCTCGCGGTCTCCGCCTCTAACTTTCCCCCGTCTGTCCCTCTCGTCTGTAATGCGTTCCGTTCGTTAGCCGTAGCCGCGGTGGCTCAGTGTGTCCGGCTGCCGAGACTAAGCAGAGATCGGGTTTCACAGCGGTGCTCTTGTTCTGGAATGGAGGAGATTAAACGTCTATCTTTTATTAAATTGTGTGTGTTTGAAAACGATCCAAGCAGGCAGGAGGGAGAGAGAAAGGAGGGGTGTTTTAGTTGCTTTGAAGCGGCGCTCTGACTAGATGTTGTTTTTATTTAGTCCTCGTGTCGTGGGAGGAAGGGAGAAGAATGTCAGGTGACCGGCGGGGTTTCGCCCGGGCACTTTTGTCTGTGATGGATGAGTTATGAACCTAGTGATAAAAACTATTTATTTCTATTAGGTTTTTCTCTGTCGTTTGCATTGTTGCTGCTAGGGATGAGTCAGAGACAGCTAGCTTTAGTTTTTGCTTTAATATTTGGTGACGGTGCTTTAAAACGGTTGAATTTAGAGATTGTTTAGCGTGCTGTGAGACTGTCAGTAGAGAAGTCTCTAACGCCGTTCCCTTTAAAGCACTGCCGCTGTTGCCATCAAAGCTCACCACAATCAACAATACAATAAGGGCAAGATCAGTTTCTTTTGTGTGTACTTAACCGATAGTTTTGTGCAATATTTGTAGAATATAATTTGGGCAGCGGCTATTTGCACTAGATTCTATTTACACTATGTAAAAATAGCAGTATTTTCTTTGCAATAATGATATTTATACTTATACATAATGGCAGATAGTATTTGCACCTCAGTGTTGTTGTACATTAAACGGTATACAATAATAACAGAGTGTAAATTATTAGATTTATTAAAATTATTAAATGGATGCCACCTTATTGGGACAATAAAGCCCTCCCTACACCGACCCCGAACAATAACGATACGCGCTTTATTATTAAACACACATTAAACACTGTATATCCACTTTTTGAATATTTTCTTCATTTTTATTGAAAATAAATGCCTTTCTAATCTGATATGTGATGGGAAAAGGGAGTATAGCGAGTTTGACAAAAGGCGGATTTAAACCTTGGATCGATTTAGGTCAAAACTTTGTGCCACGCGCCTTACCCCTACACTATTTTAGATGCATTTAACCTTTTACTTGCTAAAAAAAGTGTAAACTATCAATCAGATGACAGAAGGCATATACATGCTAAAAAAACACTGGGTTAGAAACAACCCAAGGGCTGGGTAAATATAGGACAGAACACATGTTGGGTTCATTTCACCCAGCATAATGGGTTAATTCGTTTTTACTAAAATACTAGCTTATTTTTTTACTTCACACATGAATTAATGTCAACGATTAACTTAAATCCTAACCTTTTTAAAATACTCGACATAGCCACTGGTTTGCATGATAATTCCTTTATTTTCGATCCTATTTTGCAGTATAGCATATTAATATCGTTTTTAATGCATATTGCCAACATTTAAGCTCGTTTAACAAATATTAGAAGTCAAAATTAAACATTTAGAAGTAATTCAAGTGTAATCGATCAGTCTCTGTTGTCCCGTTTCCACAGTAACGGCGCTGGATCTCGTGCCGGAGCTTGTGTCGTGTTCAGCGGGAGAACTTCTATCTTCAGACCGCCGTCCTGCGTTTCTCTCGTAGCCGAAATATGCTGTGACTGACTCCATAACCTGTCCATAATCAATCAGTGTACAGTTCTGAGGACATATTTTAACATTATAAGTATTTATATTCTGTAACTTTTTAACAAAATCATAAAATGTTTATGCAAGGCGTCGGTCGCAAAAAGACCGACGTGACACTCGTTTAGGTGACTCACATCGCGCCCCTGTATGTTGCTTTGCATAAAATTAAACAATAACGAATTTATATATATATAGATCCTGGGTCAGACGTAACAACCCCATCCAATACATTGCAATAATATTTGTGCTTTGTTACTATTGATATGAAACAAAGTCTCAGATTTCATATTACGTCCATTTTATTACGGAATTCAAAAACATAAATACCGTTTTGGCGCTGTGGTGTGAGATCGCTCTGGCTCAGCTCAAGAGAAGATGAACGGATCTTCTCTTCCGCCTTAATACCAGTTACAGCGCGAAATAAACATGAATGAGCATCTGAAAGTGTGTTAAAAGATACAGTTAGTATCTCGTTAGTCAGTTAGTCAGCTAGAAAAATGAACTCCACAGAGGAGCATTTTGATAATATGCACCATATTACATATTCATTATAATTTTTAACGTTCTTCAATATTTAATGCATGTTTGAATAAATCTGGCAAGTTTTTATGACAGCCACCATTTAAATGTTTATATTTCATATAACTTTATTGTTATAAAAAGTGTAATTTAAGTGGTTGTATACAAATCAGTTAATTTTTACCTTCAATATTATAGTAGGCTACAACTGACTCCCATAGTTTACAGCATTAGTTCAGAGATTTGTTTTCCTTGAGAAAATTTGCCATGTATTGCACCTGATATATATCCAAAATAATCGAAATTGCAAGCTTGTGAATTGAAATCGAATCAAACTGTGAAATTTGTGTCAATACCCAGCCCTACAAAGCAACATAGAGGGGCGCGAACGAGTGTCGCATCAGCCTTTTCGTGTAATGAAAACACCTGGTGCCTTGCATAAAATGATTTTATTCGTAAAGATACTAAATCTAAATACTTTGGATGTTGAATGTGCCTCAGAGCTGTTTGTTTAATTTTATCTGTAAGCACTAATTCATATATGAAGTAAAAAATAAGCTAGTATTATAATAAAAATGAGTGAATAAAATCAACCCATTATGCTCGGTTAAATAAACAACCCAATTTGCTGGGTAAAATTAGCCCAACATGTGTTCTGTCCTATATTTACCCAGCCCTTGGGCTACGAACACTGTTTTTAACCCAGTGTAGCTGTTTTAGGGTTAAAAGCTGAACTTCTTAAATCTTGACCGCTGCATTATTAGAACGCTGTCATGCTGCAAAAGACGCAAGACGTGAGCACTTCTGCAGAAAAGCACGTTCTGTGTGAATGACCTGTGTGAAATGCATCTTATTGGTGTCTCTTGACCCTAAACCAATGTAATTATAAAGGGCTTCTTTAGACTAGTTGTTCCTGACAACACACAGACAAGCCAACTGTGAAATTATCCTTAAATCGCTACCTTACGTGACTTATTTGGACAGTGTTAGCGAGGTAATGGCAGAAACTGTGTGTGTGTGTGTGTGTGTGTGTGTGTGTGTGTGTGTGTGTGTGTGTGTGTGTGTGTGTGTGTGTGTGTGTGTGTGTGTGTGAGATTAAAGCAGTTTTTGTCTGTGTTTGTTGCATTAAAGAGCATGTTTGCCAATAAGGTCTTCAAACTAAGGCTTGTTTTTAGGTAGTCAGGCTTGGCTAGTGCACTTCCTCTGGCTTGGACTTCAACACAAGTTAAACATCGCATAAAGAAAGACATTTTCACATCTTTTCTATTTATGTAAACAGAGTATTTGATTCATCACACCGTTGCCGAGACTTCCTTCAACTGTCACAACAACATCTGGAATGTTGTGAATTTGGCTTTTAATAGTCATTGTTTTAAATTTCGTTCTTGTTGGCAGCACAACAAACACTCTTGTGCTGCTGTTTTTTAATATCTTTCATATGGATCGTTCGGGAAGGTTGGTTTGGAGATTTGGACACCACATCATTGGGGTCAAACAGTGTTTGAAAAAGTTTCCAAGCTTTCAAAACCACTTAGCATGTGTGTGTGTGAATGTGTGTGTTGTCTAAATGGTTCATCTTCCCCTAGGGGGCAGAAGCACTGAAGTGACCAGTCCTCAGCTGAAGCTCCTGAAGCACTCCGAGGACGGATTACCTCCTCCCGAGATGCTGCATAAACACAACGCTGAAAGAAATATTACAATTAGCACTCTGTTGCCAAGCTATAGCCAGATATCTTATTTGGCAAGGAGCTCAGCAGGAAGGGCTGTGCTTGGAATTAAACCCAGAGTGGGTTGAAGATTATTGGGGAATTTGGAGTGTAGGTCTAGCATTGTGCCCTGTTCCCTGCTAAGCCAGGATACCTGGCAGTGTCAGCGCTGCTGGATGACCGGATCTAAGTCTTTCTAATGCTAATACGCATATTTCGGTGCACTCATGATTGTACATTTGATAAGGAGGCTTTGGTTGCACTTTTGGACTGAGAGTTTCCACTTGAAAACCAAGAAGTGGCATTCTTCATGTGTAGACAATTTTATTTAGTCTTAATTTTAGTTTTCTAGTTTAGTTTAATTTTATATTTTTAGTTTTCACCCCTGGTTTCACAGACAATCTTAAAGAAAATCAAGTTTTTAATGTTGTTTGTGTGTCTATGTGGTGTTTTTAATATACTTTAAGACAAACTATGTGCAAATTCATGTCAACTCCATTGCTGAGTATTTTCTCTTTAAAACTGCAGTGAACCAAAGACAGTCTCAAAAACACGATTTGAAGTTGCTGGTGTTTCTGACGTCACAAACTACCTTGTAACCAATCATGTCACGTGTGGGCGGGGCTTTAGCATATCATTAACTATTCTCTGAAGCAGGAGAGTCTCAAGAGAAGCAGGTTATCCCGGGATATTCTTCTGTTGATATGAAAAATCGGGTACATTTAGCAATATAGCGGGTGAATTATGTATATGATGTATATTACAATGTTATGATGAACTATATGCCTTTCTCCACTGCCGTTCTATGATGTTCAAAGCGTTTCTAAGGATGCTGAGACTGAGATGGCGAACGGGAACATGGTTTGTGTAACATTAGCAACACATTATTAGCTGTTTGATAATGTACTCAAGCAAAAGGCTAATCATATTAATGACCGTTATGTGTCTGACGCTGTGAAGAGCGACACCATTGTGCAGCGTTTACTACAGTAACTTGAGTAAAGTTGAGCGAGTGGATCTCTGAGCTGTGTGAGTGAGTGGAGGCGGGCATACATGTCAACATTTGGGTATCAAAATCCGGAAGACTTCTGAGCGGGGGGTATGGGGGTGCTGGATGGCAGAGGCAGGCTAAATACACATAAACTACGCAGATATCAACATGAATTAATACATAATTTTTCATATAAATTAATGTTTCTTCATTTTTTTTTTTTATTGCTGTCAATCAATTAAAATAACTAGATTCATATTTTTTTCTGTGATTAATCATGATTAATCGCCATTAAAAACACTTTTTTAATATATATTTTATAATGTAATAATTTCACAGTTAATCTCCAAATTAATGTAGAAACAACTTAAAGACAGTATATTTTAAATATTTGTTTTAATGGCATCTTTTTATGAATGAAGGCCAGTATCACTGATACTAATACTGATACTGATGTCTCTATGAAATAACATTTCATTGACACTTTAATGAAATAACACATTAACATTTATTAAGCTTAAAAAAAAAATCTTTTAATTTAAGTGAATTTAAAAACAATCCTCACATAAACCCATAATAATAATACATTTCATATGTACCTGTGCCCTTCCTACTTGTATAAGTAGGAAATATACAGAAATTGAAAAGTTATCAGTTTGCACTGCATAAATTATAAATTATATATAGATTAATCCTTATTAAAGCTACAAAAGTTATTTAGTTAAGGGCAGTGCGTATTTAGTGCGTAATTATGGCCCGAGCACCAATGGTGTGAGGACCCTATTGGAATTGCTCAGCCTATTATTATTCTTCTCCCAAATGAATCGCATTTTTGATGGCCTAAAACATGCTCGAAATCTCATGAAACTTTGCACACGCGTCAAAAGTGGTGAAAATTTACGTCTGATATGGGTTTCAGAATTAGGCGTGGCAAAATGGCTCGATAGCGCCACCTACAACCTTTCAACGAAGTGCCCCTCCCGCTATGTTTCACGTACAGGTATGAAATTCGGGAGACAAATGTAACCGCCCAATACCTACAAAAAAGTCTCCTGGTATGAAATCTGAAAACCAACAGGAAATCAGATATTTTGAATTTTCTTTGCAAAATTGTTGCAAATTTTGCCATTTCCAGACATTGTACTTCAACGAACTCCTCCTAGAGATTTAATCAGATCAACATCATATTTGCACAGTCTAATCTAAAGGCCTTTGCGACGTTAAATTGTGAAGATCTTGAGTTTTTGCTGAAGGGCGTGTCCGTGGCGGCCTGACAAAGTCTGATGTTTCGCCATGAAACAGGAAGCTGTTGTAAGTCAGGCATACAATGTCCGAACTGCCCTAAACTTCATATGTTTGATAAGAGTCCTGGCCTGAAGACATCTACATATGAGTTTCAGAATTAGGCGTGGCAAAATTGCTTGATAGCGCCACCTATAACAATTCATTGAAGTGCCCCTCCCGCTACGTTTCACGTACAGGTATGAAATTGGGTACACACATGTAAAAGCCCAATACCTACAAAAAAGTCTCCTGGTATGAAATCTGAAAACCAACAGGAAGTGAGATATTTTGAATTTTCTTTGCAAAATTGTTGCAAATTTTGCCATTTCCAGACGCTGTACTTTAACGAACTCCTCCTAGAGATTTAATCAGATCAACATCATATTTGCACAGTCTAATCTAAAGGCCTTGGTGATGTTAAATTGCGAAGATCTTGAGTTTTCCCTGAAGGGCGTGTCCGTGGCAGCCTCACAAATTTCGATGTTTCGCCATGAAACAGGAAGTTGTTGTAACTCGGACATACAGTTTCCGATCTGCCCCAAACTTCACATGTATTATTAGAGTCCTGGCCTGAAGACATCTACATGCCAGTATTCAGTTAGTCATAGCGCCACCTGTGGGCAACAGGAAAGACCATGTTTTACACTGTGATGAGTATCAACATCATGTTTGGTCAGTCTAATCTTAAGGCCTTGGTGATGTTAAACTGTGAAGATCTTGAGTTTTCGCTGAAGGGCGTGTCCGTGGCGGCCTGACAAAATCTGATGTTTCGCCATGACACAGGAAGCTGTTGTAACTCAGGCATACAATGTCCGATACGCCCCAAACTTCACATGTTTGATAAGAGTCTTAAGAGGCCTTAAGACATCTATATGCCAATATTAGTTAGTCATAGCGCCACCTGCTGGCAACAGGAAATGGCATGCTTTACACTGTAATTCCCTCCCAGAAACACATTTAAATATGCCATCAAGCCTCAAACATGCTAGAAACACATTAAATCAAGCAAAACTTGGCTAAGTGCTAATGTATGCGATTTACGCCACAAAACAGGAAGTTGTTGTAACTCAGGCATACAGTGCCTGATCTGCCCCAAACTTCACACGTTTGATAATAGTCCAGGCCTGAAGACATCTACATGCCAATATTCGGATATAGTCAAAGCGCCACCTGCTGGCAGCAGGAAGTGTGGCACATTGAAGTGACTTTACCATATTTCTCCTATATTTACCCACTTAAATGCATGTCGCCCACTATTCGCTGTTTTCCTGAGGCCACCGGGTGGTGGTGCTCCCGGATGCGAGGGCCCTTTCATCGCTGCTTGCAGCTTTAATTACTTTTGTTCTTTACATTGTCATCATAAGTGGTTACTGTCACTTTAAGATCTTTCACTGTCGCACATGAAGTGGATCTCACAACTCTTTAAGTTCATTTAAGACGTTATTTAACTCTTTTAAGGCTGCTTTTATGAGGATACTCCACAAAAGTGGCATTTTGGCATAATTGTGTGTGTTATTGTTCGTTCAAGCGCGAAAGAGAACTCGAATGTGTCTGTGCGTGCGATACTGGCGCGAGCTTTCTATGCGTCGTGTGTGTTTCACAGACAGCTCGTTCTCTTTGCCCTGTCGCTCTTGAATGGTTTAAAAGCATTTGCATGAATAAAAGCGTGATCATATAATGTAACGCTAGCCAAAGGATGACAGAAAAAACGGATGCTGCGTTAAATATTTACCAGCTGAGTCTTCTCCTCCCGTTTCTACCAGTGATGCTTGATTCAACTCCCCGCGCCCTGCGCAGATCAACAGCGCAACTAGGTTGTAGGTTGCCAGGTCGAGGTCACAAATGGGTTGAAATTTGTATGATAATGTCCTTTTTTACAGTCTATGGATGTGTCGATTCTATGAGTAGGATGCGTTTCATACAAGATCTGGCAACTGAACAACCTTGGAATAATATATTGATGTGATTATTCATATAACGAGGTTTGGGCCATACAAATTACGGGAGATTCCCGGGAGAAATAACAAAATGGGAGGGGGGCGGGAGATGGGTGTGAAATATGGGAGACTCCCGGCAAAAACGGGAGTGTTGACCGGTATGGAGGCGGGGCTCATTTGCATATTCATGTATCCATGTATACTAAATGAAGCAAGGGTGTAGAGTTACATTCAAGCTATTTTCACATGAAAAAACATTTAAATATGTCATTTTGGTTGTAATGGATACAATTATTGACTACAGGGGGACTTATATGTCACTGTTTTGTCTCAAGATGCACATCAGTAATGTATAATGTTACAGTCTAGTGTTATTGCTATCTAGTTGCAATAGTCGCAAGTTTTACGGTATACTATCCAGAACTATGATTCATTTATATAGCCATTGTTTTCATTTAGATTTTAGTTTTCGTTCATGGTAATAACACTGGTTAAACACTTTTGTTATTAGCTGTTTACCTGGTGATGAAACACTTTCCAGCCAGGAACACACAACTGGCAAAGTGTAAAAACAAGGTTTTTTCCTGGCGAAATACCACCATTTCAATAGGATTCTGTGCAATCTGAGGTTTACACGCAGATTTACCATGTTAAACAACAGAAGGCTATTTGATTTAGAAGAGTGACTTCTGTGTGAGCTGTGCTTCATGCATCACTACACTATTGACAATAGATCTTTTTGACCTCACCGCCATTTTGCTAATGTGACTGCACATTTAGCATTTGTGCTGATACGGTCACGTGTTTTCAAACCTCCCGTTTACACCTTTATACCGCTGACCACTTGTGATTGAATCATTCCGAGATACATGAAATATGTTTCGTTCCCTGAAGTCTTGCAGGTGCATATGAACTCACAGAGGTGAGAGATTCTTGGTTGCCATTAGTGTCATGGCTGTTATCTAACGTGACTTTTCTGGGATGGAAACCATATGAACCTTAGGTGAGAGAGGAGATATGCATGCAAACACTCGCACGCCTGCAGTCTCATTTTCATTCGCTGTGTCACACGTGTAGTGTAACGGCTTCTGGGTCCTGTATGAGAAATTAACTACTACTATTACATACCTGCCTTCCTGTGAGAGCGTTTTTCCTTAATGCGAGATTTAGCACGGCCACAACGGTGCTTTGTGAACAAAATCACCTCTGTGTGATTAATGACTCAGGCTAAGTGGCTTTATTTGTGTATATTAAGCAGGAATTTCCATATGTCACATTCAGCATTTACCTCCATCAGACTGTGTACTTAACCTCAGAGTGTGAGCCGGGAATGACTCTCCGTTAGATGTGGTGGTATTTTCTCGTACGTGTTCATCTATGAGTGATTCTCCCTCTTCTTGTTTTTTACCAGCCCCACTAACTTGGGTTTTAATCCCTTTTTCGTATGTTGTCTCCATTCACGTTTCTTCCTGCTCTTGACTCAGGGTTTTCCTCCTGTTTGAATGCATTCTAACATGACTGCGCTTTTATCTGACTTGATTTACTGTGTTCTGTGAAAGAAAGATCAACACAGTGTTGAATGTGATTACCATCACGGATCGCTGACCTCAAGATGAGTCCAATCCCTGAGAGAAACGGAGAGTTGGGTTTTTTTAGTTGCATTTCTGAAATGGAGACTTCGATCTAATGATCTGTACAAGCCTGTGGCTGATCTACCCTTCCCTTTGTGTATATACCTGGGTGTTTCTTCAACTTTGGTCACTTTTATGTACCATAGGTTGATTTTTATCATAAGATATACAGCCTTAGAAACTTTTGCCATGCCTGTTGCTTGTTTTAGCCTTACCCTCGAACTAGACTTTCAGCCACTTTCAACTAGTCAACTACAAAAGTCTGTAAATAAATTGTATAAACTGATAATTTAAACAAATCTACTAATCAAAACAAGCTAATTCCATATTTATTGTGTATATAAATTGTCCATTTTTAAGAAAATTACTACTGTACCTGAGTTTTGGCGTCATTTCCACCACACCGAACAATTTTGCTTCTAAAAAAACCAAGGACACAATGGTGTCAGTAAAGAATTAAAATATGCATTTTATTTATGGATTCTATTTGTACTCTTTTCCTAGATACAAAAAATATATGAATTTGCAACTATAAAAAAGGTTTAACATAAAAAAAAATTGTTAAAGTGCCCCATTATGCTATTTTAAAGGCTCTTAATTGTGTTTTGGCGTCTCCTACAACAGGTTTACATGCATCAAAGGTCAAAAACACATTTTCTCATAATACACATTGCACATCACCACATTGTTCAATGATTCTCAAACGACTCGACGGATGAATCAGTCTCTCTAAATCCCTCCTTTCCGTGAGCTACTCTGCTCTGATTGGTCAGACGGCCCAGTGTGTTGTGATTGGTCTACCGTGTACAGCTCATTACCATAACTGAACTTCAGCTCCGGAGGCTTCCTACAGCTCAGTGATTGCACACACTGTAAAGACAGTAACGATGACGTCGATTTTACCACATCAATCCGAGCGCGAGTCCGATGATGAAACATTGGAAGAACTAGTTATTCAACCTGAACCTCCATCGCAAGGACGACTCGAGCAGGACGTTTCTCAGTGATACGCTACTCATTTTGAGGGACATTATGAGATGTTGCAGCTGTAATTCCTGATAATGAATGACTGATGGAACATAAACGTTTGTAAAACAAATCTTGCTCCATCCTTTATCTTTACTCAAAGTAGTAAGAACGACAGACGATCTGCATTAATACACACAGTTTTAGGTAATAGTGGCCCACAGATGATGAGCAGAAGTATTTCAGTAAGACAGTCATAACGTGAGTTAGCCGGAAACTTACACAATATAAAACACAAAACTACTTATTTTGAACAGCCGGTAGAAAATATATACATCAATAATTATTCATACTTACAGGTTATGATTCTGAGGAGCTGGTCCAAATAAACTGGTACTGACCCATCTTTCACGAGCAAGCGTTTTGAGAGTTCGAGATTTGAGACGCAGTCGTCAGTAAAATGACGTTTGACGGCAGGTCAAGTTGTTCGCGGGCGGGCGACGTACAACATAGGCGGGCATTATGCAAATGTATTTTCTAGTGAAGTAGAACCGTAACGCAGTGAGATTCGAATTACAAACGACTCGTTTAGGCGGTTCAGAGTCGATTCTTTCTTTTGGAGACAATAACTTTATTCATCGTGCACTTTCAGCTTTACAACTTTGCAGAACATTTACATTCACAAACAGCGATATTACACACTGCATGAAAGGGAATAATTGAAAAACCATAATAGGGGCACTTGAACATTTCAGTATGTATTGTTCGAAGATGATTTACATAAGTTTTGACAATGACTGACATCATTTCCACCACACCATGACACAACCGTGGTTTTTTTTTTATTTAGTAAAATGTTTTTGTGTATAATTTCTAATCAAAACTTAAAAAAAAAAAAAAAAAAAAAAAAAGTGTAAAAATATAATTTGTCTATTTAGGATACATAAAATGCTAGCTATGAAATTAGATTTGTAATTTTATTCCAGAAAAGTGTCACATGTCTTTTCCATCACAGAATGCTATTGTGAGATGGGGTGGAAATGTTTAATAAGAAGAAAAATAGTAGAAAAATTAAGTAAACTAGTACGGATATGAAAGGTGTTTATTTTATGTGTCTAATAGTAGTTGAAGAAACACCCACCTCTCAAATCCTAACTCAGCCCATTGAGTCAAAAAGGCTGACTGCTCATATTTACTTATTTACTCTGCCTCCTTTTAATTAAGATCAGACGTGTAAATAAAAGTGGGAGTTGATGAGTGTGAGAGAACTCCCGAGAGAGCAGTATATATAGCACAAACTATTCCCAGGCTATCCCAGAATCCTTCCTCCCGTCCGGCAGACCTGCCTGCGGTGAGTGAGTCAGCCCAGCGCGGTGAACTGGACCCTCCAGAAAAAGCCGCTGTATTGCGTATGCGCCTGCCCTCGCACAATGAGAGCCCTTCTCCTGTCGGCCCTCCATAAAAAGCCTCATCTTCACAAACCAGGCTCAGTGAGTCCATCCAAACCAGCGTTACGCCGTGTTTGTTTGCGTAGCCGTGAACCCTGGTCCCCCTAGATTCACCGCCAAACCAACATCACTGGGGACGAGAGAAGACCTGGAACTGATCAACTCTTTAAGCAGCTCTCCATCGCTCCCAAGCCAGACGGCATCCGCTTTCCATTTCAAGGAAGTTTGCTTTGGTGAACTGCATAATGAATCTTGTTTTCTGTCTTTTAGCCCTATGAGAGTTCACTCACTGTACTGGTAATTTTCATTTTCCTATAGAGGAAATCGAAATGTGATTTTAGCAAACATATGTTGGTTATTACTGTACTAAGAGCCACTCTGCATGCAAAGCTGCAGAAAATGTGGTTTATATTTTAATACATTTAGGTGCCATTTTAAAAGGGTTATGATTTGTGTCCCAACTATGAAAAAATACCACTTTTTAACCCACTTTATTTGTCCCATCTCAACCGCAGAATTGTTTTTGGCTGCACTAGCATGGGACCACCCTATGTTCTCAAACGGGTATGGGAACGAACCCGCCGTCTCCTCATTCAGAATTGATTTATAGACGAGGGAGGGAAAAACGGATTAACGGACTACTGGACTCAACTAGTCTAGATGAAGAGATTACATCCCATTTCACCCCAGCGCTGCACCTGACGTGTGGAATTTCTGAGAAAAACACTGATTATTTGGTTTCTCGACAGCTTTATGTAATAGCGCTCCGTGTAATTGCATTGCAGTGCGGGTGCACATTTTCGCTGTTATCTTAGGAGCGATTTGTTTTCCATAAGTCATCAGGCTTAATAAGCTGAGTTTCCTTCAGGCCTGGGAAGTGTGTTACACCTCATCCATTAGGACTGTACATGCCCACCCAGTCAGTAATAAAGCCCTCACCAGTTATTCTAAGATAACAGATGGCTGCTGTATTTCAAACCCAGCTGGAATTACTGATATTAATGCAGCCAGTGATGAATGAATCTGGAAAAGACCTAGCTACATTCTTTCTTTCTTTCTTTCTTTCTTTCTTTCTTTCTTTCTAGCAGACTTCTTTCAAAAAAAATTCTTACCAACCCAAAATGTTTGAACGTTAGATTTTATATATACAGTTGTGCTTGAAAGTTTGTGAACCCCTTATTAAATTAACAAAATTAGAGAGATCATACAAAATGCATGTTATTTTTTATTTAGTTCTGTCCTGAATAAGATATTTTGCATAAAAGATGTTTACATATAGTCCACAAGACACAAAAATATCAAAATAACCCCGTTTAAAAGTTTACACACTCTTGAATCTTAATACTGCGTGTCGTTCCCTGATGATCCACGGCTGTGTGTGTGTGTGTGTGTGTGTGTCGTTCCCTGATGATCCACGGCTGTGTGTGTGTTTTGTGATGGTTGTTCTTGAGTCTCTTGTTTGTCCTGAGCAGTTAAACTGACCAACGTTCTTCAGAAAAATCCTCCAGGTCCTGAAAGCATCTTCTGCATATTTGAGCCCTTTCCAGCAGTGACTGAATGATTATGAGATCTGAGGACGATTGAGGGACTCAAACACAACTATTAAAAAAGCTTCAAACATTCACTGATGCTCCAGAAGGAAACACGACGCATTAAGAGCCGGGGGTGAAAACTTTTGCACAGGATGACGATGTCCAAATTGTTCTTATTTTGTTTAAATATAATTTTTTTTTTTAATTTTGTACTGCCCTTCAGAAGCAACAGAAGATACTCACATGTTTCCAGAGAGACAAATCAAGTTCAATTTACCTTGATCTTCAAATGCAAAAGTTTTCACCCCCGGCTCTTAATGCGTCGTGTTTCCTTCTGGAGCATCAGTGAATGTTTGAAGCTTTTTTTAATAGTTGTGTTTGAGTCCCTCAATCGTCCTCAGATCTCAGAATCATTCAGTCACTGCTGGAAAGGGTTCATATATGCAAAAGATGCTTTCAGGACCTGGAGGATTTTTCTGAAGAACGTTGGTCAGTTTAACTGCTCAGGACAAACAAGAGACTCAAGGACAACCATCACACACACACACAGCCGTGGATCATCAGGGAACGACACACACACACACACACACACACACACACACACACACACACACACACACACACACACACACACACACACACACACACACACACACAGACACAGAGCCGTGGATCATCAGGGAACAACACACAGTATTAAGATTCAAGGGTGTGTAAACTTCTGAACAGGGGCATTTTTATAAATTCAGCTATTACATCTTTATGTAAAATATCTCTTTCAGGACAGTGCTAAATAAAAAATAACATGCATTTTATATGATCGCTCTTATTTTGTTAAAATGATTCACATTTCCACAGATTCTGCAAGGGTAGATTGAATAGATTTTGGATTTATTTATTTGATTGATTTATTGATGCTTTTTTTCGTTCTTCCTTCCATTTGTCCAATCTTCCTTGCATCTTTTCTTCTAGTCAACCTTTTTCTTAATTATTTCCTCCTTACCTCCTCCCTCCCTCTACAGTCACTGACTAGATGAAACATTGAGATTAGCTCTGATACTGTGCCCAGTGTTTTTATATGGCTGTGTCACGTCACCGGAGGAAGCCCTGTGCTCTTGTCCAGAATTTGTTGGCGAGTGTTTGCTCCTCTTAACTGTGATATTCTGTTCAGGGACGTGTGATTCAGATGTCCTAAGAGATTCTCAACTTTCTCCTTTCTCATAGCTTTATATATGATCCCAGTTTCTCCTGGCTGATCTCTTGGCAGAACGGCTCATTTTACTAGACTTCACTCTTAAATATAACCTTCTCGTACAACATGTCTATGGAGGTTTCCCCTATTGGGAAGGGTTTCAGAAGTTCGTGTTTTTCTTTTTAGTTTTATAAGATTTGAGTTTATTCCACATCAGAAGCATCATGCCCCTTTATATTTTTGAGCCAAGTTTTTTTATTTAGTTTTATTTTATCAAAAACTACACTAGACTGCTTAGACACAGATAAAGTAGTTAAAGCAGGGCTCGACATTAACGCTTGTCCGGGACAAATGGATTTTTTTGAAGGGGCAAGTGAAAGAGAATTTTATCCTGATTAAAATGTCAATAACAAAAATAACTAGGGAATCACCAAAATGCAAGAATGATTCTGCATTCATTTAGTGTAAGTGGTGATTGGTAGTGAATAATAATATAATATATAATGTACTGCCGGTAACAAGGTTGTGCTGTTGAGACTTGTGCAGCCTCATGAGGAGAAATGGAAACAAATGAGCGCAGCTCACACAAAGAAACTCATTTAACTTACTGCGGTAAAAAAAATTCAAAATGTGGAGTTTTTATATTTATAACACATGATACAGTTATAACATCACACGACCAAGAGTGCTGAATACCATCACGATTGATAATGTGACACTGATTTCATATGACAGCTCAATAAACAAGTAATTCATAATAAGTCACTTACATTTTAGACGCAATATTGACTGTTTTTGTTCTGTTTCAGCAGCGAAAATAGTTCCAAGATCACAGAAGAACCATCTCACAGCAACACTCATAAATATGCCAAAGCTGACTGAACACTGATGAGAATATTGCTACAGAATAAATTATGTTTACAACACAAAAAAAATCAAATTTTTTTCTGGACAAGCAAATGTTTTACTCGGACCGGTTTACTTGTCGGAAGGACAAGCACATGAATAGGCTTAATGTCGTGCCCTGGTTAAAGGACTGCCACTGATGCCCTCTCAAAAATAGGCCAATGATGCCCCTGGTCGTCATATTTGATGTATGCATGTCACAGCAATGTCTTAGTTATTTAAAATGATTGGGCAGCAATGCCAGAGCCATTACAAGGTGGGCCCTTGACTCCTAAACCTGGCAATTGGTCTGGTTCTAAACTGTTACAGCACATGCTGTTGTGGTTGTTCGTCTGTCTGGTAACATTGTGTTTTAGCACACACTCCTCCCTTGCTTTTACTACTCCCACTAGTTTTAGATTTGTGTGGTCTTGCTTCTCCTCATAGCTTGTTGCTGTAGCACCTAAATCAGCCCGCGGAACGAGCTGGAAACCTCTCGGGGATGCCTTCCAGCACTCATAAAAGCTATATCACACCGCAAGAAATTACTGAGCATGTCACCACAAGGAGTTGCCCCCTTCATGCCTATTAATGTAGCGCCCAACCGTCAATTGTAGCTTACATTTGTGCTCTCTTGACTGGTCTTCCATTTCTAATTATGCTATCATTTACCCATGTCTTCCCAAAGCTGTATGATTTTCTTTCCCTGTCAAATTGTCACATTTTGAAGAAATGTAGTCATTACTTGTTTTCATGTGTGGATTGAAACTTTCATGCCTCAAAAATGACACAAAAGCACTAAAAAGTACCATAAAATTAGTTCATACCACTGTATTTGATGTATTCTGAAGCCTTATGAGTGGGAACGTGCACAGGCTGATTTCGAGCTACAGGCAAAACAAGTGAAAAATGGTAAAATTTGAGGTTTTCACAAAAATGAGTTCATTAAGCCCTCGTCTAGCGATCCCAATGCTCCAAATAGCAATAAAACATCTAGGAGTGACTTTCCTTTGTCCATGAAAAATGCTGTTTTTCTCTACTCGCTTCTCGACGATGGACGCTTCCCCTCAGCACAAGTTTGGTATCATTTTAAAGCACAGCATTCCAACTTTATGAATATTCATAGCGAATTCTTGATGGCATGAGTCTGAACCAAAGAAATGTGATTTTCAAACTCATGCTGATGTAAACAAAGCGATCTCGCTCGCGCTGACTGACACATCCGACGCGTGCGCACAGACGCCTCAGACAGCGCTCAAACCTGATATACACACATACACAGAATTACAGTATTTCAAAATACCTGTCTTGGCGAGTATTCACGCAAATATTATCTGTTGTGTCTTAAGTGAACGTTTTGTTAACTGTTGGGGGAAAAACATCTGACACGTAAAATTATATTCGCTCTGTGCGGTACAGTAGGTCTTAATATATAGGTGGTCTGTTTGTTAATCAAACAGTATCAATTCACATTTATTTGTATTGCGCTTTTCACAATACGTATCGCTTCAAAGCAGCATTACAAAAAATGCATGCGTCTACATATAATTTGTGACCCTGGACCACAAAACCAGTCATAAGGGTCCATTTTTTGAAATTGAGATTTATACATCACCTGAATAAATAAGCGCTCCACTGATGTATGGTTTGTTAGGATAGGACAATATTTGTCCGAGATACAGCTATTGAAAATCTGGAATCTGAGGGAGCAAAAAAATCTAAATATTGAGAAAATCGCCTTTAAAGTTGTCCAAATGAAGTCCTTAGCAACTCATATTACTAATAATAATACATTTTTGATATATTTACGGTAGGAAATTTACAAAATATCTTCATGGAACATGATCTTTACTTAATATCCTAATGATTTTTGGCATAAAAGAAAAATCAATAATTTTAACCCATATAATTTATTATTGGCTATTGCCACAAATATACCCGTGAGACGCATGACTGGTTTTGTGCTCCAGGGTCACATTTAGAGTGATCTGTTATCAGACGTGACTCTGTTCAAGTTTTGTACTTCAGAAATGTACAAATACAAATCATGCAGTTAGCTAACAATGTATTCATTTAAGGCAGAAACAATGAGCTCATTGAAGTAAAGAATACATGTTAACAAATGGTTAGGATATATAGAATAATTTTGCGTTGGTGCAATTGTATCATGGAAAAAAAAAGTTGAATATATATTTATTTTCTATAGATATGAGTTTTGACTTGGTGTGTGCCAAATGTGGTGTTATTGCCAGGGATTTTAAGGAATGGTTACTGGTGATTTTGTTTTGTAACCTTCAGAAAACTTTAACTCGATTTTTCTCAAAATTGCCTTTGCTTCAAACATTTTTGTCTGATTCCAACAAATCATACATCGTTTTTTTAATAGAGAATATAACAATAACTAATTTTTGAAAATTTGCTCATTGCTCACTCAAAGCTATTGTATGGCTTCAGTAGACTTGGAATATAACACAAATATAATATTTTAAGCTTGAAAGTCCCCGTTTATTGTTAACACATGGAAAAGTTTGACCAGTACATTTCTCTACATTTTCTCCTTTTGTGCTCCAAGAAAAAAAGGGCAACACTTTATTTTACAGTGTCCTTGTTACATATGTTACATGTACTTACTATAGTAATAAGAGTAAATTATGCATAATTACATGCAACTAACCCTCAACCAAACCCTAATCCTACCCTAACCCTATAGCAAGTACAAGTAGTTGCTTAATATTACTCAGTACTTAACTATATAATTACACGGTAACAAAAAGTGTAATCAAAAAAAGTAATGCAATTTTGAAAGGACACGAGGGCGAGTAAATAATGCCAGAACTTTCCTTTAAAGAAAATATAAATGGGCCCTAAGACAGAGCCCTGAGGAACACCACACTTTCTGTCTCTAGAGAAAATTCAAAATCTCCTCCTCTTTCCATTTCTTGCTCATTCATCCATCTATCAGTGGATTCCTCATTGGCTGGTGACCCTTACTGTCTGGGTGGGTCTCCCTGTGAGCTTTTGGATGCCTGTAGAGCTCAGAAACAGCGGTGTACTCTTAGCCCGGGACTTCAGCCAACCCACTGTGATTTACGAGTGTATCTGGGGCTGTTGTTTTGTCTGTCATTGTCCTCCTGGTAACCCATTCAACGTTTCTAAGCGAGGAGAGGGGGACAGATGGAAAGAGGGAGTATAAAAAGAGAGAGCACTGGACCGTTAGCACTCGTCACCTTCACTTGCTCCTGGTTTTATAAGCATACCTCTGGCTAGCCTCCTATGGCTTTATGAAACACTTAAATGGCTGTAATTGAATTTCCACGGTTTTAGGTCGGCAGCCAGGGGTTCGCCTCGCACCGCAACGAGGAGAGAGAGCCACTATATATATATGTGCCAGGAAAGGTAGTCCCCAGTCTCCAGTGGCCCACTAATGATGCAAGTGTGTCTCAAGGGGATTGTATGTGTTTGTTTGTGTGTTTGTTTACTGCTCTATGGAAAGTGAAAGCTCACAAACAGTAGAATGGTTCCCCTTGAGTCCTGAGTCTGACTGTGAGCCAGAAATGAGTTGTAAGCCAATTCTATATCATCAGGTTATTTGGTATTCCATGCACTTTTGTTGAATTTATGATCTTTGTGGTGAAAAACTAGACGTCCAAGTCTGCAAATATATGATCTTGAGAAGAATACATATCATACTTTGAGCTTCATACCCTAGGTTTTTCAAGAACATGTTTCAAGTCTACGCCTGCCAAGCCCTTAGCTCTGCTGACAAGAGCTCTTTACCAAATAAAAATGAAAAAATGTTCTCACAGATGTAAGAAAGAGTTGGCGGACAATCATCGTCAATGACTTAATAGCCGGGCTACTGTTTCCAGCTGTTTTTAAATTAAAATCTCTATTGGCTCTCTTCTATTTTTCAATGAAGTGCATTTTTTTTCTCATAATCGATAACCTTTGCGGCTCCTTATACGTTACTCTTCAAATACAGTTTTTATAATGACTGACAAATTACATTCAGGGATAAAGAAAACAGGGCAAAAGTGGAGAAGTCGTCATGTAGTCTGTGAGGGGTTTATTAAGTTCCTGTTATTCTCCAACTGTGTTTTGAGTTGTCATCTTATCAAGACAGTGTGGTGACGTAAAGCTGGCTGCCATTTTTCAGAGCTGTCATTTGTCTCGCTGAAGGAACAAAGAGACCGCGTGAAAGTTCAGGCTCTGTTCCACAGCTCAACTGAAGGGTTTTTACTATGAAAATCTGTTTCTTGACTGTTTCAAGGGTACTGTTTACCGATTCACATAACAAAATCCAGTTTATTCACACACAGTGGTCCAACCAACCACAAAACATACTGAGTTTACAAATAGCTCGTGCCCTTGCACTGAGAATTGTGCCAATGTATTGCAAGTGTGCGGTTCCATTGTAAATAAATAAGTTTACCCAGAAATGAAAATTGTCATTTATTCACCCTCATGTATGGTTTTCATTCTTCTGCGGACCAGAAAAAAAATATATTTTGAGGAATGCCTCTGTGTTTTCTTGTTTTGTCCATCCAGTCACTGGATCAGTTGGATTTGTATGGATAAAACAATTCTTCAAAATATCTTGTATGAAAGTCATACAAGTTTGGAACAACATGATGATGAGTAAATGATAAATGCCCATCACCCAAAACTGTGCCAGTAATAAAACTCTAGGGGGCGCTATAGTTACCTTCAAATGTCTATGCCATTTAAACCAATCGCTATTATTTAGTAGGGCTGGGTAAAAAATATCGATTTCTCGATTTTAATCAATTCTCCTTTTTATGAATCGATTAGTCATCCTGTTTTCAGGTGATGAATGAACGGAACTGTGTAGAACCCCTCCCATCCAAAAAAATCAATAATCTTTGTGCTTATTACATTTGATATGAAACAAAGTCTCAGATTACGAATTACGTCCATTTCATTACGAAATTTTAAAAATAATTAGCGTTTTTGTGCTGTTTAATGTGTTGTGAACTGATCATCTCCGCTTTAATACCAGTTACAGCGCGAAATAAACATGAATGAACATCTGAAGTGTGTTAAAAGATACAGTACAACTTATCAAAATCCGTATCATGTCTCATTTAATCGCTCAATCAGTGTTTCAACCGCGGAAAGACGTCAGTAAAACAGCTTGTAAACAATGTCACGTTTACGTTTACCTCAGAAAAACCATATCCAGTGTCCATAAACTCGTTAGTCAGCTAAAAAAACAAGATCTCTAGAGATGAGCATTTTGATAAATATATGCACCATATTACACATTCATTATAATTTTTAATGTTCTTCAATATTAATGCACGTTTGAATAAATCCAAGTTTTTATGACTGCCACCGTTTAAATGTTTATATTTCAAAAAACAAATTGCAGTAGAAATATGATTATGTAATTGTAAAGTTAGTATTATAACTTTATTATTATAAAAAAAATCCTTGAGTGTAATTTATGTTTGTATTTAAATCAGTTAATTGTAAGTATTATAGTAATGAGATATAAAGTACCAGCTGACTCCCTGTAGAGTTTACTTTCATGTGCTGTATCTGATATACACTCACCTAAAGAATTATTAGGAACACCTGTTCAATTTCTCATTAATGCAATTATCTAATCAACCAATCACATGGCAGTTGCTTCAATGCATTTAGGGGTGTGGTCCTGGTCAAGACAATCTCCTGAACTCCAAACTGAATGTCAGAATGGGAAAGAAAGGTGATTTAAGCAATTTTGAGCGTGGCATGGTTGTTGGTGCCAGACGGGCTGGTCTGAGTATTTCACAATCTGCTCAGTTACTGGGATTTTCACGCACAACCATTTCTAGAGTTTACAAAGAATGGTGTGAAAAGGGAAAAACATCCAGTATGCGGCAGTCCTGTGGGCGAAAATGCCTTGTTGATGCTAGAGGTCAGAGGAGAATGGGCCGACTGATTCAAGCTGATAGAAGAGCAACTTTGACTGAAATAACCACTCGTTACAACCGAGGTATGCAGCAAAGCATTTGTGAAGCCACAACACGCACAACCTTGAGGCGGATGGGCTACAACAGCAGAAGACCCCACCGGGTACCACTCATCTCCACTACAAATAGGAAAAAGAGGCTACAATTTGCACGAGCTCACCAAAATTGGACAGTTGAAGACTGGAAAAATGTTGCCTGGTCTGATGAGTCTTGATTTCTGTTGAGACATTCAGATGGTAGAGTCAGAATTTGGCGTAAACAGAATGAGAACATGGATCCATCATGCCTTGTTACCACTGTGCAGGCTGGTGGTGGTGGTGTAATGGTGTGGGGGATGTTTTCTTGGCACACTTTAGGCCCCTTAGTGCCAATTGGGCATCGTTTAAATGCCACGGCCTACCTGAGCATTGTTTCTGACCATGTCCATCCCTTTATGACCACCATGTACCCATCCTCTGATGGCTACTTCCAGCAGGATAATGCACCATGTCACAAAGCTCGAATCATTTCAAATTGGTTTCTTGAACATGACAATGAGTTCACTGTACTAAAATGGCCCCCACAGTCACCAGATCTCAACCCAATAGAGCATCTTTGGGATGTGGTGGAACGGGAGCTTCGTGCCCTGGATGTGCATCCCACAAATCTCCATCAACTGCAAGATGCTATCCTATCAATATGGGCCAACATTTCTAAAGAATGCTTTCAGCACCTTGTTGAATCAATGCCACGTAGAATTAAGGCAGTTCTGAAGGCGAAAGGGGGTCAAACACAGTATTAGTATGGTGTTCCTAATAATCCTTTAGGTGAGTGTATATCCACAATAATCGATATTGAGGCCACATCCACACGAAGCCAGAGCTTTCCCTATCCGATCTTTTTCTTTCCTCGTCTCCAGAAATATCTCCGTACACACGAAACCACTGAAACCGACTCAAAACGATGTAGTATACATGGCAGACCAGTATGTGGCGCTGTAATTCTGTCACGGAGATGCACTAAAAACGAATTGGCTGTACACACGAAAACGCAAAGGTGTCGTTTTCAGATTTATCCACTCAGGCTCCCAAAATGGCGGATCCGTCTGGACGAAAACACCGAAAATACAAAATTTGTACGTATACAGCAGTACGTATACGTGTGTCCGTGTGTACGGCGCCCTGAATCGAATCGCAAGCTTGTGAATGGATATCGAATCGTGAAATTTGTGTCAATGCCCAGCCCTATTATTTAGGAAGCTAACAATGAACATGTTGACAGTTTACCTAACTTTAGACTAACTTGCTCAGCAGGATTCTCTTGAAACTATTGCGCCACTATGGCGGTTTTCAACCTGAAAGGTGTGTTCTTTGCATTATGAATTGCATTTCATAATGCATAAAGTTCATGTAGAGCATGATTCGACCCAAATCTCAGTGAATCTTGCCTGGAATTCTTCTTGAAGTAAAGTGAGTTTTTTAAAGCGGTTTAGATTGTCATCACGGTGGTCACAGTGCACATCCTTACAAAGGGAATGTCAATTGGTTTAGAGATTGGAAACCGCTACGTTCGGCTCTCCTCTGTCCCAGCTGCAGATTCTGGGCAAGTTTTATGCGTTTAGGGCTGGAAGACTTGTTGTTCTTCTTAATTCACACCAAACCTTTGTGGGCTATTTTAACGTGTCACGCTTAACTTGCTCTACACATCTGCTGGGTAATTCTCCCTTGATAAAGTTAAACCATCTCCCAGGAAAAAAAACATACAGGAGAAAAAGCTCGATTCCATCTGGTGGAGATTTAAAAAGGATGAGGATGAGGGGGAAAAAGAGTGAAAGCCTGATGCTCTGGTAGTTTTCAGGCCTGAAAACTGAAGCATCTGGGTTTTATTACTACAGATCTGCAGCTTTTCAGTCTCATTTGGGCACAATGGATGAGCTGCTGTACTTTGAAGAAGATCTTTGGAAGAAATAGACAAGAGCTCAGTTATAATCTAGCTTTCTTCTTCCATCATAATTTATCCTTCATTTGGCTTTTTTTTCCCTCTATCTCTCTTTTCCATTCCCTCTCCGACTCGCTCTCATCGTTCAGTTCACATTCACGCTGATTGTCATGCGTTTCCGGACTCTCTCGGGGCCCATAAAGTATCACTCCATTAAGGAGGATCATCTCTACCTTGCGTCCATCCTGTCAGCCTGTATTACTTCGCCTGGAAGGGGAATGGATATTTATCAAGGATTTTTGAAAACCATCAGTCATGAACTTCACCCCAAGAGCTTACAGAAAGCTGTGGATCTTAGTAAAGTGAATGAAGTGTTTGGTGATGGGGTGAGGCCTACCGGTTCCCTCTTCTCCCAGGGCCCCTGTAATGGTTTCACAGCTGATGAAAAAGAGTTAACTGGCCAGTGAAAGTGGCTGTTAAATAAACACCACTGAAGTTTAACAGTCTGGAATTGCTTAATTTGACTCTTTCCCATGCAGACACACACAAGCACACACTGTAACGGCACTAATTGGTGTTAGATGTCACTCAGTAGTTGAAACATCTTTTTCAGTCAGATATGAGATATGAGGCATTTAAATACACTAATTGGCTTTAGCACCAATTACCATGTGCCTTGTTGAGTAGAGCATGCTCAGATGCTCAACCTTTCAGGCCTAAAGACCCAGGGTTGGTCATTTGGGATGTATAATAAAACATTGCACAGGATGTGAAACGCATTTCTTCAATATCTTCTTCAACAAAGTAGTTTTCTGTTGCCTTCGCCTGTTGGTCTCTTTGGCTGTTCCCCCCCCCTCTCTTTTACTTTTTCACCTCTAACACCATCCATCCATTCTGTCTCCTGAGGAAGGCGTAACATCCCAGTTATCCAGGCATTTCCTCGTGTTTCTGATGTGTAGTGTAAGTACGCTTCTCCATCATCCTGCCAGTGGGACAATTCCCACCTGAAGCCGTTAATCTGGTCCTCCCGTTTACATTCTCTAGATCTCTACTGCACTGTAAAAATAAAAACGGAAGATGTACTGGTCATTTTCTGCCAGGACATTATCCAGTTAAACCTAAAACACAACACAATGCAATGCGTCATTCAAAATACAAGTAAAACACCTGTTAAAAAAAAAAATTATATATGGAAAATTCCTTCATATTTATACAGTAAATTGTGCCCTAGACTTTGTTTACAGTGTACTATGTAGTATTTTGTACATTGCTAGAGTTATTTTTGTCCATATGGTCAATATACGGCAAAAAATACTTCTTAAATATGATCAAATGATTATTTTTACTTGTTTTCCAGTAAAAACCTTAATCTTTAAAACAATATAAATTGAAGCAACACTGCATATGATATTATGATCATTTATTGAATCTTGAATTATTTTTATATTTTTAACTTTTATATCTGAAACAAGTGGAAAAATCTGCCAGTGCAGTGACAAATACAAATTTTAATGACAAATATATATTTTAAATACATATTTTCTGAAAAACAATCCATCTCATGTTGTTGCTTCTCAAGAAAAAAATAAATCAAGGATATTTAGATATTTTACCTGGAATATTAGACAAAAATACACTGTCAACCCTAACATTCAAAAAAAAAAAATATTGTTTTGAGTAGAGCCAACTTAAATTAAACACATTAGTTCAAACAAATGAACTTTTATGAGTATTTTTCTTTTGAGTTCGGACACATTTTAAGTAATCTGAATTGTTTCATTGTTTTGAGTTTTATGAACGTGTTTCTTTAAATTTAACCGAAACTAGGCTGGGATTTCTATTTCCCAGCATGCTTTGCCGTGACACCCAAAAGGAACAGTAAATGCTAAAATTAAGTGTTATATTATGTGTTTTGTGTAAGATTAGGAGATTTAGTAGTGTTTAATGTTTTGTTATGCTAGTTTAGAAGAGTTTCTGTTATGTTTTTTTTTTGGTAGGGTTATCGTCATGGTGACAAGTGCATGAGTGATTGCCACTGCATGAGCACAATCCTACTCATCCAGTGTTGCTTCTCAAGAAAAATTGTAAAAGAAATTTAGTAAAACTCGCTTAGACATGGTCCCATAGAGCAGAGGTAGAGGAAGGTGGTGAGAGCTACAATGTGTTAAATGACTCAGGGAATATGTAGTCATTATGCACATTCCCCTCATTAGTCTGTTCCTGCTCAGAGCCGTTGGCCAAGTCCTGTTTCCACCAATGGCCATTAACCAAATCACCATTTACAGGACACGCTGTGGGTTTTGGCCTTGGCAAGTAGGTGTCAGAAGTGGAAAAATGCAGGACGTTATTCATAATTTGAGACTTTATAGTAGTCGTGCTGTAGTTTTTTTTTTGCTAACCATATTCGCATGGCCTCCTTTTGAATTGCTCTCTGAAGTTGCGTCCAAGGCCGAGAATAATGCCCGACTCTTTTTCAGACGTGGAGTTGATCGGAAGGTTTAGCCCTTAATCTCAGTCCTCCCTCCTTTTTTCCCTCTCTACCTGCACCTTTCTTGTTTTTCAGGAAGCGGAGAATGGAAACTTTGTTTGTGGTCTCTGCCATCTCTAGGTCTGCCCATGAAAATGCCCACATTTGTTGTGTTGTGGGAGCAGGATGTAGTCAAAGCGGTAGCATTAGGAAAACTGATATCGGCTTGGCGTTTATCTCAGTCTCTCAGGGATTAGTCGGTGTATTGGAAAGATCATGGTGTCTTAGTCAGGTATAATTTACTTCTAGTTGATGTTAAACTGGACAAGCTTTTAACTAATCTTTTAATAGTGATTATGAGCTGGAATGAGAAAAGGATTCCTAAAAAAATCACCCAAAATGTAGGTACATAATTGAGGCCTTTGAGATACACAGACCAAATCTGGTTATTTAATTATTTGCATAGCCTAAAGTTATTCTATATATCACGTCACATATGTATTATTTAGTTTTGATAAGTACAATAGTGGTGTTTGGCAGTGATCTCCATCTGAAATATTGCACATACAGGAATTGTGGATTCTTATCAAAAGCTCCCACTTTTGTTTGCGTATAACTTTTGCACTTTTCGTTTCACAAAAGAAAAATAAATAGTTTTATCTCTGAAGATTACGCCGTACCTCAGCTGGCGAAATCCTGGGAGTGTTTTCTTCTTTTGAACACAAAAGGTTTTGGAAGAGATAAGTCTTCATGCTCGCTCGAGTCTCCCAGTTCTGTTTGGGAATGTATATATGGATGGATATTCAATAGTTACTGCTTTTTTTTTTCCCTTGTAAAAACATTTGGTTTGGTATTTGTTCCTGTCTTTTTTTCTTTCTTGGTGTAGTGCTGTTCTTTCAGGAGGCATAATGTGGACTTTGTGCTGCGGCTGCTCTGAAGCAGACCACAATCTCCTGCCTCGGATACTTCAGGGTATCAGCGTTGGCTTATCTCACTGTTGGCTCAGTGCTGGAATATGGCCCACTTACAGAACTGTATATATAGTATGCAGACACACATTTATGTTTACCTATTTACAGAGGGGTGCAAAATTATGGAAACTTGTTTCCGCCACAGAATAAAATATTTAAGATAATTACATAATTCTGACTTTATATCACACAATTCTGACTTTATATCTCGCAATTCTGACTTTATATCTCACAATTCTGACTTTATATCTAACAATTCTGACTTTATATCTCACAATTCTGACTTTATATCTCTCAATTCTGACTTTATATCTCGCAATTCTGACTTTATATCTCTCAATTCTGACTTTATATCACACAATTCTGACTTTATATCTCTCAATTCTGACTTTATATCACACAATTCTGACTTTATATCTCACAATTCTGACTTTATATCACTCAATTCTGACTTTATATCACTCAATTCTGACTTTATATCTCACAATTCTGACTTTATATCACACAATTCTGACTTTATATCTCACAATTCTGACTTTATATCACGCAATTCTGACTTTATATCTCACAATTCTGACTTTATATCACACAATTCTGACTTTATATCTCACAATTCTGACTTTATATCACGCAATTCTGACTTTATATCTCACAATTCTGACTTTATATCACACAATTCTGACTTTATATCTCACAATTCTGACTTTATATCACACAATTCTGACTTTATATCACGCAATTCTGACTTTATATCACACAATTCTGACTTTATATCACACAATTCTGACTTTATATCACACAATTCTGACTTTATATCACACAATTCTGACTTTATATCTCACAATTCTGACTTTATATCACACAATTCTGACTTTATATCACACAATTCTGACTTTATATCTCACAATTCTGACTTTATATCACACAATTCTGACTTTATATCTCACAATTCTGACTTTATATCACACAATTCTGACTTTATATCACACAATTCTGACTTTATATCTCACAATTCTGACTTTATATCACACAATTCTGACTTTATATCACGCAATTCTGACTTTATATCACGCAATTCTGACTTTATATCACGCAATTCTGACTTTATATCACACAATTCTGACTTTATATCTCTCAATTCTGACTTTATATCACACAATTCTGACTATTTCTTGCAATTCTGACTTTATTTTTCATAATTGCATCACAGTTCTCTCAATCAGTTTTCTTGTCTTCAGTAAGCTTGAGAGTTTTTTTTTTTTTTTTTTTTTTAGGCTAGTAGTTTTTTAAATGATATTGAAAATGGTGATAAGAATATATTTCAATGGTATCAAAAACCTTATTTAAAGCAAAAATAACTGTATCGCGATATAAGATTTTAGTCATAATGATCACCCCTAATTACATGTGACTTTTTTTATTCCGACTGTGCTATTAGTCCGATTACAATCAGATTATTAGGGTCCATGTAAACACAGCTAGTGATATATACTTTTTTTTGTTTTGATATAAATCTAATAATTATTCCACATACATAAAATATTTTTTCAAAAGTTTTTAAAAACAAATTTTAAAACATTTGTCAGATTTCCTTTTTTATAATATAATAACACAACAAAATAATTGTTTTTTTTTTATTTATTTTTTTTATACAATTTAGGGTTAGCAAACCTATTTGGACAGCCTATTTGTAGCCTACAACAAACACAGAACAATCTCTACAGACACAAACCTCAATAGAATGGTCTTTATTAATATACTTTAATGTATTTATTATTTTTTTAGTTGTGCTTTCCCTTGACCCAGATTAATTTACAGTACTGTTGTTTATACAGTGTCCTTGATATATCAAACAAAGGCCACCCAGCATTTGAAAACAGGTTAAAAACCCATCACAAAGGGCCTTCTAGAGCTTCATCTGTGTGTGTTTGGTCTGCGAGGAGGCACAGACTGACGTACCTGTGTTGAGAGATGGCTCTTTGAGCCATACGCCAAAAACACTGTTCAAGAACGCACAGCCTAGTGTTAAACTCCAAAAAAGCAAAAACACAGATCTATCATCGTCTCGAAACGGGAGGTTGTCAGCACCCTTTAGCCTGAACTGCAATTACGATGATAAAACTTGCTGTCTAACCATCATTGGTGTAAAATGGCTTGAAATTTCCGGTTTGAAGTGTTTACTGCAGAAATTCCCAAATCTCGAATTTGGAACGGCCTCTTTCAGGAGCCTCTTGGCTTTGATGGATCCTTTGTCTATTGTTTTTAGGTTATATTAACTGTTTGTCCTGGCAACCGCTCATAACATCACTGTAAATTATGTCGTAGTGCTGTGGGGTTTCATTTCAATGTCAGATTAATTGATTTTAGCTTCTCTTGTGTATCCATACAGCCTCTTTAATAATGCTCAAAAACATTTTCATTGACACCAGAAATGTTTATCTTACCTCTTATTACACCAAAGAACCAGGAGGTGTCGTCACCAAGAGAGATGAACAAGAATGTGCACCATTCAGGGCTCGAGCACTAACCTTTGACCTTTGCTGAGAGGCTTTTACGCAATCCTCCACCGTAAAGTCCCTTTATTAAAGCAGAGCACAAGTGAATGGGAGAATGGAGGGTTTATTGCAATAAGCTGTGATTGTGCTTGGCTCTGTGTAGATTGGGCATCTTACGGCTGCTCCGTGTCAAATTTTTTTTTTCCCGTGGCCTTTATGGAGCCGTTCCTCTGCCCTAAAATAACAGGCCCAATAAAGAAACCCTCAACAAGTTCTATTCCAAATTATAAAGCGTGATTATAACCCTGCCAGACTTTTTGGCTGACATGAACATCATGTTTTAATGGCTTTATTTGGCAGTTACACCTAAACGAGGGTTTTTCATTACGTGTGGGTTTCCGTAATTAATCCATCTTTCCATATTGGGTTATAAAAGTAGAACCTGCTAAACGGAAGAGGCACTGTCCCATTTGTCTAGATTGTAAATACAGTGATATAGTAAGAAATGTCTTGTTGACAGTTCAAGAATTGTGTCTTGTACACATTTTGTGGATGCTTTAGGATGGTGGCGCCTCCCTCCCCACTTGATGGGATGAATGGCTGTCTTTGTGTGTCACTGTGGTGTTAACAGGTCACTCTGACCCCTCCGAGTGCAGTGTTGGTTTAGAGTTACCCCTCCTTAGGTTAACACAGGCTGACGTTACTCCATTCATTCAAGTTTATGACTCCAGCGATGGCTCTGGGACCCCTCGCAGTGCGACTGCTCTGACAGGAGCCAGTGCATGAGCTCATCAAACCTGATTACACTCTATTAGACTTCATATACATCATCCATCTATCTATCTATCTGTCTATCTATCTATGTTCCATCCATCCATCCATCTATCTTTCGTTCTATCCATCCATCCATCCATCCATCCATCATCTAGCTATCATTCTTTCGTTCCATCTATCTATCTATCTATCTATGTTCCATCCATCCATCCATCCATCCATCTATCTTTCGTTCCATCCATCCATCCATCCATCCATCCATCCATCCATCATCTAGCTATCGTTCTTTCGTTCCATCTATCTATCTATGTTCCATCCATCCATCTTTCGTTCTATCCATCCATCCATCATCTATCTTTTGTTCTATCCATCCATCCATCCATCCTAGCTGTCGTTCTATCCATCCATCATCCATCCATCCATCCATCCATCATTCTTTCGTTCTATACATCCATCTATCGATCGTTCTATCCATCCATCTATCTTTCGTTCTATCCATCATCCATCCATCCATCTAGCTGTCATTCTTTCATTCCATCCATCCATCCGTCTATCTATCTTTCTTTCGTTCTATCATTCATCCATTCATCCATCTTTCGATCGTTCTTTCGTTCTAACCATCCATCCATCCATCCATCCATCTTTTGTTCCATCCATCCATCCATCCATCTATTTTTCATTCTATCCATCCATCATCCATCCAACTAGGTATCGTTCTTTTGTTCCATCCATCCATCTTTCGTTCGTTCTATTCATCCATCCATTCATCCATCCATCCATCTATTGATCATTCTTTCGTTCCATCCATCCATCGTTCTTTCGTTCTATCCATCCATCCATCCATCCATCCATTTATCAATCGTTTTTTCGTTCTATCCATCCATCCATCCATCCATCCATCTATCTATCGTTCTTTCGTTCCATCCATCCATCCATCCATCTTTCTTTCGTTCCATCCATCATCCATCTTTCTTTCGTTCCATCCATCATCCATCTTTCTTTCGTTCCATCCATCCATCTTTCTTTCGTTCCATCCATCCATCTTTCTTTCGTTCCATCCATCCATCCATCTTTCTTTCGTTCCATCATCCATCCATCTTTCTTTCGTTCCATCATCCATCTATCTTTCTTTCGTTCCATCCATCCATCTATCTTTCTTTCGTTCCATCCATCTATCTTTCTTTCGTTCCATCCATCCATCTTTCTTTCGTTCCATCCATCCATCTTTCTTTCGTTCCATCCATCCATCTTTCTTTCGTTCTATCCATCCATCCATTCATTGATGGTTCTTTCGTTCTATCCATCCATCCATCCATTCATTGATGGTTCTTTCGTTCTATCTATGCAAAAAAAGCAATGAGAAACAATTTGGCATAATATTATAATCACTGTAAGTAAAAAGTTTAAAGGAACAAAATTCATAATGTTGGCTGTGTAAATGTTCCTTTTATCATCCAGTCATCATTTACTCTACATGTGTGATTAATATGCACCATATGTGCCTGTAATATTACAAACCATAGACTATAGTTTTCCCATTATATTTTGTGACTCACTGCTCAGATATTCTCTTATAATATTATAAGGCCAATTATTAAAAGCCATAATCTTTTTGACGGCATCTAATGAATAGGCACTCTCTCCCTGTCTTTTGATATCAACAATTGTTCAACCAATAATATTATAATCAATGATATTGTCTGCCAAAACGTTCAATATTTACCATCTTCCATTGTTTGTTTTTTAGCATTTGTGCATATTTATTTAGAAAAACAAAATAAAACTTGAGGCTTTGCTGGGTTTTTTTATCCGTCATCCTGTCGTCAATAGATTTTTAAATATTTTGTATAAATCTGTGACCTTTCACAGTATATTTTCAATATTATGCCTAAATGTGTTGTCATTGACAGTATTTTTATTTTACTATTTTTTTTTTTTAATTTTTTAGTACAGTTTAGACATATTTAGTCAAAATTTGTTTTTATTGACTGTATATCTTTCAATATTTTTTTCTAAATCTTTTGTAATTTTAAATATTTTGTCTTAATCTGGTATTGTTGATAGCATATTTTTTTAATATTCCATATTTCAACTAGGTTGCCCTATTGAAAATTAGCCCATTGTATGTTGTTTTTTTTTTTTTTTTTAATAAAAAATTAACACATTTAATTTACGGTATGATTGTAAAAACAATTGGCGGATTTATCAGAAATTACCTGTGAGACTCTGCCTAATTTTTAGAGACTTGACTTGTAAATCAATGAGTGTTGTGTAGATGCCCAGTCTATGACATCACATAAAGAATGGCACATTAGTTCCCAGACATCTACACCCTTAAACACACGTGAAGAGATCACCTGGCAAAGCCTTTATCGGACAATCCTTTATTGTATTATCGAAGGAAAGAATGAAAAGTATGTACACGTCTGAAACTGAAGCGTGTCAGTCTAATTATAGTCCTGTTATACGGCAGCATTGGTGTGTGTGTGTCTGTCTCATGAGGGCCTGGAAACACAGTGGGCCCTTGTTGCCGGTGGTCTCCAAATTAAATTTCCCATTTGTCTCAGTAAGCCATTCCCATAATTATGTAAATATGTTGTCTCAGTAACGTGTCCATATGATACTCCATAAAGTGTAAGGTTGAGTAACGCAAGAGCTGGAAATGTTTTGAATTAAGCTTGTTGGCATCTGGCTGAATCGGTACGTATAACCACACCTGTGTTTTATTATTACAGGATTGGACAGAAAGAAGGGAAGAACGGAGGAAGAGAAATAAGTAGTGGTAGAGAGGAAAAGAAGTGATAGAAACTGTTACAGAGGGCTTGAGATATAAGGGTCAAGGACTGTGAAACCTGAAGTGATATTTAGGGGCTTCTGCCTCCTTCCTCTAAACGTAACAAAAAAAAAAAAATGTATGCGCTCTCAAAAGTAGTATTGTGAATTGGCACAAGCTTATTTGTCAATCAAGAAAACACATTTCAGTGTAATCACTCTAAATCCAAAATTAAGTCCTTGTTAAAAATTTCTGTCCTCATATTTTCCGACAGGTTTAACAACTGTCAACAGTGTTTTGAAGGTCGAGGAAGCTAGGCTTAAAGATCACAACGTTTGTTAAAACATAAGATAAAGATATTTGGACATTGTGTTGACTAGGAGAGGATGGGACCAGCTGTACTTTACTTTGTCTTTACTATATATATATATATACAGTGGGGAGAACAAGTATTTGATACACTGCCAATTTTGCAAAGCATGTAGAAGTCTGTAATTTTTATCATAGGTACTCTTCAACTGTGAGAGACGGAATCTAAAACAAAAATCCAGAAAATCACATTGTATGATTTTTAAGTAATTAATTAGCATTTTATTGCATGACATAAGTATTTGATACATCAGAAAAGCAGAACTTATTATTTGGTACAGAAACCTTTGTTTGCAATTACAGAGATCATACGTTTCCTGTAGTTCTTGACCAGGTTTGCACACACTGCAGCAGGGATTTTGGCTCACTCCTCCATACAGACCTTCTCCAGATCCTTCAGGTTTCGGGGCTGTCGCTGGGCAATACGGACTTTCAGCTCCCTCCAAAGATTTTCTATTGGGTTCAGGTCTGGAGACTGGCTAGGCCACTCCAGGACCTTGAGATGCTTCTTACGGAGCCACTCCTTATTTGCCCTGGCTGTGTGTTTCGGGTCATTGTCATGCTGGAAGACCCAGCCACGACCCATCTTCAATGCTCTTACTGAGGGAAGGAGATTGTTGGCCAAGATCTCGTGATACATGGCCCCATCCATCCTCCCCTCAATACGGTGCAGTCGTCCTGTCCCCTTTGCAGAAAAGCATCCCCAAAGAATGATGTTTCCACCTCCATGCTTCACAGTTGGGATGGTGTTCTTGGGGTTGTACTCATCCTTCTTCTTCCTCCAGACACGGCGAGTGGAGTTTAGACCAAAAAGCTCTATTTTTGTCTCATCAGACCACATGACCTTCTCCCATTCCTCCTCTGGATCATCCAGATGGTCATTGGCAAACTTCAGACGGGCCTGGACATGCGCTGGCTTGAGCAGGAGGACCTTGCGTGCGCTGCAGGATTTGAATCCATGACGGCGTAGTGTGTTACTAATGGTTTTCTTTGAGACTGTGGTCCCAGCTCTCTTCGGGTCATTGACCAGGTCCTGCCGTGTAGTTCTGGGCTGATCCCTCACCTTCCTCATGATCATTGATGCCCCACGAGGTGAGATCTTGCATGGTGCCCCCGACCGAACTTCTTCCATTTTCTAATAATTGCGCCAACAGTTGTTGCCTTCTCACCAAGCTGCTTGCCTATTGTCCTATAGCCCATCCCAGCCTTGTGCAGGTCTACAATTTTATCCCTGATGTCCTTACACAGCTCTCTGGTCTTGGCCATTGTGGAGAGGTTGGAGTCTGTTTGATTGAGTGTGTGGACAGGTGTCTTTTATACAGGTAACAAGTTCAAACAGGTGCAGTTAATATAGGTAATGAGTGGAGAACAGGAGGGCTTCTTAAAGAAAAACTATCAGGTCTGTGAGAGCCGGAATTCTTACTGGTTGGTAGGTGATCAAATACTTATGTCATGCAATAAAATGCAAATTAATTATTTAAAAATCATACAATGTGATTTTCTGGATTTTTGTTTTAGATTCCGTCTCTCACAGTTGAATAGTACCTATGATAAAAATTACAGACCTCTACATGCTTTGCAAGTAGGATAACCTGCAAAATCGGCAGTGTATCAAATATTTGTTCTCCCCACTGTGTATATACACCGATCAGGCATAACATTATGACAGGTGAAGTGAATAACGCTGATTATCTCTTCATCACGGCACCTGTTAGTGGGTGGGATATATTAGGCTGCAAGTGAACATTTTGTCCTCAAAGTTGATGTGTTAGAAGCAGGAATACTGGGCAAGCGTAAGGTTTCGAGCGAGTTTGACGAGCCAAATTGTGATGGCTAGACGACTGGGTCAGAGCATCTCCAAAACTGCAGCTCTTGTGGGGTGTTCCTGGTCTGCAGTGGTCAGTATCTATCAAAAGTGCTCCAAGGAAGGAACAGTGGTGAACCGGCGACAGGGTCATGGGCGGCCAAGGCTCATTGATGCACGTGGGGAGTGAAGGCTGGCCCGTGTGGTCCGATCAAACAGACGAGCTACTGTAGTTCAAATTGCTCAAGAAGTTAATGCTGGTTCTGATAGAAAGGTGTCAGAATACACAGTGCATCGCAGTTTGTTGCGTATGGGGCTGCATAGCCGCAGACCAGTCAGGGTGCCCATGCTGACCCCTGTCCACTGCCGAAAGCGCCAACAGTGGGCACGTGAGCATCAGAACTGGACCACGGAGCAATGGAAGAAGGTGGCCTGGTCTGATGAATCACGTTTTCTTTTACATCACGTGGATGGCCCGGGTGCGTGTGCGTCGCTTACCTGGGGAACACATGGCACCAGGATGCACTATGGGAAGAAGGCAAGCCGATGGAGGCAGTGTGATGCTTTGGGCAGTGTTCTGCTGGGAAACCTTGGGTCCTGCCATCCGTGTAGATGTTACTTTGACACGTACCACCTACCTAAGCATTGTTGCAGACCATGTACACCCTTTCATGGAAACGGTATTCCCTGGTGGCTGTGGCTCTTTCAGCAGGATAATGTGCCCTGCCACAAAGCAAAAATGGTTCAGGAATGGTTTGAGGAGCACAACAACGAGTTTGAGGTGTTGACTTGGCCTCCAAATTACCCAGATCTCAATCCAATCGAGCATCTGTGGGATGTGCTGAACAAACAAGTCCGATCCATGGAGGCCCCACCTCGCAACTTACAGGACTTAAAGGATCTGCTGCTAACATCTTGGTGCCAGATACCACAGCACACCTTCAGGGGTCTAGTGGAGTCCATGCCTCGACGGGTCAGGGCTGTTTTGGCTGCAAAAGCGGGACCAACACAATATTAGGAAGGTGGTCATAATGTTATGTCTGATCAGTGTATATTTCCAAATGTTGTGTAAAAAGTTTCAGCAAGTTTGTGTACAACTCATTTGCTATCTCTGAATTGTGTTACATTTTACATTACATTTATATGCTAATCTGATACGCAAGGTTTTGATTGGCTTAACCTGGATAGATATCTGCTCAGAGGCATCTTTATGGCCACAGCCCATTGAGAGTTTTCATGCCTAATTTTGTTAGCGTTGCAGCCATAACGCTTAGCATGTGTTTTCAAGCAGTCACTGTGGTTTACATAAGCCTGCTTCATTGTGTATTGGAGACTTCAGCTGCTCATTCAGGCCAAAGCTCTGCATTATACAAGTTAACCAAGTCCATTCGGAGTTGTTGCCTAGACGTTTAGTGATGGCTTGAGTGTTTTGTTGCATATATTTACACTCCCATGGTGGCCTCGGACACAATGAGGAACCTTTCGAGAGCACTTTCTGATGTTTGTTTCAAAACAAGTAGCTTGCACCATCGATGCCAAGACATCTCCAGGCCGTTTTTACCTTCAAATCCTTATAACATATACTTGGCATGTGCATTAGCCCTGATAGCTAATATATGCATGCCTTTCTCCTGAATAACCCGAACAATATGGTCCCTTTCTGCTATACCATTTTATGCAAGCATGTTCCCAGTCTCCAGTATCAAACAGTTAGGCTTTGGAGTCACAATGACTTTGGCAAAGCAAGTAAGAATCAAAAGTAACCCAGATAATAATAGATGCTACATTATGGAGAGGCTTATCAATACAAAATATAGAGCAGTACTTCATTTACAGGCATTTGGCCACCTTATTGAAGGCCTGTCTCTTTCTAAACTTTCTAAAATTCAGGGTCAGAGTGAGTATAAGCAAGTACCAAGTGATCAGTGCCAAGGCTTGTCAAAAACTTCTTCCCCCTCATCTATTAATTTATAAATAATGGCCCTGTAAGTAGTCGAATCTGAGGAGAGATCGCTTTAGAAATGCTTTGTCTTCCAGGTTAGAGCAAAGCCACCATTTTGTGGACTTATATGAGATTGTATACCTTCCATATAACATGAGAAAAGGAAGTTAGTCCTGGGTGGCCAAGGCTCATTGATGCACGTGGGGACCAAAAACCTGATTAAGAACATGCCAAAATGGATAATTCATTGCAGTCTTTGAGACACTTCGAGAGATGTTTGCGTGTCTTTGTGCGTGTCTACGCCCATAGTTTGTTCCTGGCCCCTTTATATCTCTGACCTGGGTGGGTGACATAAGGAAAGCACCTGTGCTGGTCCCTCCTGAGCAGACTAATAGGGGACCATCCGGGGCCCCTGATTACATCCCTTGGGGGGGCAAGAACTCGGCCAACCAGCAAAACCATTCCCCATGTCTATTTTTTACCTAAAGTATTTGGTTTTTATTGTAATTTACTGCAAAAGCTCACTGCGTGGGTCCGAATCTCCGAGATCTCTGGAGTTTGGATCCAGAGTTGCTGCTCGGCCATCTACGTTTGTAAAATGACTCCGCTGATGAAAAGTTATGGCCTTACACATTTCCGAACCTCCCAAGCATCTGCCTCGCTGTGTTGTCGAGAGATTCTCTGCGCCCCTTTGCATTGAATTGATGTGACTTTTTTGATGACAAAACCCCCATCAACACGACCTCTGATGGCTTCATTTGGGACACAGTCTTCATATCCTGTGACACTTCTAATTTCCCTCAAAAAATGAGAACCTCTTTAAGCCTTTAGTATGTAAGAAAATTGGCCGTGGCAGAAGTGGGAAAAATAACAGGGAAAGGGAAGAAAAGGGGACAAAAATGTTAATTTGAATACAGATGGTGGAACACAAATACAGCTGAGATTCCAGATGTTAAATTAATTTCTGTTAAATGTTTTTGTTATTTTGGGAATCTATATACACAGTGGAGTTCAAAGTGGAGTCCATGTGTAAAATTCTTATTTTAATTTTTGTTCCCATTTTAGATACATTATATTATATTATATTATATTATATTATATTATATTATATTATATTATATTATTAATAATATAATAATATTTATTATATACAAAGTCAATGAAATGCAGTTAACATCCAACTAGGATGCAGAATAAAATAGTAATCATGAATATAACCATGTATATGTATACATTATATTATATTATATTTATTATATTATTTATTATATTAATGTAATTTAATACTTTTTATTTACGTGTAATTAATTTTTTTATTGAATTATATTTTATTATATTTGTTGTTATACAATATTATTATTATTATTATTTAATTTTGCATGTTAAATTAAGAATGATAGTCTAATAGGGAATGCTGGTATATGGACAGTCTCAAGCATCTAAAGTCTTATGTCAACGTCAAATTTTGACAGGAAAATGGAAAAGGTTACTTTCTGCCATATGAATTTGCTATAGTGCCACATTTGCATGCTATTAAGTTTGACCAATATGTTAAAAATTTTCAAGTCGTGACCCAACTCATTCCAGATCTTCTCGTGTTACTGGGACATCAAGACATGTTGGTTTGTTGTAGTATCCAATGCACCTCTTCAAACCTGCACTTGGAAAACCACCTGTCTTTTATCCACAACCAATCTGGACATTTCATTTATGTGGCTATTCCCATGCATAGAAGAAATTCAAGAACAGTCGAGTCTGGAAAATGTGCGGGTAGGAGTCTGGAGCACCTTGGTCATGATGGAGACACAGCAGACGAATGTTTCTATATCGTTTTCATTCATTCACAGCATGCATCCACAACTTTATCTTTTTCTATCTTTATTATCTTTATTCTCAGATGACCTGATGCCAATACCAGCATCAAAAGCAAACAAAAACCGATAGAACCACAAGGGGAAAAAGGCAAGAAGAAAGGCCTGCATACTGTTTGCTTTTATTTATTTTTTTTACTTTTTTCAGTAGCTTTCACATACTTTCAAACGCCCCGGCACTATAATGTTTATCGAAATCCTCACCAAGGCTTTAAATCACAGCAGATACCTCCGTCGTTACACTAACAACACATTATTCACCCACAATTCACTTTGCACTGTGTCTGTCAACACCAGCTTTGATTTAAAACTGTCTGCAGTGCGAAAGAGATACTAAATATACTGTCGTGTTAGTCTCTCTCTTCTCTTTCGCACATTTTTAAATCTGTTTGCGAGAGCCTCATGCCACCCGGCGCTCTGTTTGTTGCTTCAACTTGTCAGCAGGTCAGGCTGTCGCTTTTAATTAAGACCGACGTGCCGATCCGCGCAGGGCCAAGTTCCCCAAGACGCTCCTACTGTCTCCGCCGATGGTGTGTTTTTTCCGTGTTCTGGATATTTATTTGTTTGTGCTTGAGCTTAGGGAGAGGAAAAGGCCAGTTGTTTGCTTAAAAATACTTTATGTCCAGGTTTATACTATAATCTATCCCAGCGCTCTTTGCCAAAAGCAATTCACAAACGCTGCAACTCAAGCTACAGTGTAATGTGAAGCACACAGGGGAAAGAGGAGCGCGCATACCTCCGTCACGCAGCACGCCAGCGTGGGGCTCGTGGGCCAGATGTGCTCTGCTCTTAAACACATGTAGCAAAAATTGTAAGGATGAACAAAGGCAGTAATGAAATCAAATGTGCATGCCAAATGCCTTTGACTTGCAGGATTGCGGGAGCAGATTTCCATAATGCATTGCTTTGTAGGGGCAGGCCGCCCTAGGGAGTGGGTGGGTGATTATTAATGACTACTAGTTGAATTATCGACATGCTACTTGAGTGTTTTTTTTTTACGGTGTAAAACATATCTTCCCTTTTGTCCGTTTATATGCTTGCATATGTGTGAATAAAAAGGGATTTTGTTGTTTATGTGATATGAGAAGGGTTGGCGTGCAGATGGAGGAGCCACTCACAATAGTACTCTAGGACACACACACACACGCACTGACGCAAACCTACAGTCGAAACAATTGCGATTGTGCCCTTTTCGATCCAATGATGTCACCATTCCGCTCTTCCTTGAGCTTCCTATCGGGTTTCAGATCAGCACCCTTGGCTCCATTTCAGTTCTTGGTTTTGGAAGAATTACAATTCCTGAATGAATACACACACAAGTACTCCGTTCCAAAACTAGTGATATGCCTACAGAGACAGTATTTTAAGGCATTATTGGCCCAAAGACACTCAAAATTTAAGCAAGTTAATTATGCCACTTTTAAATGGCTGAACAGGGCTCCAAACTAACATTTGAGAGCAGTGGCACCAGCGCCACTAAGTTCTACAGATGGTGACGCCAGCGCCTGATTTGGAGGAAAATTTATCATAAAGTTATTTTAATAATAAAATTATTTATTATATTGCATGTTTGTTTATTGCACTGCAAAAAATGCTTTTCTTACTTAGTATTTTTGTCTTGTTTCTAGTCCAAACATCTAAAATTTCTTAAAACAAGAAGCATTTACTAGGCAAGCAAAAATTATTGTCTTGTTTTGGGGGAAAAAAAACTCAAAATTAAGTGAGTTTTTGCTTAAAATAAGCAAAATATTCTGCCAATGGGGTAAGCAAAATAATCTTAATTCAAACAGAAAACAAGATTATTTTGCTTACCCCATTGGCAGATTATTTTGCTTATTTTAAGCAAAAACTCATTTAATTTTGAATAATTTTTTCCCAAAACAAGACGACAACTTTTGCTTGCCTAGTAAATGCTTCTTAATGTAAGAATTTTTAGATATTTGGACTTAAAACAAGACAAAAATACTAAGTAAGAAAAGCATTTTTTGCAGTGTGGACATTTGACAGTGAAGCACTGAGCTTGAATTTACTAAAATTAACTTTTATTAACAACAGTAATGTGCAAAAACCTCATTTTTATGGGGAAAATTTAAATATTCTACTCTTATTGTTCTTCAATAGTCTCACACTGAACTGACCGACAGCGTCAGTGATTATAAAAAGAGCGCTCTTTACTTGTTTTCTGTGTAATTCAGGCACAATTTGAAGAAAAGTTTTAGTTTTTCATGAGACTTTGTGACTTCCTACTTTTTTCCATATATTAATGAGTGGAAAAAGTCAAATAAGTGCTCCTCTGCCGCCATCTACTGGTTATAGTGGTCATTTCATGTTTGTTTTAATTAAAAGTGCTTGTTTGCCACAAAGTGTTAGTTTTCCTACACCTTTAAACTTTTAGAGTCATCATCACATTAAAAATAAATAACATTAAAATTGGATAATATTTAGAGCTTTGAAGTGCTGGAAAAAGTGTGAAGCGCTTGAAAGGTGCTTGAATTTCACTGTAAAAAAGAGATGAATAATGTACTCAACTATTCAACTATTTCTACCACAATACCATGTGGTGTTGCTACAGTGAATCCATGGTGAATGTTGGTGATTTGTGGACTGAAACTTCTGAACTTCGTTTCTCCTGGTTTCCGCGTCAGCTCTGTTTGATCTGATATCTGTGGTTTATGACAGAGAATTCCCGTTAGATCTCACAGTAGCGATGTTATTAATTCTGTGGTGAATTCAAACGCTTTCTCACTGGATCTCCAGCGCTGTGTAGTAACGGTGTCACGTGATCGAGATCGGCCCGTGTGTGAGCTCGCGCTGTCTGTTATTGCTCCGAGCTGATGAAAGAGTAGAGCGGTTTGTTTCGTTCGCCGTTTGATGTTTCTCATATGTAACTGAAATGGCAGCTCTTATCAGTTGGGCACACAACCTCTAACAAAATTATCACACCAGCAGGAAAAAAGGTCGCAAAATGCAACCATTTGGTCGCAGTCTGGAGCAAGTAATTGAAAAAGCAATCCCATGATGCATTGCAATGAGCTCAGTGAAAGAAATCCAAGATGGCAGAAAAATTGTATAAAATAAATATACACTACTGTTTAAAGGTTTGGGGTCGGTAAGATTTGTTTAATGCTTTTGAAGTCTCTTATGCTCACTAAGCCTGAATTTATTCAATCAAAAATAAAGTAAAAACAGATATTGTAAAATATAATGCAATTTAAAATAGTTGTTTGTATTTTAATATAATTTAAAATGTAATTTATTCCTGTGATGACATGATCCTTCAGAAATCATTGTAATATGCTGATTTCTTATTGTTATCAAAGTAGAAAACAGTTGTGCTGCAGGGATGTCTTTTTTTTTAGGAAAAAGTAGAAAGCATTTATTTGAAATACATTATATTAAAGGGATAGTTCACCCTGAAATGAAAATAAAGCCATCTTTTACTCACCCTGCTGTTGTCCTTCTATCTTTTTCGGACCTCAAAAGCAGAAATTTTATAAATAGTCCTGCACGCGCTCCTCCATATAATGGCAGTGAATAGCGACCAGGCTAAAACATTACAAAAATTATACAAAAGTATCACGCAATGATACAGTGAGACGTGCGCCATATATGTAAAGTGTTCAGGCGGCATACTATAAGGTTTTGTGAGAAAGAAACCGTATTATTCAGTTAAAACACTGAGCTCGGCCGTTACTCTGTGCGCGTTCCTGTGAGTGCGTACGAGCCGTCAGCACTGCTAACTAGCACTGTTGTCATGGCACCCAGGATAAGCATACACACGCACCATTTTGAGAAATCAGGCTCAATAGAAACAACGCGACTCTCGTCTTTTCTATAAGGTACATAAGAAGTAATACTAATAATAAAACCTCCTGAAGTGAATGTTGTGTACCGGTTGTCATGACAACATTGCGTGAGCGTCTGCTGACGGCTCGTACGCACTCATAGGAACGCGCACAGAGTAACGGCCGAGCTCAGTGTTTTAACTGAATAATACGGTTTCTTTCTCACAAAACCTTATAGTATGCCGCCTGAACACTTTCCATATATGGCGCGCGTCTCACTGTATCATTGCGTGATACTTTTGTATAATTTTTGTAATGTTTTAGCCTGGTCGCTATTCACTGCCATTATATGGAGGAGCGTGTGCAGGACTATTTTTAAAATTTCTGCTTTTGAGGTCCAAAAAAGATAGAAGGACATAAGGCATTAGAACAACAGCAGGGTGAGCAAAAGATGGCTTTATTTTCATTTCAGGGTGAACTATCCCTTTAACATTATGAACATTTTTTTAAAAAAAAAGTAATTTTTGATTGGTAGTGTATTTGATTCCATTAATTCAAAGTAAAAAATGTGCGGTTAAAAATGTATTTACAGTAGCTTTGTTCCAAAACCTAGTGCGCTGCATGCTGCCTACTAAGGGAGCATTATAACCATCATGAAATCTCATATGTGATTGATTTGTAACCCTCTACAAGCAACATAGCACTTTGCATTGAAGACTAAACACACAACTGATTCAATAGAGCTTTGTTTGCATTTCGCTAAGCTTACAGTGTGTTACATATATCTAATTACACTAAGCTATTTGTATTGATGCTCTTCTACATTGAATGAAATATGTTTCTAATCAAGATTTCTTGGTGCGCATTTAGTTTCTTTCACAGGGGTTGCGCGATCCATTCTGGGATTGTTTTTTTACCGTGAAACTTGCAATGCTGCATTGAAATTTGGCCAAAACAAGTTATCTTCTGCCTGCAAAACTAGCATTTTTCAGGTTTTGGAACAGACTTATAGACTCCTCATCAGGGAAGCTCATCAGGCAGACCGATAATGGTCGTCTTCATCGCCACAGAGTGAAAGCCACGTTCCCCAGCATTAGTGACGGTTCATAAAAAACATTCACGCCGAGTCAACGCTTTACGAGGGGGTCGGATTGGATTGTGTGTTTGGCTCTTCAACCATGTCCGCCCTACTTCATTTTCAGTTTCACTTTTCTGGAAACTCTCACTGACTTTTGGGTTTAATCTAATCAGTATCTTTGTCAGAGAAACACTGAACAAATATGGTTTTAGGCAGTCGGCCAGCCATAAGTGGTACACCCCGTTCTGATTTTAATACGGAATGCTGTTGCTGTTGGCACGTACTTCCAAAAGTCCTTTTTTCCTTTTGGTCCACATGCGGATCCCAGCACATGGTCATCTGGTCAAAGCCAGAGGTGTACTTTTATCCATGAATGAATAAGGCTGTTAGTTCTGTGTGGAATTGACCATTTCATCACCAGTGGAGACTTGGAGCAGTGCCCTCCATAAAGAAACAAAAGGTAGATCCAGGCGTCCTTTGTTGAAACACATATTCACAGTGATGTCAAGTTGCTCCAGGGAGGCAAACAGAAATAGCACAATGAATACAAAGACGTGGGTATCAAACTGACATTACAGTATTTGCACAATACACATGACTGACAAATATGCATCACAATGAGTTAGTTTGTTGATGTTAAAACCATGTAATCCAACTTTTATATGCGATTCAAATACATAAATCTTCAATTTAGGCTTAAAGTTTTACCATTTTGGTTGATAATGGTACATGATACATGCTCTTTTCCCCAATTTCTATCCATTATTATGAAATAAACAGTTCTTTTTTTTGGCCTGTACACTCTTAAAAAAAAAAAATCTGGGTGTAACAAAAACTACCCAAACACTGGGTTGTTACGTCTGACCCAGGATCTGAGTAACACAAAAACTACCCAAACACTGGGTTGTTACGTCTGACCCAGGATCTGAGTAACACATAAACTACCCAAACACTGGGTTGTTACGTCTGACCCAGGATCTGGGTGTAACAAAAACTACCCAAACACTGGGTTGTTACGTCTGACCCAGGATCTGAGTAACACAAAAACTACCCAAACACTGGGTTGTTACGTCTGACCCAGGATCTGAGTAACACATAAACTACCCAAACACTGGGTTGTTACGTCTGACCCAGGATCTGAGTAACACATAAACTACCCAAACACTGGGTTGTTACGTCTGACCCAGGATCTGGGTGTAACAAAAACTACCCAAACACTGGGTTGTTACGTCTGACCCAGGATCTGAGTAACACAAAAACTACCCAAACACTGGGTTGTTACGTCTGACCCAGGATCTGAGTAACACATAAACTACCCAAACACTGGGTTGTTACGTCTGACCCAGGATCTGAGTAACACATAAACTACCCAAACACTGGGTTGTTACGTCTGACCCAGGATCTGGGTGTAACAAAAACTACCCAAACACTGGGTTGTTACGTCTGACCCAGGATCTGAGTAACACAAAAACTACCCAAACACTGGGTTGTTACGTCTGACCCAGGATCTGAGTAACACATAAACTACCCAAACACTGGGTTGTTACGTCTGACCCAGGATCTGAGTAACACATAAACTACCCAAACACTGGGTTGTTACGTCTGACCCAGGATCTGGGTGTAACAAAAACTACCCAAACACTGGGTTGTTACGTCTGACCCAGGATCTGAGTAACACAAAAACTACCCAAACACTGGGTTGTTACGTCTGACCCAGGATCTGAGTAACACAAAAACTACCCAAACACTGGGTTGTTACGTCTGACCCAGGATCTGGGTGTAACAAAAACTACCCAAACACTGGGTTGTTACGTCTGACCCAGGATCTGAGTAACACAAAAACTACCCAAACACTGGGTTGTTACGTCTGACCCAGGATCTGGGTAACACAAAAACTACTCAAACACTGGGTTGTTACGTCTGATCCAGGATCTGAGTAACACAAAAACTACCCAAACACTGGGTTGTTACGTCTGACACAGGATCTGGGTAACACAAAAACTACTCAAACACTGGGTTGTTACGTCTGATCCAGGATCTGAGTAACACAAAAACTACCCAAACACTGGGTTGTTACGTCTGACCCAGGATCTGAGTAACACAAAAACTACCCAAACACTGGGTTGTTACGTCTGACCCAGGATCTGGGTAACACAAAAACTACTCAAACACTGGGTTGTTACGTCTGACCCAGGATCTGGGTTACACAAAAACTACCCAAACACTGGGTTGTTACGTCTGACCCAGGATCTGGGTTACACAAAAACTACCCAAACACTGGGTTGTTACGTCTGATCCAGGATCTGAGTAACACAAAAACTACCCAAACACTGGGTTGATACGTCTGACACAGGATCTGTGTTACACAAAAACTACCCAAACACTGGGTTGTTACGTCTGACCCAGGATCTGGGTTACACAAAAACTACCCAAACACTGGGTTGTTACGTCTGACCCAGGATCTGAGTTACACAAAAACTACCCAAACACTGAAAAAATAACCCCAAAAAATGATCCCAAAGGCTCAACCCAGGATTTGGGTAGAAAAAATAACCCAAGCTTTTTTAGAGTCTAGCAGAACCCGTGGAAATGGCTTTTGCTTCATGTTGTCATTTAGTTTTCATCTACTCCATTTTCCAGAGTATTTCTGTCTCTCATTTTCTCTCTCTCCCCTGGTATCCCTATTGAATTCTTGGCCTGTAGGAGTGTCATCGTGGCAGCAGTATCAGTTCTAATTGAAATCGCATGCGGATCATTTGTCACTATGGTGTTATGATGATTGATCAGGTTTTATGAAGACATGCGGTGGGTGCTGCCATGCGGCCAGATAAACCAGATGTTTGTCAAGGAGTATCCTTAATGCATTAGTTGCCCTTAAGACCTCATGCACTTGCTTTTCAATTAAAATAAATTGACTGCCGTAGTTGTGTTTCACCTCCAGGACAAAAGGGGTGCTGTGGTTTTCCGAAAACATTGTTACTTTTACTGTTACATGTTTAATTCTCGCTTACGGTTCACATGTCTGATTGTTTGAATCTTGGCTCTTGGGAATGACAAAACTGTCTATGCCACAGTCCAGGAAGGAAGTGTGTTTCCAGAAAATCTTGCTTTTTGGAGAAGAGTTGTGGGATTTTTTTTTTCCTCCCGTCTTTCATTCGTTCCAGATGTGTGCTATTTCTCTCTCTCTCTCTCTCTCTCTCGCACTTCCTTTTTCTTATCTTTGTCTTTTTCACATCCCATCCCCATCTGTACACACACACGTGCTATATTTTTGTGGTTATTGTAGTGTGTGTTGGTGTTAACATGTCAGAGAGCATTGATGGCCAGTGTATGAGACTGAGCGATTGTACAAGAGGGGGACATAAAGCGTTTGAGCTTGTTAGGTCTTCGATCACGTAGGTCAGTCTCATATTTTCTTTGACACAACATCTCTTTCTCTAACTCTTTCTCTCGGTCAGTGTATCTCTTCTGTGGCTCTCTCCCCTTCTTGTTTCCCCCTATAAATATCAATTATTTTATATTATTTATGTATTTAAATTACTTTAATAAATGAATGTATGTTACTTTTTGTGTGTGTGTGTGTATGTGTGTATATATATATATATATATATATATATTATTTTATAATCTAAAATTATAATAAATATGAATTATATAATTATTTTATAATAAATATTTATTTTAAATTATTTATTTGGTTGTGGTATGCCACAGGTTTTACAAGGCTATAAATGTTTGAGATTGACACAATAATAGTCATAAATATCAGTCATTTTATATTATTTATTTATTTATTTATTTAAATTACTGTTATAAATGAATGTATATTTTATATATATATATATATATATATATATATACACACTGTATACACTATATTGCCAAAAGTTTTGGGACGCCTGCCCTTACATGCAACATGAACTTTAATGACGTCCCATTCTTAATCCGTAGGGTTTAATATGGAGTTGGCCCACCCTTTGCAGCTATAACAGCTTCAACTCTTCTGGGAAGGCTTTCCACAAGGTTTAGGAGTGTGTTTATGGGAATTTTTGACCATTCTTCTAGAAGCGCATTTGTGAGGTCAGGCACTGATGTTGGACGAGAAGCCCTGGCTCGCAGTCTCTGCTCTAATTCATCCCAAAGGTGTTCTATCGGGTTGAGGTCAGGACTCTGTGCAGGCCAGTCAAGTTCCTCCACACCAAACTCACTCATCCATGTCTTTATGGACCTTGCTTTGTGCACTGGTGCGCAGTCATGTTGGAACAGGAAGGGGCCATCCCCAAACTGTTCCCACAAAGTTGGGAGCATGAAATTGTCCAAAATGTCTTGGTATGCTGAAGCATTAAATGTTCCTTTCACTGGAACTAAGGGGCCAAGCCCAACCCCTGAAAAACAACCCCACACCATAATCCCCCCTCCACCAAACTTTACACTTGGCACAATGCAGTCAGTCAAGTACCGTTCTCCTGGCAACCGCCAAACCCAGACTCGTCCATGGGATTGCCAGACAGAGAAGCGTGATTGGTCACTCCAGAGAACACGTCTCCACTGATCTAGAGTCCAGTGGCGGCGTGCTTTACCCCACTGCATCCCACGCTTTGCATTGCACTTGGATGAGCTGCTCAGCCATGGAAACCCATTCCATGAAGCTCTCTGCACACTGTTCTTGAGCTAATCTGAAGGCCACAGAAGTTTGGAGGTCTGTATCTATTGACTGTGTAGAAAGTTGGAGACTTCTGCGCACTGTGACCCTCAGCATGCGCTGACCCCGCTCTGTGATTTTACGTGGCCTAACACTTCGTGGCTGAGTTGCTGTTGTTCCCAATTGCTTCCACTTTGTTATAATACCACTAACAGTTGAGCGTGGAATATTTAGTAGTGAGGAAATTTCCCAAATGGACTTATTGCACAGGTGGCAACCTATCACGGCTTGAGTTCACTGAGCTCCTGAGAGCGACCCATTCTCTCACAAATATTTGTAGAAGCGTCTGCATGCCTAGTGCTTGATTTATACACCTGTGGCCATATATATATATATATATATATATATATATATATATATAGTTATATATATATATATATATATATATATATATATATATATATATATATACACACACTCACCTAAAGGATTATTAGGAACACCTGTTCAATTTCTCATTAATGCAATTATCTAATCAACCAATCACATGGCAGTTGCTTCAATGCATTTAGGGGTGTGGTCCTGGTCAAGACAATCTCCTGAACTCCAAACTGAATGTCAGAATGGGAAAGAAAGGTGATTTAAGCAATTTTGAGCGTGGCATGGTTGTTGGTGCCAGACGGGCCGGTCTGAGTATTTCACAATCTGCTCAATTACTGGGATTTTCACGCACAACCATTTCTAGAGTTTACAAAGAATGGTGTGAAAAGGGAAAAACATCCAGTATGCGGCAGTCCTGTGGGCGAAAATGCCTTGTTGATGCTAGAGGTCAGAGGAGAATGGGCCGACTGATTCAAGCTGATAGAAGAGCAACTTTGACTGAAATAACCACTCGTTACAACCGAGGTATGCAGCAAAGCATTTGTGAAGCCACAACACGCACAACCTTGAGGCGGATGGGCTACAACAGCAGAAGACCCCACCGGGTACCACTCATCTCCACTACAAATAGGAAAAAGAGGCTACAATTTGCACGAGCTCACCAAAATTGGACAGTTGAAGACTGGAAAAATGTTGCCTGGTCTGATGAGTCTCGATTTCTGTTGAGACATTCAGATGGTAGAGTCAGAATTTGGCGTAAACAGAATGAGAACATGGATCCATCATGCCTTGTTACCACTGTGCAGGCTGGTGGTGGTGGTGTAATGGTGTGGGGGATGTTTTCTTGGCACACTTTAGGCCCCTTAGTGCCAATTGGGCATCGTTTAAATGCCACGGCCTACCTGAGCATTGTTTCTGACCATGTCCATCCCTTTATGACCACCATGTACCCATCCTCTGATGGCTACTTCCAGCAGGATAATGCACCATGTCACAAAGCTCGAATCATTTCAAATTGGTTTCTTGAACATGACAATGAGTTCACTGTACTAAAATGGCCCCCACAGTCACCAGATCTCAACCCAATAGAGCATCTTTGGGATGTGGTGGAACGGGAGCTTCGTGCCCTGGATGTGCATCCCACAAATCTCCATCAACTGCAAGATGCTATCCTATCAATATGGGCCAACATTTCTAAAGAATGCTTTCAGCACCTTGTTGAATCAATGCCACATAGAATTAAGGCAGTTCTGAAGGCGAAAGGGGGTCAAACACAGTATTAGTATGGTGTTCCTAATAATCCTTTAGGTGAGTGTGTGTATATATATATATATATATATAGTTATATAGTTTTATATATATATATATATATATATATATATATATATATATATATATATAGTTATATGTTGATGATTAAATTATTCAAAGTTATTATTTTATGATATAAAGTAATATAAAATTATAATAAATATTAATTATATAATTATATAAAATTATTTTATAATAAATATTTATTTTAAATTATTTAATTTGGTTGCTTTACTGGTCCGTAATAATGTTGTGTCAGTTTTGCTTCCATGAACGTGCCTAAACAGCTCTAGGACTGCTTTCACTCTTTAAAAAATCCTCTTTTTTTATGACCCAGTCTTTATTAAATATTAATTTGAAACTTAAGAAAACCAGGATCTGGTTAATGTCTCCTGTCAGTGGTTCTGCAGCATGCAGACTAAATAACTTAAACATCTGCAGATGGAAATCCTGTGTGTGTGTGTGTGTGTGTGTGTGTGTGTTCACCTGTGGGTAATGAATGAACCTGCTGCTCTAGCTGATGGCACGATGCCCAGGTGATGCCTTATAGTGACCGTATACTCATCTTTCAGACAGGTGATGATGGTTGTAACAAACATATTTCCTCTGTGTTTCTCATTGTACAGTTGAGGTATCAGCATGGGCTCTCCACCCCAGATCTGCGTCAGACTTTACCCAACCTGAAAAACTTCCTAGAGCACGGACTACTTGTAAGATGGTGAGTTATTACATTATTATTGGTGTTTGCTAAGCTATGGACATGGACAATAAACATTATATCTCAATTTGTGATCAGACGTATAATTTTAAGTGGTGGGTGATAAAACTGGCAAAAAAAAATGACTTATTTTAAACGAGGGACCTAAGCCATATCTAGTGACTAGAATGTTATAGAGGCTCTTTTGGGCTCTTTTGACTTGGCAGTAACCACCTAGCAAAAAGCCAAAACATCATAACAACAGCATAGCAACATTCTGGCAACTACAGTAGTTTTTTTTACTTTTCTTCTTTGAACAGCACTGACTTTTTTTTTCTTATATTTCTATTTTGTATAATTATTATTTTTCTACAAAAAAAAATGTCTTGATTGTTTAACAGAAAATGTAAAAATATTAATAATAATTTCATAATTTTTTTTATATTTATTTTCATCAGGTTTTTTCTTATATTTCTATTTTTCATAATTATAATTTTTCTACATTTTGTTTTTAAATATTCATAACATGCATATGTATTTTCATATTTTCTTTTTATATTTGTACTCATATTTTTAAGAAAAAGTAAACAATATGAATATTTTTAAATTTTCTGTGAAAATATTAAGACAATATAGAAAACATAAATAAAATATTTATTTTCAGTGACATTTTTCTTATATTTCTATTTCACATAATATTTTTCTACAAAAAATTTTATATTTAAAAATGTTATAATTTTTTATATTTGTACTCATATTTTTCAGAAAAAGTAAAAAATATTTTGTTTGTTTTTTCTATATTGTCTTAATTGTTTCACAGAAAATGTAAAAATATTCATAATATTTATTTTCAACAACTTTTTTCTTATATTTCTATTTTACATAATTATTATTTTTCTAAAAAAATGTAAAAGTATTCACAACATGCATATGTATTTTTATATTTGTACTCATATTTTTCAGAAAAAGTAAAAATATTTTTTGTTTTTTCTATATTGTCTTAATTTTTTCACAGAAAAATTTTCATAATATATATTTTCATATTTTCTTCACATATTTATAGTCATATTACCAAGAAAATGTAAAATATTGATTATATTCATATTTATTTCAGAAAATGTAAAAAAAAAAAAAAAAAAAAAATGGTATTAATGTTTAGCCAGAAGCTATATTTACGCTTATAAATTATTGTAGCATTAGCTTAAGTGCTAAACGTTTTATAAAACAGTGCATTTGCTTTCAAAATCTGCCATCTGTTGATATTGCGCTGTGATAAACCGCTGTAGTAACCTAGCCAGCTTTAGAAAGCAACAAAATGAGCATTTTCACAACAGTGATGATAAAAATTCCCAAGTGTATCTGTTTAAAACCAATGGCAGCCAAAAGAACAGTTAAAAAAGCCTGCTTTTGATCTCTCCGGCTCTTTCTTGGTTCAGTGATAGGCAAACCATCTATCTGAACGTTAATTTAATAATCTGTGTTTTGAAAGGAAGGAGGCCAGCAGAAGTAAAATGCTTCAGTTATACCCCCCCCCCCCCCCCCCCAAGTAATGTTTAATGGATTGTGGAAATGGTTAAGATGGAACAGATGAAAGTGTGACCTTTTGACCTTGTGAACCGTACAGAGTGGCAGGAAGTAAAGGAGGAAGTGGAAGTCCGGTGAACCGGCGGTTGCACTGCATGGCTAAGCGGACCTGAGGGCAGTCTTGTTGACTCGACGGTACGCTTAGAACCGTGAAAGAGCCGTTTCCGTCTCCCCCGGGGAGAGGGGACCGTATACACCAACACAAAACTGCAGAACATTCCTTTCCACATCTTCCTCATACAGCCCCTCAGCCGTAATCCATAACTTACAGCACACTGAGACCCTCTAAGAGTCATGTTACGTTACACGGAGTGGCGGTCCGCTAGCGTCGACTCCTGAGCGAGTCAAACAGCAACTCTCTGGATCCAGAGCTGAAATATGAAATACAGAGTAAAAGGATTCTTTTATTTTCCATTTGTTGCAGACTGCTTTTATTACTCTTGCATCCACTTCCTCTCCTACACTCCCTCCCCTCTCAGTTTAGATAATGTTTCCAGGGCAGGGGCCAGAGATGTGAATTATCGGCGCATAAAAATCTGCATCAGGGCAGCTGCAGGAGTTCCTTAGAGGGAGAAAGAAGGGGACGGGAATCTCAGAGAGAGCACGGGAAGAAATGGGAATGGTGGGAGGACCATGGGAACTTCTGCGGATCCAGAGGAGCACATTTTGGATAAATATGGAGATTACTTCCTTAATCCCAATGGACATTTGTATAGTAAAAGGAGATGGTGGAGTTTGTGAGACAGGCTTGTTTGATCTGTTCAAATTTGTTATAGAAGTTGACACATTTCCCGCCCCCCGTGTGAGTGTGTGCAGGAGTTTGCACGTTGCATGTCTAACAACTGAATTTCTGAACAGCGGTTATTCATATTTGATCGTTTAGCAGAACCGTTGGCTCAGATACCTGGACTCAGCATGTGTTTCAGCTCCATTTACAGACTGGACGATAAACTAAATATCTTTTTTCAGGGAAAAATACCTGGTTCCAAGTTTTTCAGAATAGTTTTGGGAATACACTATTTGACACACCAGGTCTAAATGATAACACTGATCCATGATCATTTATATTATGACTTTATTGGTTATCACAGAGATTACCAAGCCTTGTTGGCATATGTATTTTGAATGGAACCAAAGTAAACTGGGTTGTGAAGGACAGACAATGTTCAAAGTGTTGTACTATTGTGTATCTGGGTGTCAATCTAAGGTCCTATGTAACCTAATATTATGTTACTAAGGAGCTTAATGCTGTGTTCCAGTTGTTGGAATTTCCAGCTTCCTATTTGAGGAAAAATGCAGCTAAACTCCACTTAAAGTTGGACTAAATTTTTCCAACTTGGGAACTCTAGGAAACAAATTTTGCTGAGTTGCGTGTATGTGATGACAAATATGGTGACTTAAAATAATAAAAATAAAATGTATGAATTACTCAAGTTCTTACAGAACTTGTTTAGCAGAGAGAATGTAAAACACGGTAAATGATGCACTTTTCGTAGATGTACAGTTTGAACATGCTGATTTGCTTCCTTTCACGTCACTCTTGACCCTTAATGGTAAGAGATCTAAAAAAGAAAGTAGGAATATCCCACATATGACTTGCGTTTTTGTCACATTAAAGTCGGCATGAAATGTAAGTTGCGATTAGTCTTTTCTTTCCTGTTATGATGTATATCTGAGTGAAGCGGTTGTAGGAAAAAATGTACAGTGGGACTTGATTTTGTCCATTGGTAATTGATTGGATCGTTGGATCATTGTGGTTTGCTATTGGTTGATCTCATGTGAGTAACATAAAACAAATGATTATTTGTCATTAAAATCCTTACTAATGCCAACAAATACTCTCCTTGTTCGCTTGGGCAGCCAGGTTTAGGGACCTTTGGGAATTTTGGGGGAAAATTTGTTTTAATTTTTCTGGATTCCATCAAAAATCTAGAACTTTGTAAATGACAGGCGCTCCATCTGTGTAGCTTTCGGTGGGTGCAAATTGTATGCAGATTGTGATATAGTTTTGTGTAAAATGTTAACATGGCAGAGTCCTGTCGAACAAGCTCAGTCTACTTATCTCACATCTCTGATCCTTTCACCATCCCGTTGCTTTTTCCCATTCATACACTGATTGTCAGCGAGATTCAGCCTTCGCTGCCTTCATCTGGAGCCATAATCAGACTCATGCGTTCTGGCGGTTTCCAGTCGGAGCGGGAACAGTCTGAGATGCCAAGTGGGAAAGAGGAGCAAAACGATGAGAGAAAAAGTCACAGTTTAGAACAGTGGATGGAGTGTAAGAAGAAACCGAGAGCGAAGATGGTGAAAGGCAGACGGGGAGTGCAAGACATGGTGCCGCTGTGTTAATGACGTGTCCTGCCGAGTTCAAACCGAATATGCGAAACATTCTCTTATTTATGGCACAGGACTCTGGCAGCGCTTTAGAGGTCCTGCCGGCCTCACTGTGAGCTCCTGAGAGCGGGTAAAGACAGGGAGGTGCAAGGGGAATGTGGAAGTGAAGGGGCTGATGTGACTCAACACCCCAGGATGGAAACTCTAGGGTGGGGTTGGGAGTTCTGAAGAATCTCCTGGAACGCTGGTGAAAGTGCAACACTAACAAACCATGAATCTTCATCTTTTTATCTTGTTCAACCCTTCTTGTTTTGTTTTTTTGGTTTGGTTTAAATCTAAACCCTATAGCGCTGGCCCAAATTCACAAGCTCCACCCATATACAGTAAGTTCTGTGACTTGGCACCATAGGTGGATTCTTTTCCATCCATTTGGGAACATGATTCATCAAGCAACTGTTTTATTATACATTTTCACAACAAGCTTTTGCTAATCCAGTATATAAATGGCTGTCAAATAGTTTGAAGGAATACCTGATTCATAATAAACAATGTTTTTGGATGTCCACCCCTAGTAATCCCTTAATCCTGGGTACACTTAGAAAGATAGGTCCTTTCCATGTTAAAATAGTGCCCGTTTAATGGGCAAAGACAACTATAAGTTAGCCAATCTTGGGTGAAACACATATGTGTATGTGTGTATATTAGTGCTGTCAAAATTAGCGTTAACGCATGCAATTAATTTTTCAGCTCAATAAACACAGCATCAGTTTTTCTGTCATCCTTTGGCTAGCGTTACATTTATATGATCACGCTCTTATTTATGCAAATGCTTTTAAACCATTCAAGCACGACAAGACCGAAGAGAACACGCTGACTGTGAATGTCCTGACTATGACACACACACACGACGCTCAGAAAGACAGAAGAGAACGCGCTGACTGTGAATGTCCTGACTATGACACACACACACAATGCTCAGAAAGACAGAAGAGAACGCGCTGTCTGTGAATGTCCTGACTATGACACACACACGACGCTCAGAAAGACAAAAGAGAACACACTGTCTGTGAATGTCCTGACTATGACACACACACGACGCTCAGAAAGACAGAAGAGAACGAGCTGTCTGTGAATGTCCTGACTATGACACACACACGACGCTCAGAAAGACAAAAGAGAACGCGCTGTCTGTGAATGTCCTGACTATGACACACACACAACGCTCAGAAAGACAAAAGAGAACACGCTGTCTGTGAATGTCCTGACTATGACACACACACACGACGCTCAGAAAGACAAAAGAGAACACGCTGTCTGTGAATGTCCTGACTATGACACACACACACGACGCTCAGAAAGACAGAAGAGAACGCGCTGTCTGTGAATGTCCTGACTATGACACACACACACGACGCTCAGAAAGACAGAAGAGAACACGCTGTCTGTGAATGTCCTGACTATGACACACACACACGACGCTCAGAAAGACAAAAGAGAACACGCTGTCTGTGAATGTCCTGACTATGACACACACACACAACGCTCAGAAAGACAGAAGAGAACACGCTGTCTGTGAATGTCCTGACTATGACACACACACACAACGCTCAGAAAGACAGAAGAGAACGCGCTGTCTGTGAATGTCCTGACTATGACACACACACACGACGCTCAGAAAGACAGAAGAGAACGCGCTGTCTGTGAATGTCCTGACTATGACACACACACACGACGCTCAGAAAGACAGAAGAGAACACGCTGTCTGTGAATGTCCTGACTATGACACACACACACGACGCTCAGAAAGACAAAAGAGAACACGCTGTCTGTGAATGTCCTGACTATGACACACACACACAACGCTCAGAAAGACAGAAGAGAACACGCTGTCTGTGAATGTCCTGACTATGACACACACACACGACGCTCAGAAAGACAAAAGAGAACACGCTGTCTGTGAATGTCCTGACTATCGCTCACAAACAAATTTATAGGCATTGAATTAGAGTGAAAAACTCTTGGAACTGTCCAGACAGATTTGCAGTGGGATGAAGCTGTCTCTGTGGATAACATACTGATAGGTGTTTGCACTCACATCTGGTGGAACGTTCCTCCATAATTCCATCAGCGTTCCTCCAATGTTCCTTTATTCTTTACAATCGTCTCGGCCATCCCGCCAAGAAAGCATTCCGATTACAGAACCCTGAGCAGACCCCGGTCATCATCCTTAGTTGCCGGAAACAGTCTCCATAAAATCTGCAATCTCTATAACATGCAGAATGTGTGATTATTCCTGTCATCGTTTTGAAGCATCATTACTGGTGCATATCCAGATTGCCGGGAGTACAGGAAACAATTTGTCACCCACATAAACAATGCATTTTTATGTCAATAGGTAAATTAGCGCGAAGGCATTTGTGCGATGCTGCTTGACTCTGAATGAAGGCCAGCCCTTCTATAATCTGAAAAAGATGCTTCTCTCAGTCTCTTGGATCTGAAAGGAACAACAGAGAATGTCATATTTAATTTTCTTAGTCATTCCCTCAAGCGAATGAAGGAACGCTGCTCCACTCGCTTGCAAAATTCTATTTTTTAATTGAAATTGCTATTTTTGATTAGAAAATAATAAACAAATTAAATTTAATATTATATTATTTATAAAAACCGTCAGTTATTAATATAATTACATAATTTCCTATTCTAAAAATGGACAGTTATATTATTATTATATAGGTATATAATTTTTTTAGAAATATAAAAAGATGATATTTTTATGATTATGTATTTGTTAGTACGCTATTATGCGGACATATTTGCAGGGCCGTTAATGTAATGTTTGTAGAAGAGGTGTAAGGTCTTAAGCAAACATTATTCAAACGATCTTTTTTATTTACCGTCATCCTGCATTTATTTTTGCTTCTCACCCAACTGTGGAGAATTTGTGGTTTCCCGAATTCTTCCTGGGTAGTTTGAATCTGTTTCTCGTTCCAGAGTCTGTTTTACAAAAATACACACCTCTGCCGCCGTTATTCTTCCGCAGCCCCTCCGGTTCGCTCTCGGACCACCACCTGTCCCCACACAGGAAGCCGTGAGATACGTTCCCTCTCCCTGCCAATGCTCTGCTCCTGGAGGGAGAGAGGGAGGGAGGGGTGGGTCGGGACGGCCTAATTGGCCCATATTAAGAGCCAAGTTTAAGTCCAATAGAAAAAAATGTGCTGCATGAAAAATATTATGACGGTTCTGGGAGATCAGTCTGGCATACTTGAGCGCAAATAGCCCCCTCTTCTTGTGTCCCGACCGCACAGGCGATCTTTAGCCATCCTCCAGCACACACCGGCCCCTTGCTCTTGATTAAGGGTTGCGGTTTGACACATGTTTAGAGGAACTCATTTATAAGGAGAAGCACAGTCTAACAAATAGCCTCCTGCTCCAAACAAAAAATGCTTTATTTTTCCCTGCTGGGGGGGGGGGGTATGACGTCTAAACACTTGGCTAGATGGAGCCCATATGTTTTACATATCTACATTACACATGCATACGTTGGTGTTTTGTGGCGTCAAAGTATTTAAAGGGCTCCTATTATGCCATTTTACGTCTTGATTTAGTTTTTGTGTGTACTAGAATATGCTTTCATGTTTGATTGTTCGAAAAACATTATTTTTCATATATTTTAACATTATTACAGCACCTCTCTCCCCAGTCTGACTCGAACGCGTCGTTTTCGATGAAGCCCCTCCTTCTGAAATATGAAATGTGCTGTGATTGGTTAGCTGGCCCAGTGTGTTGTGATTGGCACAGTGTGTTTGGGAAATGTCCTGCCCCGGCCCTTACCATAACCGCAAGCTCTAGTACTCGTGTAAATATTAAGGATGGCGTCAATTTCAAACCAATTCAAGCCTGATTCAGACGTAAGAATGTTAACAAACAAGAGGATTGTCCAGAACAGATTTCACAGGATGTTTCAGAGTGGTTTTTTTTGTTGTAATTTTCTTATACATTTTAGACACAATAATATACACCATTTAATCATGATACTTGTCAGAAAACTATGCAAATACAAACAGTAATCGATCATAAAAAGCTTTGCCCTTTGTTTACATCCTAGCAACAACATAAAACTTATAATTGGAACTGTTAAAAGGGTCCTATAATGGCCCTATAATATTTATAGATGTAAAATACAAACCCGATTCCAAAAAAGTTGGGACACTGTACAAATTGTGAATAAAAAAGGAATGCAATAATTTACAAATCTCATAAACTTATATTTTATTCACAATAGAATATAGATAACATATCAAATGTTGAAAGTGAGACATTTTGAAATGTCATGCCAAATATTGGCTCATTTTGGATTTCATGAGAGCTACACATTCCAAAAAAGTTGGGACAGGTAGCAATAAGAGGCCGGAAAAGTTAAATGTACATATAAGGAACAGCTGGAGGACCAATTTGCAACTTATTAGGTCAATTGGCAACATGATTGGGTATAAAAAGAGCCTCTCAGAGTGGCAGTGTCTCTCAGAAGTCAAGATGGGCAGAGGATCACCAATTCCCCCAATGCTGCGGCGAAAAATAGTGGAGCAATATCAGAAAGGAGTTTCTCAGAGAAAAATTGCAAAGAGTTTGAAGTTATCATCATCTACAGTGCATAATATCATCCAAAGATTCAGAGAATCTGGAACAATCTCTGTGCGTAAGGGTCAAGGCCGGAAAACCATACTGGATGCCCGTGATCTTCGGGCCCTTAGACGGCACTGCATCACATACAGGAATGCTACTGTAATGGAAATCACAACATGGGCTCAGGAATACTTCCAGAAAACATTGTCGGTGAACACAATCCACCGTGCCATTCGCCGTTGCCGGCTAAAACTCTATAGGTCAAAAAAGAAGCCATATCTAAACATGATCCAGAAGCGCAGGCGTTTTCTCTGGGCCAAGGCTCATTTAAAATGGACTGTGGCAAAGTGGAAAACTGTTCTGTGGTCAGACCAATCAAAATTTGAAGTTCTTTTTGGAAAACTGGGACGCCATGTCATCCGGACTAAAGAGGACAAGGACAACCCAAGTTGTTATCAGCGCTCAGTTCTGAAGCCTGCATCTCTGATGGTATGGGGTTGCATGAGTGCGTGTGGCATGGGCAGCTTACACATCTGGAAAGGCACCATCAATGCTGAAAGGTATATCCAAGTTCTAGAACAACATATGCTCCCATCCAGACGTCGTCTCTTTCAGGGAAGACCTTGCATTTTCCAACATGACAATGCCAGACCACATACTGCATCAATTACAACATCATGGCTGCGTAGAAGAAGGATCCGGGTACTGAAATGGCCAGCCTGCAGTCCAGATCTTTCACCCATAGAAAACATTTGGCGCATCATAAAGAGGAAGATGCGACAAAGAAGACCTAAGACAGTTGAGCAACTAGAAGCCTGTATTAGACAAGAATGGGACAACATTCCTATTCCTAAACTTGAGCAACTTGTCTCCTCAGTCCCCAGACGTTTGCAGACTGTTATAAAAAGAAGAGGGGATGCCACACAGTGGTAAACATGGCCTTGTCCCAACTTTTTTGAGATGTGTTGATGCCATGAAATTTAAAATCAACTTATTTTTCCCTTAAAATGATACATTTTCTCAGTTTAAACATTTGATATGTCATCTATGTTGTATTCTGAATAAAATATTGAAATTTGAAACTTCCACATCATTGCATTCTGTTTTTATTCACAATTTGTACAGTGTCCCAACTTTTTTGGAATCGGGTTTGTAAGTCTCTAATGTCCCCAGTGTGCGTGTGAAGTCGTAGCTCAAAATACCCCACAGATCATTTTTTTATAGCATGTTAAAATTGTCACTTTTTGAGGGTGAGCAAAACACGCAGTTTTTGTGTCCCTTTAAATGCAAATGAGCTGCTGCTCCCGCCCCCTTTCAAGAAGAGGGCGGAGCTTCAAGAGCTCGTGTTAGCAGCTCCGATTACCTCACGCAGACACACACTGAAAATGTCCGAAACTGTTCAGCCTTTTATGTCCAAACCGGAGTCAGACAATGATGGAGAGACTCAAGAAGAAGTGACAACATGTAGAATGAGACAGGACGTTTCTGAATGGTTAGTTAATGAATTTATGAGTTCACTACCTTCAAGTCATTGATTAGCATATTCTGTCATGATAATCTATAAATCGCTCGTGTGGGAACTGTTGTAAGATGCACAGAGCCAAAGAATATATGAAGATAGAACAGGTATAGTTTAGTTTAATTACGGTTATAACTTATGTCGTCATCTTGCTTTTATGACATGCTATTGCATTCGTGTTCGTACTGTATTGCAATAAATGTGAAAGACGGATGACAGCTTGAGCGACTCCCAAATGTGCTCGACTACAACAACTCTTCCTCTTCTCAGCATGGCCTTTGTTGTGTGTTCCCGGGGGCGGGGTTTATGTACATTTTAGGGTTAGTGATGTCACTAACCCGTGAAGAAGCTTGTTGTAGTCCCTACCAGCCGTTTGTTGTAGTCCTTAAAAAGCGATTTCTGTAAAAGAAAATATCTCCCTTTGCTTTGAACTTTGAGCATTGTAACTTTGCAGATGTTGTTTATGCTCAAACAGCAACATTACACACTCACTAAAGTTAAAAAAGTCACATCATAATCAACCACACCTTTAATAGAAAACGCAACTATAAATAATAAGACATTACTTACAAGTTGTGATCCACAAACAACAGATTGTCCTGACAAAGTGAGAACTGCTTTTGTGCGGAGCTGCATTGAACTCTCTTAGTTTCTGGAAGCTGTTCTCTGTAAAATGTGCAGCGCACAGATAAACGCTGGGGTTATAATCTTCAGGAACAGTGTTTAAAATCAATTTTAACTACTCTGAGTTTGTCAGCGTTAGAAAGGTCAAACAAATGAGTTTTGGAAACGGGGTGGAAACAACAGCGTCTCTTTGACAGCGACAACACAGTCTTCTCTAATGCAGCTCAATCAGGCCTCGATCCCTTTTTGCGTATTCCATTTAAATGAGTAACATTGTGACTTCATAAACATGTTGTAGTCCAAACGAGCCATTCGTTGTAGTTCTTGGAAAGTGGATTCTGTTTAATAAAACATCTCCCTTTGGAGTGACTTTGAGCTTTGTGACCTTGTGGATCTTCATGCTCAAACAGCAACATTACACACTAACTACAGTTGAAAAAGTGAAAAAGCATAATAGGACCCCTTTAAGATATTTAAAAACAACCAGCTTGTTATTATAATCTGTAATCATATATATAAATGATATTCATCTGAAAGATGGCGTTCAAGGACTCCACAATCATTAGTTGACCATGGCCGACACGTTCTTGAACGCCACCCTAATGCTTTGCAGATTCATCTGACGGCTGTTTTGAAATGCTATGGTTTTGCTCACAGTAACATTTCATTTGGAACGTCTCTCTCAATTTCACATCTGAAAACTGGATCTAATTACGTGCCGAACGGTCTGAGCGCAAGAAGAATCATTTGGGAAATGGAGTATACGGGACACGACACGCTATGGCCAACCATTAGACGTTTGTCTTCAGTGAACTGAGGAGGAATTTGGGAGCATGTTTCTTTGCTTATTCTTGGTAATAAAATTCATTGCTGCGGTTGGACAACATTAAAGCTGCTATGTTGCAATGCAGCCTGTCCAGACACACAGGAATTAAACCACAAATCTCTCCACCACACGTACTGTACGGCTTTGAGTGAGTATCCTCACTGCCGTAATGAAGACACAAACGCATACAGACAATAGATTTGTATACTCTGTATATCGCTTACAATTTAAAAAAAATAAAAAATCTATGTGAAACAACACACTATACATTCATAAACATTTCAAACAATGCTAAATTGTTGTCACATGACCTCATTACAGTATGTTAGGTAAAAATATTTCGCAGTTTTTTTCCTCACAAGCAAATGGAAAGTCAATTTAAATACATATGATGTAATACATTTTTTAATGCATTTATCAATTTTAATTATAGCGGAAAAAACTACTTGGTTTTTCTCAAAGTACACTAACGTTCACTGTGGTCGGTACATTTTTTAAAATGTTTTTGTTAGAAACTTATACTCACAAAGGCTGCATTTATGTGATCAAAAATATAGTAAAAACAGTAATAATGTGAAATATTATTACAATTTAAAATATTTGTTTTCTATTTCAGTATATTCATAATGTACGGAATTTGAAGGCACAGTTCACCCAAAAAATTCATCATTTACTCACCCTCATGTGAATAAATAGTTCAGCCAAAAAATTTAAAACACAGAATTTGGTAAAAACAAACAGAATTTGAAATAGAACGTATTTCATAGGGCCCTAAAAATATTTTTTTTTTGTTAAACTTTTAATAAATTGCTGTTAAATTTTATGTTTCATGATTTACATTAATTAGACATGCTTTCTGACTAATAAAATTCAATTTAACCATTAAAACGGAAAACAAAAAAATTTTGACATAGGGCTCTAAATTAAATTCCAAAATTAAATTGTATGCACTGCAAAAAAGTTTTTTTTTTTTCCAGTACAAATATCTAAACATCCTTAAATCAAGATACATTTACTTTAGAAATTAAGTCTTGTTTTCTGAGAAATTGAGCAAAATTAAGTGAGTTTATGCTTAAAGCAAGAACAAGTATCTGTCAATGGCTATGGAATTAAGTTGATTTTTCTGAACCCATTAAAATCACGGTTTCTTATCTTATGTCATTTTGCTTCTCCAGTAAATGTATCTTGATTTAAGAATCGTTTAGATATTTGCACTGGAAAACAAGACAAAACTACTGAAAAACAACATGACTTCAGTGCAGTGTGATCAGAAGGTTCAGTAAAAGTTATGTCCATATTCTAGTGTTTGGGAGCAGAGCTATTCTAACTTTTTTTTGCAAAATTAATTAAAAAGTAATGGAGATCTGTTAGAAATTGTACCTGCAGAAACCCTGATTATTTAAGAAATATTTTGTAACATGATCTTTTTTTTGTTAAAGCAAGATAACTAGTCTGTTTTTGCATGTGTGCGTGGTGCTACTTTCATAGCTTTGCAGCTTGTTTCAGCTCTGTGTGAAGGATGACTAATCCTATACAATTGTTTTACTTTCTAGACGTCATATTTCAGATGATGTATGTCGTCCGACAGCTGTGTGTGTTTTAGGGGGGTGCGAGTGTGTTTGTTTGAGTGCGTGTGTGAGGTTGAGGATCACAGACTCTGGCTGAGCTCTCCCAGGCTCTCGATGTGTGTAAATGAATTATGAGATGATCCATCAGCAACAAAGAGCTCCACTGACATCAGCATCTTCACACTCTCCAGTTTCTTTCCCATCTCTCGATTTCTTGCTCTCCCGATTCTTAAAGGTGTAGGGATGGGAATCGAGAACTAGTTCCATTTTAGAACCGGTTCCAAATTTCCCAAAACGATAAGAAATGCGCATTTCGGTTCCGCTTATCGGTTCCTGTGTGCGCCTTTTAATGTGATTTTAAACCATTTACGCTCAAAAGACTCCCGCATTGTTTTCTGTGCTGCACACACACACACACGTGCACACAGAACGGCTTCTTGTAGTGAATAATGGACAGTAATGAGTTCTCGTCTTTTTGCACAGCACATGAACGGACACATACACACACAAATATGTCAGAATATTCTCATAAACACAGTCGGTTATGTCTTAAGACAGTTGAAAAGAAAAGATGTAAACGCGTGTGTATCAGTATATTGGATCCGTGCAGCTCTTAAAGTGACAGTGGCAGATTTTCCTGATGCGTCTCTATGATAACGTTAATCAAACGTTAATCGCTGTTCTAGACAGAATCACTTTTGTAACTATATTACTGTATTAATACTATATTAATAAAATATAGGCTATAGTAATGTATAGCCTATATCGTATTAATAAAGTGCAGTGTTATTTTACATTTGATTACAGTTTCTGTACCTGAATATCTGAAAATGTTTATTTCAATCGTGTCTTTGTTCAACTGTATTTATTTGTGCAATTGCTAATTTGTTTATTTGTTCTTTTTTATTCACTGAGTGTTTACTTGTCTTTTATGATGCTTGAAGTTGATATTCGTTAGGCTAGTTGTTTTTGCTGTGGTATTTTTAAACCATACGCAAAAGTTCCTGCCTGTTGATTTTTGTTCATATATTCAGCTACAATGAAATGTTTTGCAATAAGAATATAGCTGAATGATATCTAAGGTTTTTTTTTTTTTACTTTATTGGAATCGAAATTAGGAATCGATAAGCAGAATCGGAATTGTTAAATTTCAAACGATACCCAACCCTAGTATTGTCCTTTTTTCCATACCACCATTTTTTTTATTAGTTGTTTAATACAAACCCGATTCCAAAAAAGTTGGGACACTGTACAAATTGTGAATAAAAACAGAATGCAATGATGTGGAAGTTTCAAATTTCAATATTTTACTCAGAATACAACATAGATGACATATCAAATGTTTAAACTGAGAAAATGTATCATTTTAAGGGAAAAATAAGTTGATTTTTAAATTTCATGGCATCAACACATCTCAAAAAAGTTGGGACAAGGCCACGTTTACCACTGTGTGGCATCCCCTCTTCTTTTTATAACAGTCTGCAAACGTCTGGGGACTGAGGAGACAAGTTGCTCAAGTTTAGGAATAGGAATGTTGTCCCATTCTTGTCTAATACAGGCTTCTAGTTGCTCAACTGTCTTAGGTCTTCTTTGTCGCATCTTCCTCTTTATGATGCGCCAAATGTTTTCTATGGGTGAAAGATCTGGACTGCAGGCTAGCCATTTCAGTACCCGGATCCTTCTTCTACACAGCCATGATGTTGTAATTGATGCAGTATGTGGTCTGGCATTGTCATGTTGGAAAATGCAAGGTCTTCCCTGAAAGAGACGACGTCTGGATGGGAGCATATGTTGTTCTAGAACTTGGATATACCTTTCAGCATTGATGGTGCCTTTCCAGATGTGTAAGCTGCCCATGCCACACACACTCATGCAACCCTATACCATCAGAGATGCAGGCTTCAGAACTGAGCGCTGATAACAACTTGGGTTGTCCTTGTCCTCTTTAGTCCGGATGACATGGCGTCCCAGTTTTCCAAAAAGAACTTCAAATTTTGATTGGTCTGACCACAGAACAGTTTTCCACTTTGCCACAGTCCATTTTAAATGAGCCTTGGCCCAGAGAAAACGCCTGCGCTTCTGGATCATGTTTAGATATGGCTTCTTTTTTGACCTATAGAGTTTTAGCCGGCAACGGCGAATGGCACGGTGGATTGTGTTCACCGACAATGTTTTCTGGAAGTATTCCTGAGCCCATGTTGTGATTTCCATTACAGTAGCATTCCTGTATGTGATGCAGTGCCGTCTAAGGGCCCGAAGATCACGGGCATCCAGTATGGTTTTCCAGCCTTGACCCTTACGCACAGAGATTGTTCCAGATTCTCTGAATCTTTGGATGATATTATGCACTGTAGATGATGATAACTTCAAACTCTTTGCAATGTTTCTCTGAGAAACTCCTTTCTGATATTGCTCCACTATTTTTCGCCGCAGCATTGGGGGAATTGGTGATCCTCTGCCCATCTTGACTTCTGAGAGACACTGCCACTCTGAGAGGCTCTTTTTATACCCAATCATGTTGCCAATTGACCTAATAAGTTGCAAATTGGTCCTCCAGCTGTTCCTTATATGTACATTTAACTTTTCCGGCCTCTTATTGCTACCTGTCCCAACTTTTTTGGAATGTGTAGCTCTCATGAAATCCAAAATGAGCCAATATTTGGCATGACATTTCAAAATGTCTCACTTTCAACATTTGTTATGTTATCTATATTCTACTGTGAATAAAATATAAGTTTATGAGATTTGTAAATTATTGCATTCCTTTTTTATTCACAATTTGTGCAGTGTCCCAACTTTTTTGGAATCGGGTTTGTAATTTTATCCGAATCAGAAAATTTCTTAAACATAATGATAACCATGTGCCTCTGTTTGTGTTCTTCTCTCTCAGTGACAGGCACCATGTCTCCATGTCCATCCCCGTCCCTCTGAAGTCTCATCTCAGTGTTTCCGCCGCATCCGAAGTGGGATTCCCGACCCTCTCCAGTTCCCCTGAACGGGACGATCAGAAGCGGTCTGGCTCAGATGCGGATAAACAGAAATACCGAACCCCTCCGCCTAGTTACAACACGACTATGGCTCAACCTGATCCCATGACCACTCCGGAGATTCCATCAGCGCCGTCCACAGAGATCGTGAGCGTGGAAGTAGGTAAGACTGTAGAAACACATGGGGATGGAGAGACTGAGGCGCACACGGAGAAACCTCTGGACGTACCTACAGACATAGCCAGTACATTAGCATGTGACTCCGCTCCTCAGCACCCAGGGGCCATGAACGGCTCGGCCGTGCCCAGCGGGGGTATGGGATTGGGCGTTGCGAGCGGAGGTGAGCTGTGCTGCTCCGTAGAGCAGGCGGAGGAGATTATGGGCACTGAAGCCACGGGGCTGGGATTGGGACTAGGATTAGGGCTGGGATTGGGAGGCGGCGCCAGACTGGACGATTACCCATGCATCCCGGTGGAGCACGCCATTGCGGTGGAGTGCGACGAGCAGGTTTTGGGAGAGTTCGACGCCGCCGGGATCGAGGAGGTCTCGCGGCGCATCTATGCACTAGAGAACATGTCTAGCTTCCGACGGCCTCGGAAGAACTCTGAAAAATAACTGGGATATACAGGACGTGGCCCTGGAAAAACGGGTCCGAGGGTGACAGCTGTCCAAATTGGTTGGTGACATAAGGCTGAGCCTGCGTAATATTTCACCCTGACTGCAACAAGTATAGACATATATTATTATTATTATTAATATTGTTATAATAATTATTAATATTATTAGGAAATATCTGGAATATTGACCAATTTGCACTTCTCAAAGCATTTCTATAATCCTTTAAAGTGAAATAAAGAGAATGTTTGTGGTTGAAATGCGTGCTGGATGTCTTTCTGGGTGTATGGATGCACAGTCTTAGTGGGATAGTTCACCAAAAAAATGAAAATTATGTCATAATTTATTCACCCTCATGTCTTTCCAAACATGTGTGACTTTCATTCCTCTGTGGAAGATATTTAGAAGAACTGTTTTGGTCCATACAATAAAAGTCAACTGTTGGTGTTTTGGACCCAGTGTTTGACCAGAGTTGCAAACTTGTCAGCCATGAATATATTGTAATTCTACTGTTGTTCTGTAAAATAAAATAATAATTATTATTAGTAAGTTGTGGGAATTAATTGATATACATATTTTTTTCCCCACAAGTCATGTGCCGTAATTAAGTACTCCATTTTTTATTTTACAGTCCCATAATATTTTTACGATAGTAATATATTTCTTTATTAGTTTGTTTAATTTATACAATTTAATTTAATGAAATAAAAAGATTTAAATAACAATAATATGTATTTTTATTATTATTATTATTATATATTCATTTTAAATGGGTCCCAAAAACAACAGTGTGATTGTGGCCTGAGGCTACTGAAGTAGAGATTAAAAAATAATATAATATATTAATGCTGTCAAACAATTAATCGCGATTAATCGCATCCAAAATAAACGTTTGTGTTCACATAATATGTGTGTGTACTCTGTATAATTATGTATATTTGAATACACACAAATACATACAAATATTTGCATTTATATACAGTATATATATTTATATAAATTATATATAAATAAACATTTTATATATAAATATAACAAAATTTTCTTAAATATATACATGCGTGTGTGTGTTTATATATACATCATAATTATACACAGTACACACATATATTATGTAAACACAAACGTTTATTTTGGATGTGATTAATCGTTTGACAGCCCTAATATATATATATATATATATCCTTGTGCTCAAGCTAATATTAAAAAAATAAATCACTGAGACACTTTTCAAAATGTACATTTTTTTTTTTTTCTTTTGTGTTCCAAAGACGAAAAAGTCATGCCGGTCTGGAACAACATGATGGTGATTTAAATTATGACAGAATTTTCATTTTCGGGGGAACTATCCCTTTAAACGCCACGCAGTGTTACAGCGGGAGCTCTGGTGCTCCAGGATCAACCTGAGTACACCAGGCCTTGCGGCCGGAGGAATGGCTGATGGTCAGGGTGGGCGGAAAGGGCGAGGAATGTCCGTGTGCCAATGACACCCTTTCTCATGCTGCACACCCGAGTCCTGCTTCCAGAAGATGAAAAAATGCGCAAATCTTAGTTTTTTTCCCCCAGTGTGACTGTTGCAAGATTCTCCCAGAATTATAAAATCCTGACGGCTGTGCTTCACACACAGTTTGATGCCGTGTCAACACTGGATGTGAGTGGCACATCACCACCTAACAAAACTCAATATCTCCTATTATAACCAACAAATCTGTCTACACTTGAAGTGTTCTGTTTCTGTTTTTGCACCCAATTCACAAAGTTTTTTTTTTTTTTCTCTAAAAACATCTTTTCCTACAGGCTTTTTGCCTGTTTTTATTTTTTGTGTGCTGCACAGCCACTGAAATTGAATCTAATTGATTTGATAAATGAATTAATTTAAATCATCTATTGTTTTTTAACCATATAAATATGCAGTTGTAACAATATATATATAAAATTGTTTTGCTCTTCTAAAATAACCTGGCATACCTCTGTGAAAACATGCGACAAAAGTCACTTCCAGTACAGACATGGTGTAAAAGATCTAGATTACCGGTGGCTTAAACAGCAGTTTAGGCAAAACCTTTAGGGTTGCGAGGTCTTTATTCCAAAACAAACTTTTTCCTTGAAGGTGCTTTAATGTCAATGATCTTTCCCACTGTATACAGTTATTCAGCTACCAGAAAAACCAAAATGCAAATGATGTGCACTGCATACTGTCGAAGAGGAGCAGGATGGCCGTTCCTCTGCATTTACTGCAGTTCTTTCTTTCTTTGTCTTGATTGTGGCATTAATCCTCAGTTTCGTGTTGCACACTACTCTTCAATGTAATTTCCTCTAAAAACAATATTCATCCATCTGCACAACTTTCAAAAGCCATTTGTGTGTGTGTTTTTTCCCTAAGCAGTATTCTTCTATTTATATTTTGGTGTCCTTTACTCTAATCTGCTTTTCAGGTATACACAAGAGTCTGATCCTCTTCCATAAGAATCACATCATGAATGTAACAAACACTCTTAAGAAAAGGACTCAGTTGTCAGGAAGGACTAGTAATGGTTGACTTTTACATCATTTCACTCTGGCCTGAAACCCTTGTTTGATTTCCTGTCTCTTGAATGACTGTTGATACATGATGTATTTAAGACAAATACAAAAAAAATTGTTTCCATAAATTGCTGTGACACTGTACATATACTTTTGTATGAAAGGTGTTTTATTAAAGACCAGTTAAATGATATGACTTTGAGCAGTTTGTCTTTAAATCTGGTTTACAGTATGTATGGCAGGAACTTAAGAGAGTTGTGTATAAACATGCCCACAAACTGTTATGCCCCATTTTACAAGATGTAATATAAGTCTCAGGTGTCCCCAGAGTGTGTGTGAAGTTTCAGCTCAAAATACCCCACAGATCATTTATTATACCATGTTGTAAATGCCCATTTTTGAGTGGAAGGAAAAACATGCTGTTTTTGTGCATGTGTCTTTAAATGCAAATGAGCTGCTGCTCCCCGCCCCCTTTCCAGAAGAGGGCGGAGCCTGTAGAGCTCGTGCCTCGGATACTCTGCCAAAAACTAAAACATCTGTTTGGTTTTGATGATCATCTCTATCGCGCTCACGTTCACGTGACATTGCAGTCCTTCATCATCATGAAAGTTTATGATCTGCACGCGTTTTAAAGCCATATCAGCCTAAACATCTGATATATGGTTCTCTGAGCGCACACACACACCCGAAGCACGCGCACAGAAAGCTGTGTGTCAGACGGAGCGTCCCGTGAGTATTAAACTAAGTTCTCTTTCACGTCTTATTGCGCTTAAACTGTCAAATACACACAAGGTTATGTCAAAAACACACAAAGTTCACATAAGCACAGTCGGTTATGTCTGTGAACGTAAACAGCAGGGAAAGAAATCACGTGTATATTAGATCTGTGTATTAAAGTGAGAGCAGTGTAATATACAGTACCTACTGCTATATCTGCTGTTAATATGAATCAAACAACAACAGAAAAACAGAAAATCACTCACTGCTCTTGAATGAATAACTTTAGTAGCTTTAATAAGAACACGTTTCTTATTTGAATGCTCTGGCGAGGAGATAAACATGGCGGACTGTGTACAGCTCACTGAGGGGCGGGGCGGAGTCCGTCAGCAGTCGTGGGCGGGGCCTGTGCGATGTGACATCACAAGCTAGAATCTGCAAACGGCTTGTTCTGAGACACTGCTTATGATTTATGGGGATTAAAAAAAAAGAGGAGTGGGTTATAAGATGGTTGTGTACATACACCGCAATCACATTTATGTTTAAACACCGTGTAAAAGTGAATTATGCATAATAGGTCCCGTTTAATATATTTAAATGTAATATATTTAAAGTGCCCCAATTATGGATTTTCGAAAATTACCTTTCATGTGGTGTGTAACAGCTCTAAGTGAATGAAAACATCCTGCAAAGTTTTAAATCTGAAAGTGCACCATATATACAGTTATTGTCTCTCAAAAGTAAGAGTCGACTCTGAGTCAAATAAATTAATTGTTTTTAAAAACGAATCCCAAGCCGTTTCGTTGTGACTTCAAGACGAAACATTAGCATTTTGCCTGCATTTTCAGCCTCGCTTGGCATTTTGATACAGTTCCCACACGTGCATCTAAATAAATCCGCAGATTAGTGACGCGCAAAGGAGGGGTTTGGAAAAATGAATCATTGAGCGAATCCTTTGGGAGTCATTGAGCAAATAAGGTAAAAATAAATGCATATTATAAGACAATGAAAGTGTTTTTTGACCTTGCATGCATGTAAACCTGGGGCATGTTCAATCTCAAACCGGTGCGCAACGTTTTGCTACTGTTTCCGGGTTGAACGACATGTTTCCTTGAAACGGTGTGCAACGAAGTTTGAGATACGTTTTCTCTTGTTTGGTGGGTGTGTCAAAAATGTCAGCCCAATCAGCAGCAACATGTATATAAACCACGCGGTATTAAAGAGACAGCTCGCACAATGGTCGTTTACAAATGTGTCCGCTGCAGCTCGGTATACGCAGCGATTGAAGATATTAGACATGTTTGTCTTTTCATCCTGAAATGCGAGGCAAATGTTGGATCACAATAATTAGGAACCACAGTTTCCACAAATCCCTTCCCTCGATTGGGATGTTCTCTTTTATTCTGGACGGCAAGGGCAGTGACTGTAACATCGAGCGTATTTTGCAGTATTAAACACACATTTATACCGATTTCACCAGGCTCCAAAAATTCTTCAAAAAGAACACAAAGAATGGCCTTCTCAGTTGCAACTCTTGCACAGGGTGTTCAACGCACCACCGTTTCCGTTTAAAAAACATTTTTGCAACGTTTTGTCGGGGCTGAACGCAGCCCTGTTGTTGGGGACTCCCAAAACAAAAATAGGAACCTTTCAAATGCCATAGTAGGGGCACTTTAACACGTAATTACTTGTTATAGAATTTGTAGGGTCTGTCAACTGATTTTTTTTCTATTTATAATCCAATTTTTCTTCTGTTTAAGCCCTATAAATGATATTTTATGTGTGATTCTGTGGTAGATTTAATCATTTGTTGCTGTTGTTCTCACAGAGTTCTGCTGCTTAAATAAATCGCTCTGCAGGAGACGCCTGATGTGAGCATGACCACAGATCAACAGTGTTCTGTCTCCCAAGACAGAGGAGCTGTGGAGTGAAGACTCTTTCAGACTCTGAGAGTCGTCACTGTCCTTCTGGACAGCTAATCCACTGCAGGTGTGAGGAATTCTGGGATTGAAGGCAGATCTAGCAGTTGGCTTAGCTGTAAAATCACGTCACCCCATCTTAGAGACAGCAGAGCAGGTGACGGCACTGCCACGGCAACAGAATTGCTGGAATGTGTGAATGCGTCTGATGTATTATTATGGGATGGGGAGACCGCATTAGAAAACTTCTTGAACTTTTCATGCTGTCATAACAGTGTCACTGATTTGGCACAGCTGAAACTGACAAGTCTGGTTTGACTCTCATTTGAGCCGTGATAGGCTATGTTCATCTCTTTTTGAAGAATGGGTACAGTCATGCTTGGGATTTTTTGCATACATTCTGTGCTGAATACCCAAGATTTTGATCAAATAAAATCCTTTTCACATGAAATCAGAATACAAAATAGTGCAACATACAAAAACAATACACTATATAATACAAACCATTGCACATTGTTGTTTAGCTTAACTTCTTTTAGCATCTTAACTTTCAGAACAAACATTGGTGGATTTTATACCTCCATGTTGTTTGGTTGCAACAAATTTGGTGTGAAAAGACCTAGAGACTGCCATATTAAAGGGGTGGTCTAATGCTATTTCATGCATTCTGACTTATTTACACTGAGTTGATTCTCATGCTAAACATGGCCAAAATTTAAAAAAAAAAAAAAAAAAAAAAAAAAAATGAGTTGGACGTATGACAGAGTATTTCTGTGCCAAATACACTCCTTCAGTTTCTGAAAGTTTTTTTTCGAGTATGGAGCTGTATGACATCTTAAAAGGCGGAATTGCTTGTATGGGCATTTCTTCCGGATGAGCGAACACACACACACACACACACACACACACACAGACACAGACACAGACACAGACACAGACACAGACACACACACACACACACACACACACACACACACACACACACACACACACACACACACACACACACACACACACACACACACACACACACACACACTATCAACCAGAGTGAGAGCAAGAGCGCGCCCATCATCGAGCTTCATTTGGGTTACGGGAGCCATCGGCGGCGCTGGCCTTGTGTTTTTAGACCACAACATCAACAATGTCACTAAAGAAGTGTGTTTCTGGTGTGAGGGAAAGATCACCTTGTTCAGCTTCCCAAATAACCCAACGTATAGTGAATCGAGAGTTATCCAGGGACCGCCCACTGCACGCCTCCACGAGCTCGGCTGTTTTCAGAAGGAATCGGTACAGTGTATCTGTCTTTTATAAATCTGATAAAACTAAAGACTCTTGGGAGATATGAAGGATGCAACACTACTCTATAGATACTCAAGATTAACATGAGACTGGCAGAAACTGTGTGTTATGTACCCTTTAACGCAATGCAGCTCCTTCTTGTTGAACCGCTGTATGTTACTTCAGCTCAATCGTGTGCCGGAGTTCAATCAGTCCAGTCAGTGTGTGCGTCTGCTTTTCTGTTCCTCATCAACACCACCTCACAAAAGCGTCCAGCGCCCAATGGCCTCAGAGATCGCACTGCATGCTCAGCCTGTGCATGATACTGTAAAAGCCTATGTTTGTATTACAACAGAACAATAACTCTCTACAACACACTCCCCACAACACCTCTACATGATGGAGTGCGGTGTGAAAAGGGAATGGTTGAGAAGTTTCAAATCCAAAGTAGCGCTTGAGTTCTCTCAACAACCGTTAATCATTGTCATCAGTAATGCCACTTCGTTTAGCCAATTTGTATTTGCTCATTCGCTAACTGCAAAGTGTCTCATTCAGCCAATAAATTCAAGGCAACAAAAATGTCTAATTATTGTAATCTTTTATGTAGTTGTATATGACACTTGATGTAAAGTCTAAAACATTATATTTATTTAATAATAACATAGTATATTTAATTTCTATAATTATTTTCTCTTTATTTAAAGGGGTGGTTGATTACGATTTCACTTTTTTAACTTGTGTGTGTAGTGTTGCTGTTTGAGCATAAACAACATCTGCAAAGTTACGACGCTCAAAGTTCAAAGCAAAGGGAGATATTTTATTTTACAGAAATTGCTTTTTAAGGACTACAACAAACGGCTGGTAGGGACTACAACGAGCTTCTTCACGGGTTAGTGACATCACCAACCCTAAAATGTACATAAACCCCGCCCCCGGGAACACACAACAAAGGCCATGTTGAGAAGAGGAAGAGTTGTTGTAGTCGAGCACATTTGGGAGTCGCTCAAGCTGTCATCCGTCTTTCACATTTATTGCGATACAGTACGAACACAAATGCAATAGCATGTCATAAAAGCAAGATGACAACATAAGTTATAACCGTAATTAAACTAAACTATACCTGTTCTATCTTCATATATTCTCTGGCTCTGTGCATTTTACAACAGTTCCCACACGAGCGATTTATAGATTATCATGACAGAATATGCTAATCAATGACTTGAAGGTAGTGAACTCATAAATTCATCAACTAACCATTCAGAAACGTCCTGTCTCATTCTACATGTTGTCACTTCTTCTTGAGTCTCTCCATCATTGTCTGACTCCGGTTTGGACATAAAAGGCTGACATTTTCAGTGTGTGTCTGCGTGAGGTAATCGGAGCTGCTAACACGAGCTCTTGAAGCTCCGCCCTCTTCCTGAAAGGGGGCAGTAGCAGCAGCTCATTTGCATTTAAAGGGACACACAAAAACGGCGGGTTTTTGCTCACCCTCAAAAAGTGACAATTTTATCATGCTATAAAAATTAATCTGTGGGGTATTTTGAGCTACGACTTCACATACACACTGGGGACATCAGAGACTTATTTTACATCTTGTAAAAAGGGGCATTATAGGACCCCTTTAATAATTACCTAGTTCTGAAAGTCTAGATGGTGCAGGCTGATAGGTCTTTAACTCATTTGGTAGGGATCACATCATCTACATATCACAGCTGATTGGTTGCTGTTGCATCAGCGGCCAATGAGCTACGGCTTAACATTCAAACAAATACCGTTAGTGTTGCTGTTAGCAGTCTGCAGCGCTCTTTCAGAAACCCTCCACCTTCCCCAGCTCCACCTGTGCCTTTTATTTTGTTACCACAGCTGCATTTTTTTTTTTTCATGCTGCAATGCAAGCTGGAAATGAAAGACAGTTGGGATGATTGGGATGAAAGGCCTCTGTTATGATGATTGGGACAACATTTGGGTGAATATTGTTGGTCTAATACATGGTTTGATGCAAATAAAACAAATCTATTTCATTATCTGTGAATGATTAAATGATCATTTGTAATTGCTTGTTTTACAGTGTGGCTCATCCCTGTGTCATTAGCCATGCCAAATAACCAAGAACACAAAGTCAGACATGTTGGACCTGAAAAATTATGTTGGCAGTAGATGCTTAGTTTTTGAAAAATCCATTTTCTCATGATGCAGCTGCTAATGTTATTACTCCACATCTGCATGCTGCAATCTATTCATATATCTTACTAGTTAGCATCTACAGTAAGTGCCTCAAAGTCTCCTAGTCTTACTGAAGGCCAATCCGTCTTGCCATCCAATCAGCTGTCACCGCCGTTACGGCTCCCAAAAGAACAAATCACTTCTCGAAAGCTCTTGGCATTCTGGTCGTGTTACGCCGTTAAGCCTCATTGCTTAAAATCACATCATGTTTTTATTCAAAAGCCTTAATGAGACTGAACTTTGCTTGTTCTCTCTGTCTCTCTGCGGTCTCATGTTTGGCCTCTTGACATGCATTTGAGTGGAACAGATATTACTGGATCAATATCAGTATTTAAATTGGACCGATTTGGGGCACGTAAGCTCCAAAAAGAATAACATTTAGGTGACCGTGACCTCTGCTGGAAACGAGCGCTTTGGACACAATGGCCTGAGACTGACGTCAACTCATTGCACCCTGACAAGCTCAAATTCACATTTTGTGTTAAATTAGCACTTTTACACTGTGCGGTTTTCTATAATTACCTTAAAGCAGGTGCCGATGACGTAACTGACACCAGACGTAAGAGTGGGCAACATGGAAAACTCCCTAAGTTATAAAAGACTAACCTTTGTTTAACAATAGGTAACAAAATCACTGTAATCCCTCTCATAACGGCAAAGGCGGATCATATTTGCAGCATATGCCTTTGTGTTTGAAATTTGGATGTATATGTTATCTTAGACCATGTGTGGATGTTTCTTTGTCTGTTTCCTGCATTATTTGTGACTACTGCTCCATCTGTCATCTCCTTTCTCCTCTTCTGTTCTTATTTCAGTGCTTCTCTCCTTTCTCCTCTAGCCATGGGGGGCTGTTACAGGTGAGAATGCTCTTGTGTAATACAGAATGACTGTGCAGCTCGGCCGCTAGCCTGAACAAATCCAGCATCACATAGCACACGGCGGTTATTAACACCTAATGCTTCCAGCCAACAATCCGCAGGTCAATCTGTCTGAATCGAGGACAGGTCTGATACACTGGTCTGCAAATTCCATTACTTAGTATGAGGTTCGTCAGGTATATACACTCTCTCCAGACTTCCCGCTGCTCACTGTCTGCAAGACTATAAGCAGTAAGCATCAAACACTGAGAACTTAAAGGGGTCATGAACTGCATTGTTTTATTGTTTTATGATGTTTCCTGGTGCACTTATAATGTTAGTATGATTTTTACATCAAAAATTGTCAGAATTTAGAAATAAAAGGCATTTTTCCTACCCTGATTTTAGCCTCTGATTTGAACGCTCTGTTTGAAGGGGCGTGTCTGCTGTGAGACTTCAGTGTAAACTCCCACTGCTGTGATTGGCTGCTGTGAGACTTCAGTGTAAACGCCCACTGCTGTGATTGGCTGCTGTGAGACTTCAGTGTAAACGCCCACTGCTGTGATTGGCTGCTGTGAGACTTCAGTGTAAACACCCACTGCTGTGATTGGCTGCTGTGAGTCTTCAGTGTAAACGCCCACTGCTCTGATTGGCTGCTGTGAGACTTCAGCTCCCACTGCTGTGATTGGCTGCTGTGAGACTTCAGTGTAAACGGCCACTGCTGTGATTGGCTGCTGTGAGACTTCAGTGTAAACGCACACTGCTGTGATTGGCTGCTGTGAGACTTCAGTGTAAACGCCCACTGCTGTGATTGGCTGCTGTGAGACTTCAGCGTAAACGCCCACTGCTGTGATTGGCTGCTGTGAGACTTCAGTGTAAACGCACACTGCTGTGATTGGCTGCTGTGAGACTTCAGTGTAAACGCCCACTGCTCTGATTGGCTGCTGTGAGACTTCAGTGTAAACGCCCACTGCTGTGATTGGCTGACATCTTTACATATGAAATAGCTAGTATTACATGTGGAACTCTCTCGAAAACTTTTAGCACGTTTTTACTATTACAGCTCTCAAGGTTAACTAATGGTGAAACGTGTTGATTATAGCATTATATTTAGATCTATGGCATTATATTCAGATCTATGGCATTATATTTAGATCTATGGCATTATATTCAGATCGTGGCATGAAAGGTTGCAGTGATGATCATTGTAGCCGATCACAGACATGTTGAGTGCATGAATGCAGGATCTCGTCATTGCAACTTGATTTCTGCACACTAACGAATGCTTTCATCTTCACTAACAGTGCAAACACAATGTAAATAAGAGATTTTTGATTATTACGGGAGTTTTGGCGCGAGTCCAGAACTCAGTCACTGATAAACACGCGCTGTTTGATTGGCAGCTCCAGCGATTGTAAAGGGAGCGTTTTTTGATTGCTATGTAGCTATGTACATTTTGAAATGTAGCGAATACAAATAAATAATGCTCAACTGAGACATTCACATTGTTGAAAATAAATAAGCACATTCCTAGCATTAGGATCCTTTGGAAGGTAATGTTATTTTTAGTCCAGTCATCCTGTATCGCTTTTCTCTCCTCGTCATCTCACTAACACGCGGGTGGGCGGGGCCAGAGTTGTGATGATGAAGTGGGCGTTGATCTTCTTCTGCAGAGGCGGTCTCTCACCATCTATTATAGGCTCATTCACAATGAGTCGTTCTCTGGGCTTGGTTACAATAAAAGCTGCGTTACTGTCACCATGTAATGCACTTCTTAATGCTGGATCATTTTTAAAAATCAAAAATCTGTCATTTTCCTGAAAAGGATCTGAAATTCAACTGCCTGCCAAATTAATATTCCCCTCGTTGAAGTCACTACCTGATTGCCTAATCCTAACCCCTCCCCTAATCCTAACCCCTCCCCCACACCTAATCCTAAACCTACCAATACTAGGGGGGTAATAATTTGGCGGGGGTCAGAATTCGGCACAACACCGGCTCAAATTAAGCACTGGTCTAGGGTTAAGTGTTTCTGCAGTCACTGTAGCGATCAGATATCTGTATTGACCAGTGTTGGGGAAAACACATTACAAGTAACGTGAGTTATGTAATCAGATTACTTTTTTCAAATAACAAGAAAAGTAATGATTACTTTTAAATTTACAACAGAATATCTGTGTTACTTTTTCAAATAACTAACTCAAGTTACTTTATTTTCCTATTTATTGACTGACTTTTGAAATGCCGAAAACAGAACTTTTGAACCAAGTCCAGCCCAGGTGAGAAAAAGTAACGTAATGCATTACTTTCCAAAAAAAAGTAACGCAATTAGTAACGTTTTTTTAGTGAGTAACGCAATATTGTAACTCATTACTTTTAAAAGTAACTTTCCCTAACACTGGTATTTAACATGCAGCTAATTTGAAGTATTTTTATTTTATTTTATATCTTCCATACTGTAATTGTTCAGATTAAGATTATAAATTAATACTTAAACTTGATTAAATTGAGTTTTGGTGCATAGTAATGCACAGCAATTAAAAAATATATATATATATAATGAATCTCTGAGGTTGTTTCAAAGTCTGTAAAGTAATAATCCATAGTTTAGACAATGTTTTATTAATAATAATAATAAACTCTGTGGTCACATTTTACTGTTTAACTGTATAATTGACCATTGTCCCAGGCAACTTACATAATTTCTTATATTGTTGTACTAGTTTTGTCTTTTGAATGACTTCTAACGTAAAATAACTTCAACATGACATTTGACCTTTAGTGAGATACTTGATATTCTTAATTCATTTACTGAACTGTTTGACAAATAAATGACACATTTGTTTTCATAAGATTAAAATATTCTCTCATTTTGCATAAAAAGTTCATTTCTGGCCGTGAGTTGTGCAGGTGAGTGATTTTTAATGTCATTGAATGTCTTCTCTATACTGAACCACTTTGTAAATGTGACGTCCATCCTGTAAAAAGAAAACAAATTCCTGTCTGATTTATTGTTGAAAATATCTGATGTTCCCAGATTATGATCATAGTGAATGCTGTCTACACAGTTTCCATATAACCTTCTCGATGTGATGATCCATTAGAGGAGTGAATTAGACATTGAATTAATTCGCTATTGTTCTTTCCTCTCTAACTCACAGGCACTGTTACTTTCCCAAATGAAGCCAAGGCCTCCCTAAATTCATTGGAAGCATCATGAAGGTTTGGTCGTGTTGGAAACTGATCTTTTTGGCCGATAGTGTTTAAGATCCCTAATACATCTGCATCTCTGATGGTGGGTTAAAAGATGGACGCTTTGAATGATGGACGACAGGAAAAACCGGGATAACGTGTGGAAATGACGAATGGAGGTGAGAACAGATGAAGCTCAGAAGAAGGGAGTGTTGGAGAAGAAAGATGTGCTTGATATTATGTTTCAGGTCAGAGGGGGTAAATGAGGCTTTGGCACCAGGCACACCGAGGGTTATCTGGGTTGGCCTGACACTCATAAACATATAGCTCTCACCTGATAGTGCTTTACAGTGTGGGGGTTTCCATGGTGGTCTCTCACACACACACACACACACACACAGAGTGGAATTCCTTCCAGTCTGCTGAAATGCTTCACTATCTGTAACACTATGGAAACATTGGGTTTGGCTTTTCTAACCTCCTGTGACTAGAGCTTTGAAACTTCGAGCCAAACCATTTTAAATTTATTTGATGGGTCTGTCTTGACAGTTTCAACTTGAAAATACCAATTTATATACATATGTATCTAAAACATTAGACCGCTCTCTCCTTGCCAAACCCAAAAGTTGGTTTTGTGTGTCTGGGAAATCAAGTTAAGACAGCCATTTATAGATATGTCACCTTACATACGCTTTAACATGATTTGATGATTTTTTTTTTCTTTTAATAAATTTGTTTTACTGCAACATTTTACTCAGATAGCTTCATCAGGCCGTTTCTTAAAAAAAAAAAAAATTAATTAGCCAAATTTAGCTGGCCATAAGATAAAAAAAAATGTTGTTATATGAAAAGAAAAATATTTTAAATTTTTTCTTATATGCAAATTAGCTGAGCATAGATGTCCGTAACCTAAAACATTTTATTATATTGAATTTTTTTCTTTTATTACAAAAATATTGTATTGAATTACAGCATTTTGCTCATTTACAGACATTTTCTTTTTTCTTTTTAAAATAATTTTATATTGTGTGTAGTCTCATAATGTAAAAACTGCACATTTTGAGAAAATTATGACATTATGAACATTTTATTATAATAATAATGTAATGCTTATTACATTATTATTACAATAAAATGTTCATAATGTCATAATTTTCTCAAAATGTAATAAAATCTTGAGATCATAATGTAATAACAATTTTTACATTATGAGACAATTATTGCATTATAAACTCACCAAAAATGTCATATTTTCGTTATTGTAATAGCTTTTAAAACATAAAAAATATTAGTAGGCTATTCCCTTAAAATACTTGCGAAATGCAACATTTAAATATCCATGCAATATGTTTATTAGGCATAAAGCATTGGTATTCCTTTACAGTACATTTTAAAAATCTAAATACAGATAAATAAATAAAATCAGAACTTTTGCACCTTTAAACTACTACTACTACTAGTAGTAGTAGTAGTAGTAGTTGTAGTATCAGTAATCTGGTGGATTTTGTAGGCAGGTTAAGACTGGATTTAGTCTTGTTTAAATTTACTGTTAAGGAATACCAATGCTTTGTTTATTATAATAATAATAATAGCATGAATATTTAAATCTGTTGCATTTCGCAGGTAGTTTAAGAATGGATTTAGATTTTTAAAAATGTACTGTAAGGGAATACTAATATTTTTTTTATGTTTTAAAAGCTATTTTCTCATTACAATAATGAAATATGGCATGTTTTGGTGAGTTTATAATGTAAAAAATGTCTCATAATGTAAAAATTATTACATTATGAAAATTGTATTACAATAATAATGTAATAATTATCACATTATGTGCAGTTATTACATTATGAGTTGCTACAATGTGGATTATTACTTAGGTTTCTAACTATCAGGCATCAAATGCACACTTGTTTTTTTGTTTTTTTGAGAATCTACCCATGATGCTCTGGTGCAAAAGAGTAATGCATTTGGGTGAAGCCATTAGGACTATCGGGAGTCATGGCTTGTGTGGGAATGTACTTTCTTTTAACAAACTGAATGGAGGAGATCACCTCATCTTTTCAGATTTCATTAACATGGCAAGCCATTTCCTCCTTCCCTCATTTTTTTCCCAAAGGAGTCGTCGGATTCACTCATTGCATTGGCTCGCTAGCAGTTTTGGATGTCGATGTGCATCATTTGTCCAAGCTCTCATTGTTTTTGATTGTGTTTTCCCATGTGTGTATTAACAGCTATTATTAAATATGAGCCTTCATTTCCATCATCAGAGGGACACATAATATGTGATTTATATCGAGACATATGGAAGAGCCAACCTAACGGGTTTGTTAATTGTTTCTCGCCAAGTTTGCGTTCTTGGCATGAGGACTTCTGCGCAACGGCCCGTGTTATCTGTGTCAAAGACGTTCCGTGTTTATGGTCTCATTTCCATGTGGTCAGAGCGAGTGATGTGAATGCATTCTTCTGAGGACCACATGGCCTTATATTTTCACTGGGGAGATGAAGAGCATGCCAAAGCCAGATCTTCTCTTCAGAACCCCTGCTGAGGGATCCAGGACTGTGGCTGGCCTGGCAAGCAAAGCCCATTCCTCACTTCCTGCCCAGCCTTTTTTCTCTGCCCAAGTCCCTGCTCAGACTCGGCTCAGCAAATTATAGTTATTTAAGCTCTTATGAAATCCATCAATGCATTAGTGAGATACTTGATTTTTTTCATCACTGGTTTCTGTCGGCTACTTTTTTCTTCTCTCTTTCTCTCATTATAGAAACAAACATGACTCTGGTCTGTGAATGCTTGCAGCTGTGGTGCATTGCTGTGTCAGTTTAAACGGAGAAATGAGCCACATGACCTTGATGCCATCAATGTTGGTTTGCGCTTCTTGGATCCATGGGGCCTAAATCTTTTTTGATCTTGAAAGTCTTTTCAGTCCGGCTTTCTCTTTGGTCCTGGAAAGAAAAAAATAGGTAAAATCTTGAATTTGTTTGGAGCCATTATAAGTCTGAGTTGATTAGTTTAGAATCTCTTAATATTGCCTGTTGTTACCAAGGCTATATATACCCCAGTGAAAAATAAATATACTAAAGTGTATTTGAAATACATTTATTTTATGCTAAGTATACTACAAATTCCTTTACATATTTATGTACTTAATACCCTGCAATTTAACTTTTAGTATACTAAATTGGTATACTTAAAGTCTGCTAAATTGGTCTAACTAAAGATATACTTAAGAATGTTTGATTGTGCTAAAGTGAAACTATTGCAAGTATACTTTAGGTACACTTTACATATCTTGCATTTAAAGACCGATATTATACAGAGATCATACTATCCTTACTAATAGTGATATTAAACACATTTTAGGCTTAATATTAAGAAATGTGCATTGTGCAATAAAGAAGTACTCCAAATAAGGTTTAATTATATAAATCTCAAGCGATATGTCAGTAAATATGTTAATGGATTTGTAGTATACTTAGCATGCAATAAATGTATTTTATGGATTTTGGTATAGATTTTTTCACTAGGGTACATAAACTATATTGCCAAATGTTTTGGGACGCCTGCCCTTACATGCACATGAACTTTAATGACATCCCATTCTTAATCCGTAGGGTTTAATATGGAGTTGGCCCACCCTCTGCAGCTATAACAGCTTCAACTCTTCTGGGAAGGCTTTCCACAAGGTTTAGGAGTGTGTTTATGGGAATTTTTGACCATTCTTCTAGAAGCGCATTTGTGAGGTCAGACACTGATGTTGGACGAGAAGGCCTGGCTCGCAGTCTCCGCTGTAATTCATCCCAAAGGTGTTCTATCGGGTTGAGGTCAGGACTCTGTGCAGGCCAGTCAAGTTCCTCCACACCAAACTCGCTCATCCATGTCTTTATGGACCTTGCTTTGTGCACTGGTGCGCAGTCATGTTGGAACAGGAAGGGGCCATCCCCAAACTTTTCCTACAAAGTTGGGAGCATGAAATTGTCCAAAATGTCTTGGTATGCTGAAGCATTAAGAGTTCCTTTCACTGGAACTAAGGGGCCAAGCCCAACCCCTGAAAAACAACCCCACACCATAATCCCCCCTCCACCAAACTTTACACTTGGCACAATGCAGTCAGGCAAGTACCGTTCTCCTGGCACCTGCCAAACCCAGACTCGTCCATGGGATTGCCAGACAGAGAAGCATGATTGGCCACTCTAGAGAACACGTCTCCACTGCTCTAGAGTCCAGTGGCGGCATGCATCCCACGCTTTGCATTGCACTTGGTGATGTAAGGCTTGGATGAGCTGCTCGGCCATGGAAACCCATTCCATGAAGCTCTCTACGCACTGTTCTTGAGCTAATCTGAAGGCCACACAAAGTTTGGAGGTCTGTAGCTATTGACTCTGCAGAAAGTTGGAGACTTCTGCGCACTGTGACCCTCAGCATGCGCTGACCCCGCTCTGTGATTTTACGTGGCCTAACACTTCGTTGCTGAGTTGCTGTTGTTCCCAATTGCTTCCACTTTGTTATAATACCACTAACAGTTGAGCGTGGAATATTTAGTAGTGAGGAAATTTCAGGAATGGATTTATTGCACAGGTGGCAACCTATCACGGTACCACGCTTGAGTTCACTGAGCTCCTGAGAGCGACCCATTCTTTCACAAATGTTTGTAGAAGCGTCTGCATGTCCCAATACTTTTCGCAATATAGTGTATATGCATATATATATATATATATATATATATAATATAAAATATTTTTCAATATTATATATACTATAATACTGGGTCTGCTGTGTCTACTAATAATATCTTGATATTAATACCTTATATCTTAATACATTTTTTTATGTGAGAAAATAAATACTTTGAAATAATTCAGTAGATGCCTCCATTAAAAACTACAATAGTCCCAGCAGACTAATATTCAGCCTGTCCATCTGTCTTATCTGTTCTTATTTGTGCTTATTATACATACCTTGCTGTGGATGTGACCTTTTAATCCAAAGTCAAGATATGAATTTGGATAGCTTGTGCTTTTGAAGATAATTATCATGTGAGGACTGAAGCCTCTCGCTATGCTACCTGACTTTGAAATGGCTTCTTTTGCAGTGACATCCGATATTAGGGCACTGCACAAAAAAAAAACATTTAGCTTAAATGTTACGGATAAACACGATACCTTCATTATAAGGGATTTTCATCATTTTTGCAGATGAAAGTATAGCCAGTGCTGCCGTTTTTTGTTGATAATGACAAAAATAATCACTTCTGAAAATGAGGCTGTCGTCTCTAGCTTCATGGCAAGGTATGGACATACACACGGACACACACACTTTCACAGTATGTCATGTTTCTCTGTAAAAGTGGTAATAACAGTAAGCTTAATGGTGTAATGGGGCTATTCCAGACTTATGGGAAATGTGATATGAGAGATCCGTTTTCAAAGGCTCCTAATGACCAACCTTCTGACTATATTAGCATTAGCTGTGTTTTCATTATGACCAGTCAACTTGTATAATGTAAATGAATGCAAAGTTTTGTGCAAGATTATGATGTTGTAGAGATTATAGTCTATAAAAATTAAAAAATAAAGTTTCACCAGCAACTGTACTACAGTATATATGCTATCTACATATTTACAGATAAACAGCTATTTATTGAAAATAGTAAAAAAAAAAACACAATAATATTACAAATTAATATATTATTATATTATTTAGCACACACACACACACACACACATATATATACAGTATATTAGTGCTGTCAATCGATTAATGATTTTTGCGATTAAAAACATTTTTAAATATTTTTATATTGTAATAATTTCACAGTTACTCTCCAAATTAATGTAGAAACAACCTAAAGACAGTACATTTTAAATATTTGTTGTAATGGCATCTTTTCATGAATTAAGATAAGCGAGATGCGCACCAACAATTTGTTCTCTTTTGAACTCTTATGTTGTGTGAATTGCAATATTTAATGTACAGCTGTGCTATTGCTCTGCTAATCCAACCTTCACACTCGGCTCTCACTGATGGAATGTAAAATCAGTGAAGATTGGTCACCAAACGTGCATATTTCATTTCATTTATTTATTAGCACAATTAATGCAACAGCTGTTGCCCAAAGTGCTTCGTAAACACTAAAAACACAGAAATAAAAGAATACAAAAAAATATACAAAGAAAGCGCACTGAACATAGACACGGTAATGATCAAACACCCATCATGAAGATGCCCAGGAGGTCTTTAAAAGATGTGCTTTTAACATGACCTTAAATTTCGGCAGTGACTTTACTGACCTTACAGAGAGAGGAAGATCATTCCAAAGTTTGGGACCGACGTGAGAAAAAGCTGGGTCGCCCTTATGTTTGTATTTCGTTCTGACAACACAGAGAAGATTTAGATTTTCAGATCTCAAAGATCTAGATGGCAGCGTACTGAGGGGCAAAACTGTGTAACACCTTAAAGACAAGTAATAAAATCTTATAGCTAATTCTTTCCTGAACTGGCAACCATTTGAGCAATTTTATGTAGGCGTGAATCCTCCAACACAATATTGTCCGGTGTTTGAGTTTCATTGTCCAACCCCTGTATATACTATACTAAAATACCACATTTATTACTTAAAAGAATAAATGAAAAGAATTAGTATTACTACTCATATTTTAAAAATATATAGAGGATTCTACACCCTTAAGAAAAATGGTTCTAAACAGTACCAAATTAGGGTTCTTTGGCTTGTAACAATAGCAGAACCCTTTTCAGTGCTAAATAGAACCATTTTATAAGATAACCGTCCTTTGAAAGTGTTATATAGGACATTAATGGTGTTATAAATAACCTTTTTGATAAAAGTTTATTATTAACTATATAATATTAGTATCGTCATATTATTAATTTTAGTATTATTAATATTATTTTTATATATTATTTGTGACCCTGGAGCACAAAACCAGTCATGCGTCTCACGGGTATATTTGTGGCAATAGCCAACAATACATTGTATGGGTCAAAATTATCCATTTTTCTTTTATGCCAAAAATCATTAGGATATTAAGTAAAGATCATGTTCCATGAAGATATTTTGTACATTTGCTACCGTAAATACAGTGGGGAGAACAAGTATTTGATACACTGCCGATTTTGCAGGTTTGCTCACTTACAAAGCATGTAGAGGTCTGTAATTTTTATCATAGGAGTTGTGAGAGACGGAATCTAAAATCCAGAAAATCACATTGTATGATTTTTAAATAATTAATTTGCATTTTATTGCATGACATAAGTATTTGATCACCTACCAACCAGTAAGAGTTCCGGCTCTCACAGACCTGTTAGTTTTTCTTTAAGAAGCCCTCCTGTTCTCCACTCATTACCTGTATTAACTGCACCTGTTTGAACTCGTTACCTGTATAAAAGACACCTGTCCACACACTCAATCAAACAGACTCCAACCTCTCCACAATGGCCAAGACCAGAGAGCTGTGTAAGGACATCAGGGATAAAATTGTAGACCTGCACAAGGCTGGGATGGGCTACAGGACAATAGGCAAGCAGCTTGGTGAGAAGGCAACAACTGTTGGTGCAATTATTAGAAAATGGAAGAAGTTCAAGATGACGGTCAATCTCCCTCGGTCTGGGGCACCATGCAAGATCTCACCTCGTGGGGCATCAGTGATCATGAGGAAGGTGAGGGATCAACCCAGAACTACACGGCTGGACCTGGTCAATGACCTGAAGAGAGCTGGGACCACAGTCTCAAAGAAAACCATTAGTAACACACTACGCCGTCATGGATTAAAATCCTGCAGCGCACACAAGGTCCCCCTGCTCAAGCCAGCGCATGTCCAGGCCCATCTGAAGTTTGCCAATGACCATCTGGATGATCCAGAGGAGGAATGGGAGAAGGTCATGTGGTCTGAGGAGACAAAAATAGAGCTTTTTGGTCTAAACTCCACTCGCCGTGTTTGGAGGAAGAAGAAGGATGAGTACAACCCCAAGAACACCATCCCAACCGTGAAGCATGGAGGTGGAAACATCATTCTTTGGGGATGCTTTTCTGCAAAGGGGACAGGACGACTGCACCGTATTGAGGGGAGGATGGATGGGGCCATGTATCGCGAGATCTTCCCTCAGTAAGAGCATTGAAGATGGGTCGTGGCTGGGTCTTCCAGCATGACAACGACCTGAAACACACAGCCAGGGCAACTAAGGAGTGGCTCCGTAAGAAGCATCTCGAGGTCCTGGAGTGGCCTAGCCAGTCTCCAGACCTGAACCCAATAGAAAATCTTTGGAGAGAGCTGAAAGTCCGTATTGCCCAGCGACAGCCACGAAACCTGAAGGATCTGGAGAAGGTCTGTATGGAGGAGTGGGCCAAAATCCCTGCTGCAGTGTGTGCAAACCTGGTCAAGAACTACAGGAAACGTATGATCTCTGTAATTGCAAACAAAGGTTTCTGTACCAAATATTAAGTTCTGCTTTTCTGATGTATCAAATACTTATGTCATGAAATAAAATGCAAATTAATTACTTAAAAATCATACAATGTGATTTTCTGGATTTTTGTTTTAGATTCCGTCACTCACAGTTGAAGAGTACCTATGATAAAAATTACAGACTTCTACATGCTTTGTAAGTGGGCAAACCTGCAAAATCGGCAGTGTATCAAATACTTGTTCTCCCCACTGTATATCAAAAATGTATTATTAGTAGTAATATGCATTGCTAAGGACTTCATTTGGACAACTTTAAAGGCGATTTTCTCAATATTTAGATTTTTTTGCACCCTCAGATTCCAGATTTTCAAATAGTTGTATCTCAGACAGATATTGTCCTATCCTAACAAACCATACATCAGTGGAGCGCTTATTTATTCAACTCTCATATGATGTATACATCTTAATTAAAAAAAAAAATGGACCCTTATGACTGGTTTTGTGGTCCAGGGTCACATTTATTAATATTGTTTTTTTAGTCCTCTATCTGCCTGGTCTTATAATATCTTGTCGCCTCTATTTGGGTTTGACATTAAAAAAAACCCAGCATGTTGTGTCAATTAGGTACTTTTATTTTTACTGACATGGCAAATTGTGGGGAAAATGACAGTGCTCTAACAACAGTTGTCTGATACATTAATACATAACAACATGATGTAGATGTAATGAAGACCAAGTTCCAGTGAAATATCTTCACAATCCTCTATGATGTCTTTACGTCCTTCATTTTGTCTGTATTCTGAGTGGCAGTTTCTCTCTGCAGATGATGAGGTTATGGTACGTGACAGCATCTGAAATACACAATCGAGTTTAGAGTTACAGTTTGTCTGTACATTTGTCTAAATAGAACTGTTACTATGTGTAAAGAACCTTTTTTTGAGTGTACAGAAGACAGCTGACAATGTAGGTTCCCTAGGTTTTGTAACAGAGCTTAATTATATTACGCTGTTGTAATCACAGCCACGTCCAACCAGAACATTCTAAATGAGAATTTTTTGGCCCAAAAATAAAAACTTGAGCTGCAGCTGGACTGAATACAAATTCTTTCAGCAAACGGTCTTGTCTAAAACCATTAGCGCTGTCTGTAACTGACAAGTCAAGTCTTCTTCAATCTATCACTCATCTTTTCCATAAACAGATTCCTGAAGGCTGTCAGAAAGAATTTGAGTTGTTAAACCAAATAGTTTGTTGACTCACTCACAACAGTCTGATTAACTACAGCAAATACAGAGGAAGAGCCAGCAATATGATTAAAGCCTTCAGCGCAACATAAAGTGTATGTACGTACGTGTATATGTACAGAAGGTCATTTGGTGGGCTTGATTTCCATCAGTCATTTTAGTCTATCCACCTTTTCTTAAACTGTCACAGATGTGTGTGTGCGGAGGAAATGCAATGCAGACACTGTAAATAGCTCATGTTTCATACAGATAGAGGTTAAAGGGTCAAAGGTAAAGGTTGTGAAAGGCTTTCATGCTGTGTGGATTTATCCCTGCTGTTGTTTACACAATCAGAGCTCCTGATCTCTGCTTTCTGGCTCTTTAACTCGTCACCTCAGTCTGAGATCCTTTCACTATGGATATCACTTGAATATGGCTCAAATTGTTGTGATTAAACATGGTCACAGTAAAATATATATAAAAATGTATTATATATATAATTATATACTGATTTGTTTAAACTTTTAGACTTTCACAAAAATAAGTAAGAATAATTTTCATAATAAATATTTTTTTTTTCCCAGTAAAACATCTTTCTTGCTAAAACTTAATAATTGTACTTGTATTAAGGCATATTTTCAGTGAACAAATATTTAATTAATCCTTTGGTGTATGTGTCATTTGTTTTTGTTTTAAGAATATTTAATAGTTAAACTATTTATAACAAAAAGACAAGTTAAAAAATATAAATGGAAAAAGAAAAATAATGAAAAATGTTTTTTGGGTGTTATATATACACTCACCTAAAGGATTATTAGGAACACCATACTAATACTGTGTTTGACCCCCTTTCGCCTTCAGAACTGCCTTAATTCTACGTGGCATTGATTCAACAAGGTGCTGAAAGCATTCTTTAGAAATGTTGGCCCATATTGATAGGATAGCATCTTGCAGTTGATGGAGATTTGTGGGATGCACATCCAGGGCACGAAGCTCCCGTTCCACCACATCCCAAAGATGCTCTATTGGGTTGAGATCTGGTGACTGTGGGGGCCATTTTAGTACAGTGAACTCATTGTCATGTTCAAGAAACCAATTTAAAATGATTCGAGCTTTGTGACATGGTGCATTATCCTGCTGGAAGTAGCCATCAGAGGATGGGTACATGGTGGTCATAAAGGGATGGACATGGTCAGAAACAATGCTCAGGTAGGCCGTGGCATTTAAACGATGCCCAATTGGCACTAAGGGGCCTAAAGTGTGCCAAGAAAACATCCCCCACACCATTACACCACCACCACCAGCCTGCACAGTGGTAACAAGGCATGATGGATCCATGTTCTCATTCTGTTTACGCCAAATTCTGACTCTACCATCTGAATGTCTCAACAGAAATCGAGACTCATCAGACCAGGCAACATTTTTCCAGTCTTCAACTGTCCAATTTTGGTGAGCTCGTGCAAATTGTAGCCTCTTTTTGTAGTGGAGATGAGTGGTACCCGGTGGGGTCTTCTGCTGTTGTAGGCCATCCGCCTCAAGGTTGTGCGTGTTGTGGCTTCACAAATGCTTTGCTGCATACCTCGGTTGTAACAAGTGGTTATTTCAGTCAAAGTTGCTCTTCTATCAGCTTGAATCAGTCGGCCCATTCTCCTCTGACCTCTAGCATCAACAAGGCATTTTCGCCCACAGGACTGCCGCATACTGGATGTTTTTCCCTTTTCACACCATTCTTTGTAAACTCTAGAAATGGTTGTGCGTGAAAATCCCAGTAACTGAGCAGATTGTGAAATACTCAGACCGGCCCGTCTGGCACCAACAACCATGCCACGCTCAAAATTGCTTAAATCACCTTTCTTTCCCATTCTGACATTCAGTTTGGAGTTCAGGAGATTGTCTTGACCAGGACCACACCCCTAAATGCATTGAAGCAACTGCCATGTGATTGGTTGATTAGATAATTGCATTAATGAGAAATTGAACAGGTGTTCCTAATAATCCTTTAGGTGAGTGTATGTACATAATTAATGAATGATTAATGAAGCTTAAACTAAATTTATCACTGAAAGATGAGTTTATACACACACACACACACACGTTGAGTTTTCATATTTTATGGGGACATTCCATAGACATAATGATTTACACACACATACACACACATATATATGATACACCGAACAGGCATAACATTATGACCACTGACAGGTGAAGTGAATAACACTGATTATCTCTTCATCACGGCACCTGTTATTAGGCAGCAAGTGAACATTTTGTCCTCAAAGTTGATGTGTTAGAAGCAGGAAAAATGGGCAAGCGTAAGGATTTGAGAGAGTTTGACAAGGGCCAAATTGTGATGGCTAGACGACTGGGTCAGAGCATCTCCAAAACTGCAGCTCTTGTGGGGTGTTCCCGGTCTGCAGTGGTCAGTATCTATCAAAAGTGCTCCAAGGAAGGAACAGTGGTGAACCGGCGACAGGGTCATGGGCGGCCAAGGCTCATTGATGCACGTGGGGAGCGAAGGCTGGCCCGTGTGGTCCGCTCAAACAGACGAGCTACTGTAGCTCAAATTGCTCAAGAAGTTAATGCTGGTTCTGATAGAAAGGTGTCAGAATACACAGTGCATCGCAGTTTGTTGTGTATGGGGCTGTATAGCCACACACCAGTCAGGGTGCCCATGCTGACCCCTGTCCACCGCCGAAAGCGCCAACAGTGGGCATGTGAGCATCAGAACTGGACCACGGAGCAATGGAAGAAGGTGGCCTGGTCTGATGAATCACGTTTTCTTTTACATCACGTGGATGGCCGGGTGCGTGTGCGTCCCTTACCTGGGGAGCACATGGCACCAGGATGCACTATGGGAAGAAGGCAAGCCAGCGGAGGCAGTGTGATGCTTTGGGCAATGTTCTGCTGGGAAACCTTGGGTCCTGCCATCCATGTGGATGTTACTTTGACACGTACCACCTACCTAAGCATTGTTGCAGACCATGTACACCCTTTCATGGAAACGGTATTCCCTGGTGGCTGTGGCTCTTTCAGCAGGATAATGTGCCCTGCCACAAAGCAAAAATGGTTCAGGAATGGTTTGAGGAGCACAACAACGAGTTTGAGGTGTTGACTTGGCCTCCAAATTCCCCAGATCTCAATCCAATCGAGCATCTGTGGGATGTGCTGAACAAACAAGTCCGATCCATGGAGGCCCCACCTTGCAACTTACAGGACTTAAAGGATCTGCTGCTAACATCTTGGTGCCAGATACCACAGCACACCTTCAGGGGTCTAGTGGAGTCCATGCCTCGACGGGTCAGGGCTGTTTTGGCAGCAAAAGGGGGACCAACACAATATTAGGAAGGTGGTCATAATGTTATGCCTGATCAGTGTATGTGTATATATATATATATATATACACAGTGGGGAGAACAAGTATTTGATACACTGCCGATTTTGCAGGTTTGCCCACTTACAAAGCATGTAGAAGTCTGTCATTTTTATCATAGGTACTCTTCAACTGTGAGAGACGGAATCTAAAACAAAAATCCAGAAAATCACATTGTATGATTTTTAAGTAATTAATTTGCATTTTATTGCATGACATAAGTATTTGATACATCAGAAAAGCAGAACTTAATATTTGGTACAGAAACCTTTGTTTGCAATCACAGAGATCATACGTTTCCTGTAGTTCTTGACCAGGTTTGCACACACTGCAGCAGGGATTTTGGCCCACTCCTCCATACAGACCTTCTCCAGATCCTTCAGGTTTCGGGACTGTCGCTGGGCAATACGGACTTTCAGCTCCCTCCAAAGATTTTCTTTTGGGTTCAGGTCTGGAGACTGGCTAGGCCACTCCAGGACCTTGAGATTCTTCTTACGGAGCCACTCCTTAGTTGCCCTGGCTGTGTGTTTCGGGTCGTTGTCATGCTGGAAGACCCAGCCACAACCCATCTTCAATGCTCTTACTGAGGGAAGGAGATTGTTGTCCAAGATCTCGCAATACATGGCCCCATCCATCCTCCCCTCAATACGGTGCAGTCGTTCTGTCCCCTTTGCAGAAAAGCATCCCCAAAGAATGATGTTTCCACCTCCATGCTTCACGGTTGGGATGGTGTTTTTGGGGTTCTACTCATCCTTCTTCTTCCTCCAAACACGGCAAGTGGAGCTCTATTTTTTTCTCATCAGACCACATGACCTTCTTCCATTCCTCCTCTGGATCATCCAGATGGTCATTGGCAAACTTCAGACGGTCCTGGACATGCGCTGGCTTGAGCAGGGGGACCTTGCGTGTGCTGCAGGATTTTAAACCATGACGGCGTAGTGTGTTACTAATGGTTTTCTTTGAGACTGTGGTCCCAGCTCTCTTCAGGTCATTGACCAGGTCCTGCCGTTTAGTTCTGGGCTGATCCCTCACCTTCCTCATGATCATTGATGCCCCACGAGGTGAGATCTTGCATGGAGCCCCAGACCGAGGGAGATTGACCGTCATCTTGAACTTCTTCCATTTTCTAATAATTGCGCCAACAGTTGTTGCCTTCTCATCAAGCTGCTTGCCTATTGTCCTGTAGCCCATCCCAGCCTTGTGCAGGTCTACAATTTTATCCCTGATGTCCTTACACAGCTCTCTGGTCTTGGCCATTGTGGAGAGGTTGGAGTCTGTTTGATTGAGTGTGTGGACAGGTGTCTTTTATACAGGTAACAAGTTCAAACAGGTGCAGTTAATACAGGTAATGAGTGGAGAACAGGAGGGCTTCTTAAAGAAAAACTAACAGGTCTGTGAGAGCCAGAATTTTTACTGGTTGGTAGGTGATCAAATACTTATGTCATGCAATAAAATGCAAATTAATTATTTAAAAATCATACAATGTGATTTTCTGGATTTTTGTTTTAGATTCCGTCTCTCACAGTTGAAGAGTACCTATGATAAAAATTACAGACTTCTACATGCTTTGTAAGTAGGAAAACCTACAAAATCGGCAGAGTATCAAATACTTGCTCTCCCCACTGTATATATATATATATATATATACTTAAGCTACATGATGACTGTAATGAACAAAAATGTATAAACTGTAAAGATTTTTTTTTTCATAGGACAGGCCATTGGGGGCAGCAGTGGGATCCACTTTCATCTCTCCGGATGAGGAAACCTGGTAAATCTCTAAAGAGACTGTCAGGTTACACATTCACCCGAACAGTAGCGCACATCTGTCTGTGGAGTGTGAGTTGAATAATTATTTACACCATCCCAGGTGGTCTCTCGGTGAACTGAGCCCCATCAGAAACTGTGAGTTGTGACTGGGTCACCGCAAAGTGCTTCCACCTTTCCACTTTAGACTGAACAATGGGCACCCCATCTAACTGAATTCAGACGGCTGTCTGTCTTTTCCTTCTGTGTGAAAGAAGCTTCCCTCCTTCGTCTGCACACCTGCCTTTTTGTCTCCTATTTTCCAGGAGCCGTATGAAATTAAACAGACAGATAGGGCAATAAATGGATGGGCCTCGTCGGCCATGGCCTGGTCTGCGTTAAGACACAGCGCGGCCCTAGAGATCCGCCCCACGTTGCCATCCCTCTAGATTCGGGAACCCCGCTGGCACGGAACATGTGCTAAATCCAAACCGGTCCTTTTTCTGCACAGCGTCAGGAATCATTTCAGAAGAGGCTGGATAAATGTGGTCTTAAATCCTAGTAGGGGGGAATTGTGTTTTATTTACTGTGTGTATTCTGTGGAGCACGACCCGCCACTCGGGCGTCTACGTTGTGATTGATGGACTTAATCAAACCCTCCCATGGCTGATGTCTTTAATATTGTATGCTTCTCAAGCTCACTTCAAAGACTTGCTCTGGAGAGCCTCGGATACAGAGGTTGTAATATTTCATTTGCGGTAGATGTCCATGAGCTACCTGATGGATTCCAACCTGACTGAGATGCATAAATCTCCCTCTTTCTTGATCTCCTTTTGAGATCTTGAGAGATATTGGCTGCTTTTGGTGCAGATATGTTACAATGTGTGGACATTTCTCTATATATACTGTAACTATATATACACTATACCTGTCAAAATTTTTTAAATAATTAGGATTTTTTGAAAGAAGTCTCTTAAGCTTACCAAGGCTGCATTTATGTGAACATTTATCGAAAATACAGTAAAAACAGTAATATTGTGAAATATTATTACAATTTAAAATAACTTTTATATTTTAATATCTTTTATAATGTATGTGATGTCACAGCTGAATTTTCAGCATTATTACTCCAGTCTTCAGCATCACATGATCCTTCAGAAATCATTCTAATATGATGATTACATTTTAAAATATCCTAAAATAGAAAACGGTTATAATATTTCATGATATTACTGTTTTGACTGACCAGTAATGAATGTTTTTTTCACTCAATCACCAGTGTTGAGTTACGTAATCAGAGTAATTTTCCCATTTTTGATTCTCATTTATTATTCCTGTCCCAATATTGATGGTTATTGTAGTTCTAGACTAAATGTAAGCATACATTTACTCATCTTACTTGATACAAAAGATTCTGTATTCCTCAAAATGAATAAAAACAGCAAATGCATACTCAGAATATTATGCAAGCCTGCAATAATTAAATGTTAAATTACACAAATATACTTTATGTATTTAATCTCACTTTATTAACCAATGTCTTTGCTACTTCGATGATCCAGTTCAACCATACTAATAAGCAAAAACGATAAACAGGACAATTGAGGGTCTCAAACATTCACGACGCATTAAGAGCCGGGGGGTGAAAACTTTTGAACAGGATGAAGATTTAAATATAAATTTTTTTCATTTAGTCCTGCCCTTCGGAAGCAACAGAAGATACTTACATGTTTCCCGGAAGACAAATTAAGTACAATTTACCTTGATCTTCAAATGCAAAAGTTTTCACCCCCGGCTCTTAATGCGTCGTGTTTCCTTCTGGAGCGTCAGTGAATGTTTGAAGCTTTTTTTAATAGTTGTGTTTGAGTCCCTCAATTGTCCTCAGATCTCAGAATCATTCAGTCACTGCTGGAAAGGGTTCAAATATGCAAAAGATGCTTTTTTAGATCATATCTTTGGCCTTTACATTGCATCATGATTGTGTTGTTAACATAAAATGTCAAGTTAAAAACACTTAAACTAAAATAACTGCCGGTTTATTAACTCTATAATGCATGCATGTGATCATTAGTTGGGCCAGCCTGAAATATACAGTGTTTTAACACAACTTAATGTACATTTTTCAGATTTTTAAGACTGCTGATCATATTATTTAAACAAATCTTGACAAATACCTTGGAGATTTCTGTTTCCCCATTCAACTTGAACTGCCTTAAAGGGACCATGACTTCATCTGGCCATGAGGATGTGTAATATTACACATTATTAGTTCATATATTTTCTCTCATAACCAAAAGGTCCTGCAGAGCATCATAATTCCTCATACAAATTAGATAAAGCTAATGTAATCCAGTCCTATGGTCTTTGTAGAAGCTTTTCTTTATGACCTGCATGTCTGAAAGTGACTTGTTGTGATCTTTCGTGGCTTTTTATTTGCAGCCTGGAATGAATTAATTACAGAGGTTTTCAGTTCATATACAATGATTTATGCATCACAAGACATTTTGCTCTCTTTTTGATGTCGTTTAAGATTTATATCCCTGTCCTGCCTTGTCAGCATTTTATTGTCGGTTTATTTATCAACGCACGCCAACCCCATGCAGAATATATGGATTTTTCACACTATTGGATGCCTTTCAAAACAAATCTGAGGCATAAAACAAATATAAAATAACACATGGGACGTAAAATAAAGGATTGAGCTTGTCATTTTCAAATACAAATCACACCAGTACATTACACTGCGTTCAGTAAGGCGATATTTTGATCGACTGTTTGTATAATATACGTTTGAACGTGAAATGTGACTAATTGTGTTTTGTTTCATTGGGAGAGATTCACTGTCAGCCACAAAGAGATGAATGTGGGATGTGATTCTGGGATGTTGGCTTCGGGAGGTGCATGGATTCTTGTGGAAAGTATTGGGCTGAGATCAGAGGCGAGTCGGGTGGCGGGATCGGGCTAAATGAGACCGATGGGATGAAGGTCTGATGTGCCAGTGAGAGGAGCCAGATTGTAAAACGCAACCTTTTATCACCTGCAAAGCATCGCCCTCGACCTGATTTATCCACCCATCCTCTGATGTTTTGTTAGTTTTAGAGGCTTGAACTTTGACTCTCCTCATCCCATCTTGGATGCAATATTATTGGAATCACATGTGAGCGTTTTTTGGAGTCATACGTGAGATCCTGTGCATTTAGCATGCCTATTACGAAGACGGCCTCGGAAAGGATATAGTAACATGGTGGCTTGGTTCAGAGTGATTTCGGATGAACTTTAAACTGGTTTAGTTCCGTCTAGCCACAACATCCGCCTGTCTCTCTTATCGCTGCATCTATGACCCCAAAGGCCATTGAGCAAAGCGTCTGGACCGCTGTAGGGCGCGCTTTTTCGTAATAGCATGTAATTTTGCAGCTAAGTGTGGGCGGTTTCACGCTTCTAAAGGGGTTCCATATCCTGTCCGGAGATTATCGTGCTTAACGTGGAATTTCTACACACTGTTTCCATTCAGTTTGTGTGGAAAGTTTGATATATGAGCCCAAAAATGTCCCCACGGTTTATATGTAGATGAGTTGAGAGTAGCAAAAGCTGATCCATCTCAGGAGGGCGTTCATTTAAGACGGTGCTACCCTGCAGCCAAGGAAAGCAGAAACGGCCTTACGACAATCAAAACTGACTTATAAATAACATCTGATACTCAGCTGAATCAGAGCGCTATTTTGGGAAAGGTGGGAATTCTGTGTACATCCTTGCTGTGATCTCTGTCCTTTTGTTTGGCATGTAAATACATGTGTAACACCCATTGAGCACTTAGCCCGGACTGTACTATCAAAGAGAAACCTTAGACTAGCACAGGCCTTGGAGTCATTCTCATTCTCAATGACATATTGGATGATATGGTTTACGTTTGCATCGAAAAAACAGCTTGTCATGATCGGTTTTCACATCTGATTGTGTGAAACCGATGGCGTCATATCTGTTGAACTGTACCTGTCAGGGTGTTCTGAGTTAGTGCTGTAAACCTTATCAGGGCGCAGCAGGTGAAGCGGTGCCGTCGCTATCTGTGAGCGGATGTGAAAATGATCCCGTGTGATTTTGGGCTGTCGGTCAGTGGGAAGGAAACGGCATGTGTTTTAATTTAAAGCCGGGGAATAAATCTCACTATATGAACAGAATTTACATTAGCCCCACAATACCTTGCACACACTGAGATATTGTCATGACATCAGGCATGAAAAAAGCTTGTTTCACATCAGAATTATGGCCTAGTAGTTTTGTGCCTTGGTATTCATAAGAAAAACATACTTTTGAGATCAAATTATACATATATATATATATAGTATAGTAAGTATAACAGTATAATAATTACTATATATAAAATATAATATATATATACACTCACCTAAAGGATTATTAGGAACACCATACTAATACTGTGTTTGACCCCCTTTCGCCTTCAGAACTGCCTTAATTCTACGTGGCATTGATTCAACAAGGTGCTGAAAGCATTCTTTAGAAATGTTGGCCCATATTGATAGGATAGCATCTTGCAGTTGATGGAGATTTGTGGGATGCACATCCAGGGCACGAAGCTCCCATTCCACCACATCCCAAAGATGCTCTATTGGGTTGAGATCTGGTGACTGTGGGGGCCATTTTAGTACAGTGAACTCATTGTCATGTTCAAGAAACCAGTTTGAAATGATTCGAGCTTTGTGACATGGTGCATTATCCTGCTGGAAGTAGCCATCAGAGGATGGGTACATGGTGGTCATAAAGGGATGGACATGGTCAGAAACAATGCTCAGGTAGGCCGTGGCATTTAAACGATGCCCAATTGGCACTAAGGGGCCTAAAGTGTGCCAAGAAAACATCCCCCACACCATTACACCACCACCACCAGCCTGCACAGTGATAACAAGGCATGATGGATCCATGTTCTCATTCTGTTTACGTCAAATTCTGACTCTACCATCTGAATGTCTCAACAGAAATCGAGACTCATCAGACCAGGCAACATTTTTCCAGTCTTCAACTGTCCAATTTTGGTGAGCTCGTGCAAATTGTAGCCTCTTTTTCCTATTTGTAGTGGAGATGAGTGGTACCCGGTGGGGTCTTCTGGTTGTGCGTGTTGTGGCTTCACAAATGCTTTGCTGCATACCTCGGTTGTAACGAGTGGTTATTTCAGTCAAAGTTGCTCTTCTATCAGCTTGAATCAGTCGGCCCATTCTCCTCTGACCTCTAGCATCAACAAGGCATTTTCGCCCACAGGACTGCCGCATACTGGATGTTTTTCCCTTTTCACACCATTCTTTGTAAACTCTAGAAATGGTTGTGCGTGAAAATCCCAGTAACTGAGCAGATTGTGAAATACTCAGACCGGCCCGTCTGGCACCAACAACCATGCCACGCTCAAAATTGCTTAAACCACCTTTCTTTCCCATTCTGACATTCAGTTTGGAGTTCAGGAGATTGTCTTGACCAGGACCACACCCCTAAATGCATTGAAGCAACTGCCATGTGATTGGTTGATTAGATAATTGCATTAATGAGAAATTGAACAGGTGTTCCTAATAATCCTTTAGGTGAGTGTATATACACCGATCAGGCATAACATGACAGGTGAAGTGAATAACACTGATTATCTCTTCATCACGGCACCTGTTATTAGGCAGCAAGTGAACATTTTGTCCTCAAAGTTGATGTGTTAGAAGCAGGAAAAATGGGCAAGCGTAAGGATTTGAGCGAGTTTGACAAGGGCCAGATTGTGATGGCTAGACAACTGGGTCAGAGCATCTCCAAAACTGCAGCTCTTGTGGGGTGTTCCCGGTCTGCAGTGATCAGTATCTATCAAAAGTGCTCCAAGGAAGGAACAGTGGTGAACCGGCGACAGGGTCATGGGTAGCCAAGGCTCATTGATGCACGTGGGGAGCGAAGGCTGGCCCGTGTGGTCCGATCATACAGACGAGCTACTGTAGCTCAAATTGCTCAAGAAGTTAATGCTGGTTCTGATAGAAAGGTGTCAGAATACACAGTGCATCGCAGTTTGTTGCGTATGGGGCTACATAGCCGCAGACCAGTCAGGGTGCCCATGCTGACCCCTGTCCACTGTAGCTCAAATTGCTCAAGAAGTTAATGCTGGTTCTGATGCCGGTCCTCTGAAAGCGCAAAGTGGGCACATGAGCATCAGAACTGGACCACGGAGCAATGGAAGAAGGTGGCCTGGTCTGATGAATCACGTGGCCGGGTGCGTGTGCGTCGCTTACCTGGGGAACACATGGCACCAGGATGCACTATGGGAAGAAGGCAAGCCGGCAGAGGCAGTGTGATGCTTTGGGCAATGTTCCGCTGGGAAACCTTGGGTCCTGCCATCCATGTGGATGTTACTTTGACACGTACCACCTACCTAAGCATTGTTGCAGACCATGTACACCCTTTCATGGAAACGGTATTCCCTGGTGGCTGTGGCTCTTTCAGCAGGATAATGTGCCCTGCCACAAAGCAAAAATGGTTCAGGAATGGTTTGAGGAGCACAACAACGAGTTTGAGGTGTTGACTTTGCAGTTTTTAACCAGTATTTGAGAGAGATCTACAAACCTTTTCACTCTGCCAGGATCAGTTGAGCTCCTCTGGATGATGCATTATCATCTTTACTGTTATTCTCAATTCATAATAAAAGAGCCATGTTTGCAGTTTGAGAATATGCAAATTGCTGAACCAAAGTTTTTCAATGATCTCAACAGCTTTAAAACTACTGATATTTATAAAAATTTGTTTATATGAAAGGTTTAAAGCCTATAATGATGCCATAGTATTTATTTTTATTTATTATTTTTTATTATTAAGACACTTTAATTTGGGACATTTGTACCAGCTGACACTTTGGGGGTTTAAGATAGCAAAACATAAAATAATATGCATTATTTAAATGTACTAAAAATGAATTCAAACTAAATAGGTTTTATAGAATAAAGTGATGTATGTCATGAATTTATTAAATTATTTTAAAGGAAATAATGCACTTGGACAAAAATATGCATGTCATGTCATTGACACATATACAACTATTTGGTTTTACCGCCTGACATAAAAACAGTAAAAAAAAAATGAATTTAAACACTTTGAAATGTTATTTAACAACTGAAACTTGTTTAAACACATTACTTAAAAATATGCATAACTTTTTTTTTTAAACACCTTTTTTGAAGCTTTATTTGTCAATGACTCAATGTGGACCCACTTAATATATTATTATGATTAATATATATAATTTATATTTATAATTTATTATATTATTCAAATATTTAACATTCTGAAATGATGCATGTTTGGTGTACACAGGGATATTTTTAGATGATTCTGAAACTGACTACAGTGATGTCATTGTAGGAAGGTTACAATAGCGTATTACTTCCTCCCCATAACACATTCTGTCACGATATGAGGCTACACAAAGGTGATGATTCACCTGCAGAAACTATTGAAAGTGAACACGGACATCGGCTTTGGCATATGTGTGTGTGTTTGTATATATGAGTGTGTTTTTGTACGTTTTGTGTTAGAGTGGAGAGAGGGGGGCAGGTAAATGGAGAAGACGGATATCCTCTGCACAGGAGCGCTTGCTCCTGAGGGTGAAAGGAAGCCGGTTTTTGAGTGTGTGTAATGACAGCTCGGAAGTGTCAAAAACAGCAGAGAGAGAGCGGGTGAGCTGTATTAGAGTTTGAGTGGAGGCTTGTCAACAAGGTGAATGCTTGGGAAATGAATACTGTGAGGATGCCAGCAAAGAGGAATTAAAAACACTCATGTGGCCACACACGAGCCTGTTCATGCCATAACTAAGCTCCAAATTACTCGCTATTTAATGATGTGTACTGCACACAAACGTCACTGGCTCAATGTGTTTCAAATATTATTTCATGTGAAAATCAACTTTGTGTGCTTCAGATTTCAATCAGTTATTCAGGAATGAATAAACACTCCAAAAAGTGGCCACACTTAAAAATATATGAATATATTGCATTAGAAAATATTTTGTTAGCTTTGCAGTTGCATTTGTACACTTTTGTCCAATCTTTACTAACATTGTAATTATTTTTTATTTTGTAATAATTTTTACTTAATTTTTTAAGTTTTTTAAATACACAATGCCATTCAAAAGTTTGGGGTCAGTAAGTTTTTATTTTTAATTTTTAAATTACTTTTGCAGTAATAAAGTAATATTTTTTTTAATTTTTCTATTTCAAATAAATGCTGTTGTTCTAAACTTTCTATTCATCAAAGTATCATTTATAAATATCGCTGCGAGCAGCATTTATCAGGGTTCAAGCGTTTAAGGCCTTTAAGCACATGCGTAAAAAGATATTGTTTTATTTAGCAAGCACGTAACAACTTAGATCATAGATGGAAAAGACCATTTACAGCCAATACAGGCACTTTACTAAGGGAAATTAGTTTTTCAAAGGTTTTTTGACAGTTATAGCACCACCTCTTGCCCGATCTCAACCACTTTTTTTAGGTGTCCACAAAGTGTGCCCATACATATGTGTGTCAAATTTGGTGTAAATATCTAATTTCGTTTTGAAGTTATAGACACTTATATTATGTTATACTTCCTATCAAAATTTTGACATTTGAGCATTATTGTTTAGCTATCAACCTATATTTTTGAATGTCCTGCGGTGGTTTCGTCTCAATCAGACTAACGGTTTCAAAGATATTCGCATAAGTTTTTTAAGCGCTAAATCACAGCGTTGCACAAACCATAAGGCGAAACCTGGCATGTTTGGTATCGTTGGACTCGGCAAGGGTTCAGTCTAAGGAGCTGACTCCCGTGAAAAGCACTGGCTCAAAACTTCTCAGGCTCCTTCAGGGCATCGTGTCGGTGACGCATACCGAGTTTCGTTCCGATCGGCCTCAGTTAACCTTGTCTAATAGATGCTCAAATTTCATTGGCCGATGGCGGCCATGTTTTTTGAGATTCGACAATGTCCTCATAGACAGACATGGCACCCTGGACAAAGACACTGCATGCCAATTTTCAAGACAGTCGGACAAGGACTAAAACCTAGGACTAGTTCGCAAAAGTAGGTTTTTAAAAAAATCCAAAATACCAAAAAATTTCGCCAGACCGACGAGCAAATCCGACGCACTTGATCCTACGTCTAACAGTTTCTGAGTTTTGAGCCATTTCATACTTTTGATCGCTGTAGTGCCCCCGTCAGGCCGATCGGGGCGAGCCTTGGTGACGTTGTAGACGGTGTGAGAACTACCAGCCCTCAAAGTTTCAAGTCTCTACGTCTTACGGTTTGGTCTGCCCGATCGCTTTTAGAGGAGAATTTCAGCGCTTAAACCCCTAATAATAAGAATTCATCATATTAGAATGATTTCTGGAGGATCATGTGACACTGAAGACTGGAGTAATGATGCTGAAAATCACAGGACTAAATTACACTTTAAAACATTAAAATAGAAAATGACTAATGTTTCACAATAGTACTATTTTTTCTGTATTTATTTAATCAAATAAATGCAGTCTTGGTGAGAGCATAAGAGTCCTCAAAAATCCTCAAACCTTTGAACAGTAGTGTATATATTTTATATTTTGTGAGTATTATTAACTTTTAAATTGCTTTCTAAAACTCCTACATAACCACAAGAAAATACCAATGTGACATCCAATAAAACCTTTGCTTCATTGAGGTTTCTGCTCACCTGGAGTATCTTATGTTACTCTTCTGAGTTTCCTCAGCGGTGTTGTAATCTAACAGCGGCAGAGCAGAAGAGACATTATTCTCCAGCATTTCAACAGCTTTATGACAAAGTGTCTCTTCTGTTCTGTTGGAAACCTGATGTCGTCATGGGAACGTTTGGAGATGAAGGGAGGGCCTCGCTTGCTCCCTCTGTATGAATACAGGTTTATGACAAAGAGGAGATGAATTGTTGTGTTGCTAAGGCCATCGCTATGGGACCTGTTGCTCATTTTGATTTAATCGCCTCACTCAGACTGAATACTCTCAGATGGCTGGAGCAGAAGTGCTGTTTCTTAATCAGTTCTGTCCTAATAATGCTGCTGATGGAGAGGTATGGAGATTACATTTATAAAATGTATTTGATTCCATTTAGGAACAGTTCTCTTCCTTATTTATTAGAACATTAAAAAGAAAAAAGAATCAGTTCTCTTTTGTCGTCTTCTTTTTACCATTGCTGTCATTGGCTCCGTCTGAAAACTTAAAAATGCTGCCTTCAGAGGATGCATTCCAGGGTAGAAAGGCATCAAGATATGTCCGCTTCACTTCCTGTCTCCTGAGATACCAAGACCAAACACACACCGATTAGGCATAACATTATGACCTAATATTGTGTTGGTCCCCCTTTTGCTGCCAAAACAGCCCTGACCCGTCAAGGCATGGACTCCACTAGACCCCTGAAGGTGTGCTGTGGTATCTGGCACCAAGATGTTAGCAGCAGATCCTTTAAGTCCTGTAAGTTGCGAGGTGGGGCCTCCATGGATCGGACTTGTTTGTTCAGCACATCCCACAGATGCTCGATTGGATTGAGATCTGGGGAATTTGGAGGCCAAGTCAACATCTCAAACTCATTGTTGTGCTCCTCAAACCATTCCTGAACCATTTTTGCTTTGTGGCAGGGCACATTATCCTGCTGAAAGAGCCACAGCCACCAGGGAATACCGTTTCCATGAAAGGGTGTACATGGTCTGCAACAATGCTTAGGTAGGTGGTATGTGTCAAAGTAACATCCACATGGATGGCAGGACCCAAGCTTTCCCAGCAGAACATTGCCCAAAGCATCACACTGCCTCCGCCGGCTTGCCTTCTTCCCATAGTGCATCCTGGTGCCATGTGTTCCCCAGGTAAGCCAGGCACACGCACCCGGCCATCCACTTGATGTAAAAGAAAACATGATTCATCAGACCAGGCCACCTTCTTCCATTGCTCCGTGGTCCAGTTCTGATGCTCACGTGCCCACTTTGCACTTTCAGAGGACCGGCATCAGAACCAGCATTAACTTCTTGAGCAATTTGAGCTACAGTAGGTCGTCTGTTTGATCGGACCACACGGGCCAGCCTTCGCTCCCCACGTGCATCAATGAGCCTTAGCCATGACCCTGTCGCCGGTTCACCACTGTTCCTTCCTTGGAGCACTTTTGATAGATACTGACCACTGCAGACCGGGAACACCCCACAAGAGCTGCAGTTTTGGAGATGCTCTGACCCAGTCGTCTAGCCATCACAATCTGGCCCTTGTCAAACTCGCTCAAATCCTTACGCTTGCCCATTTTTCCTGCTTCTAACACATCAACTCTGAGGACAAAATGTTCACTTGCTGCCTAATAACAGGTGCCGTGATGAAGAGATAATCAGTGTTATTCACTTCACCTCTCAGTGGTCATAATGTTATGCCTGATCGGTGTATCAACATTGTCATATCCATTACCATGCCAAAGAGTTTTATCATGACAGAAATCTTCCTGTTCATCTTTACATTTTGAATGAAATGAAATTATTTATGCAGAACAAAAACATTTCATTGAATGATGGGAGAATTGTGCGTCTGAGCCCTCCCACATACTACTGTAACAGCCAACCACACGTTACGTGAGAACGGAGGGTATGATGTGAATGTGTGTGTGGAGCGAGATCTCTGGGAAATATCTAGTGCTGTATGATTAATTCCACTGGAGCAGGCTTTAATACAGGGCCTTGCATGTCTGTGATGTTCAAAGCTTTGGAGATGCCTGTCTGCCTTTACAATAAATGTGACGAGTGTGAGAGAGTGTGCCCGTCATGCCCCATTGAATCATGGGTAGATGCTCACGGATCACCTCTCTCTTATTCTCTCATTACACTCTCTTTCTTTTGAAGGTGACCATGTGGCCTAAGACAGATTTTAGAATTTGTCCCAGGTGGAGAGCAGCTGTTGAGCGAGTCTCTCTACCCTCGTCCTCTATAAATAAAAACACTGTCATCTGCACCAGAATCAGCAAATTAATGATCCCATGTGAAGGTTGTGAAGTATTTGTCTAGTGAGGCTGTTTCTACCTCCCTGGTATTTCCTCTCCTGTAGTGATTGGTGTAGTCTTTTTATAAATGTTCCAAGCTGTCCCAAAACACGGAGCCCGCCGCCCTGTTCCTGCTCTCGCTGACCTCTGCGGAGCCCTCTGATCATGTCATACGCGTGTGACGGTAAGCGTGAGTGAGAGCAGGCATTCCGCAGAGGAGCTGATTATCCATCAAGGGCATTATCCATCAGCGCTTTAGGAAGGAAGCACATTGACAGGCCCATCTAGAAATGACATGCTAGATTATAACAACGGAGTCAACTAGAGGGCCCCGGCCGAGTTAACAATGAGATTTGAGTTTGAGAGTTTTCTTTCTTTTCTTTTGTTTTGTGTTTTGTTTTTGCTTTTTGCTACAGTGGTGCTGTTGTCCATTTTCAACCATTACAAATGTGATATCTTTAATATCAATTATTCTCAGGAATAATTCACCCAAAATAATCATTCTATCATTCTGACCATTTTTATGATACTTGTGTTAGAATAGTGGTGCTGTTTTTTTCTGCCCTTTTCAGCATTTTTGCCATTACAAATAAGATCTCTTTAATATCTGTTGTTTCTTCTAAAAAAATAGATTATTTTGAGCAAAATGCACCTTTTTAAAGAAATACTTCACCCAAAAAGGATCCTGTCGTTAGCAACTAATTGAAAATGTTATAATTTTATGGTCTAATTTTTTTGTTTTGTGTTTTTTATGCTTTTTCTTTTCATTTTCAGCAGTTTTTGACATTACAAATAAGATCTCAATTGAATTGTGAGCAAAATGCACCTTTTTAAGGGAACAATTCGCCTAAAATTTATCCTGTCATCAGCAACTCACCATATTGACAATTTTTATGATCATTTTTTTTTTCGTTTTGTGATTTTTTTTAATGCTTTTTGTGGTTTTGTTGTCGGCTCAATTGAATTTGGAGCGAGATGCACCTTTTTAGAGGAATAATTCAACAAGAAAAATTTATTCAGTCATCAATGACCATTTTTATGATACTTTTATGGTCTGATTTGTGTTTTTATTTTGTGTTAGAATAGCATTCTTCAGCATTTTTGCCATTACAAATAAGATCTCTTTAATATCTGTTGTTTCTCCTAAAAAAAAAAAAGATTATTTTGAGAAAAATGCACCTTTTTAAAGGAATACTTCACCCAAAAATGATCCTGTCATCAGAATCTCACCATATTGACAATTTGTATGATCATTTTATGGTCCATTTATTTATTTATTTTTGTATTTAGTTTTTGTGGGTTGTTATGCTTTTTGTGGTTTTGATGTTGGCTTTATATATATATATACTTATACACTACCAGTCAAAAGTTCTCTTTGATGGGAAAGTGTGTCCAAACTTTTGACTGGTAGTATATATATATATATTTTCAGCAGGTTTTGACAGTACAAATAAGATCTCAATTGAATTTAGAGTGAGATGCATCTTTTTAGAGGAATAATTCACCCAGAAAAATTGGTTCTGTCATCAATGACAAGTATTATGATACTTTTATGGTCTTTTTTGAAGATTGAAATTCACAATTGTTCAAACATTGCATCATCTGCCTTTCATGGAAGAAAGAAATCATGTTTGGAATGACATGAGGGTGAATAATTAATGAGCGAATTCATTTCTCTACTTCTCTGATTTTTCTTTTAAGTAATAATCTCACACATGTCTCCTCTAGAACTTCCAAAGAGATCTCAAGCTGATGATGTGCTAAAACTAAAAACATCTGAGACATCTTCACTAAGAACTCCATGAAGTTTCCTGCCATTTCTTTTCCATATTTTACAAAAATTAATTTTTCCTCTATAGGGTAGAGAGAGAGGATAGAAAACCGAGAGAGGAGGGGGAACGAGACTGGGAAATGGTGCAAGTCACATTCGAACTTGGATCACCCACATGGGCCTCTGTCGTGATGTTTAAAACAAGAGTTCACTCAAAAATAAAACTTCTGTCATCAGTTACTCACCCACCTCATGTTGTTCCAAACCTGTATGACCTTAATAGATGTTTGGAGGAATTATGACAGAATTTTCATCTCTGGGTGAACTGTCTCTTTAATATGTGCTGTTGTGCTACCATAGAAAACAAATATCAATATCTTCAAACACCTTTGCTTGTGTTCTCAGAAAGTCATTTATGGACTTTGTGTATAGTAACACCTACGTTTGGTCGCTACCTTTGCACTCGGTCACCCTGAGAGAAGTCTGTTTGCACACCCTTGAACAGGCCGTTGTAGACAACACGTTTTGGGTTTTACTGGAACACTGACTTCACAGGCTCAAGTGAGGTTAGGGGAAAGCGATCCCTTAGAACCAGTGTTGCGCTGCCATCCAGACCTCGCTCCCCTTGTACTGCTGTAAACACAAATAGCCTTGTGGTTTTATGTGCCAAGGGCGTTTGCTTGAATAGTTCGGCATACAAAATCCCAGCCAAAGCCCTGTGGGTGCGCCCTGCTCATAAACTCCGCTGTGTGTCCAGAGGTGTTTACATGGTCAGGTAAGGAGTCAACGAGTGCTTGGAGACGCATGCTGACACGTTATGACCACCACACACACACTGTGTGTGTTAGTGACCTGTAACCACATGGGTCCGTACACCTCAAGGTCATGTTTACACGGTCAGCGCTGGAGCCTGTAGCGTAGCACAGACGCTTATCAGAGAGGCCCGTCTACAAGGAAAAAGAGCTACGACGGAATCCACAAGTGTGGGATTTTTAATATTTCCTCGAAGCAAACAGTACACTCTTTGAACCCCAAATCTGAGTTCTCACCTTGAGACTGCGAAACACAGAAGAGGCCTCTTGAGCAAAGTGAAGATTCACTCATGGTTTATGTCAAACACAGGCGTATGAGAGGAGAAATGCTGGTCGTTTCCAAGAATAAACTTCCTCGGAGGATAAACACAATTTTCCTCAAGTGGAAGCAATCTCAGCATGGTATCATGGGAAAATAATACCAGCCAAAATGTTTCCAGCACTGTCAAATTCTTCTTTTCGCATGACACGAGAAAACCGCGAGACGACAGACAATGAGGCATAGGTAAAAGCTCTTCCGACTGATTCAGAGGAGAGGGAGATGCTCGGTCGCTGGTTTAAATCATAGCTGGCGTTAACAGAATTCCTTGAGTCCCTCGTGACAATTAAACTGGGGGAAAGTAATAACTCTTTGATCCCAAACTGTTGCCAGACACTTCTTCAACATGCCCTCGTTCATGAATCTCGCATTTTACCATGCGTCAGGGACGCGACAGTAAACCGATCCACCAACCTCAAGGTTCTGACTCGGCCAAGCAATTTCGAGTGCTACAGCACAACACGCACTCACCAGAGCCTTCCAGTTGTAAAACTGGAGTTCTGTTTTTAATCAATAGGTTGTAATATTGGGCTATTTTATGTATTGGAGTATAATGGAGGAAGGAATGCATACAGTATTTATGGCCATTGCAACAATCATCCAGGAAACCTATGTTTCCTTTACAGCTGTGCTCATGTTCTGTCTCTCCACCGTCTTATAGATAATTTGTCTCAATTTTTATGCCTTTGAATTTAAAGTGACATCTATTTTTCTGTAGGTTGCTAGTTAAAAATGAACACAAATGACAGATGCTAAAACTGCAGCTGGTAGCTAACGTGCAAGATTTTATCTTGGCTTTAAGGCATGTATGATTGAATACTAATGATTGAATGTTTTTGACTCATAATCTGCTCAATATATTTTAGTAAAAAGTTATTTTAACTATTGTTTATTAGGGGCTAAGCACCGAAGGTGCGATGGCACTTATTGTATTTGTTGGTGTTCTTATTATTCTTCCTTTTCTTCTTCTTCTTCTTCCGCTATGGCAGCCCAAAGAACTGCTTGCGGGAAAGTTATGAAATTTGGCACACTGATAGAGGACAGTCCCAACATTAACTACAGCAAATTTGGTGTCTCTAGATCAAACTCTGTAGCGCCACCACTTGTCCAAATTTTCACTCATGTTTACGCTTTTAAACCATAAGGTCATTCCGTCATGAAACTTTTTCTGCAGTCAGCCGGATGCGGGCCGTATCCGGACCAGATGGTGGACCTTAGCCTGGACATGACGACCATATCCCTGAAGTGTCTGTAGAGACCGTGTCAATTAAACTCCCCCCGTAAATGCCGCATCGACACGACATCCTCATTAAACCCGTCCCCGGCGTGACGACTCCAATCTTTCGAATAATCCTACGAATATCTATTGATCTAATATGACTTCTGACCTGTAATGTTGCTAGAATCATAATCATACACTATTTGTTCGTCGGCCAGAGGAGAACTGGCACCCCGACTGAGCCTGGTTTCTCCCAAGGTTTTTTTCTCCATTCTGGCCCTGAAGGAGTTTTGGTTCCTTGCCACCGTCGCCTTTGGCTTTTGGCTTGCTCAGTTGGGGACACTTAAATTTCAACTATATTACTGATCTGCCCGCATTGACACTATATGATAATTGAAATGAGCTGGATGACATCACCGTTTTCACGAGAGCGGCTGTACAGCCGAATCAAGTTCTGTTGCATTATTTTCCTGTTACCACTGTGAAGCTGCTTTGAAACAATTGGCATTGTAAAAAGCGCTATATAAATAAAGGTGATTTGATTTGATTTGATTTGAAACTTTTCCTGCCAAATTTTCCAGCCAAAAACCCTACTTTTTCAAAAGTTCTTTCTTAGACAGTTTGTCCGATTTTCATGAAAATCGAATCAGATCATCTACAGACCATGCTGGCAAAATGATATCAAAAGCTATTTGATACACCCAACCGTTCTCGAATAACGCGCAAACTAATTTGATAAAGAGCACGCCAACTTGGACACGAGTCTGTATCTTCGCAACGCTTTGGCGTATTCAGACCAAACTTGGTACCTGTCATCCCAAGCATGACCTGAGGCTACATGCAGCGTTTCGGCACAGTGCCACCTACTGGTCATGAGATATGAAAAATGGCCTTTTTTGCTTATAACTTCTGAATGGTTTGCCCAAAAATCATAAAACTGGCCTCTTTTGATTTATGCCATATTGTCTGTTGTGGATGCCGGCCATTTTGAATTTTGTCCTAAAAGGCTGTATTTTAAGAAACTTGGTATGTGTAGTGAGGACCATGCCCTGAAGGTACTCAAAAAGTTTCGAATCAGCGCCACCTTCTGGTCAAAAGTTATAATGAAATTTCTAAAAATGCTAATAATTTTTGATTAATTTTGCCTATTTTAATGATGCCATTTATGCCATATTTACTTAAACTTGCTATCTGCCATTTTGAATTTCTTTGAAAACCTACTTTTTCCAAATTCCTCCTAGACCGTTGGTCAGATTTTCACCAAAATTGGGTCAGATCATCAAGTTATCAAAAGGCTTTTGATAGACTAAACCGCTCTCGAGTAACGCATCAACATATTTGTTGGTATGATGCCAAGCTGATTCTGAGGCTGAAACTGTGCAACTCTTTGGCGTATTGACACCAAACTTTTCATCTGTCATTGTCACCATGCTTGCATGTCTCTTTGGTTCTTTTTGTGCTTGGCCCCCATAATTGCTGCTTGCAGCTATATTTATTATTGTTATTATAGTTTATTTTAGTGCATATAAATGTTTCTTTTACAGGTAGATTTGAAATAGTCAGTTAGAAATGGGAAAAGTCGAGTTTCGGGTCAGTAAGATTTTTTAAAAATATTTTTTAAAGTCGCTTATGCTCACACCAAGGCTGCATTTATTTGATCAAAAATACAATAAAAACTGTAATACTGTGAAATATTATTACAATTTCAAATAACTGTTTTCTATCTGAATATATATTACAATGTAATTTATTCCTATGACGCAAAGCTGAATTTTCAGCATCATTACTCCAGTTTTCAGAGTCACATGATCCTTCAGAAATCATTCAGATTTCAAACAAGCACCATAAACAGTTGGCATAAATGCAAATAAGTGATGGTCCTGTGAAAGCCATCCAGATTAATTGTGAGTGATTCTGACCCCTGCTGTGTACTGGAGGACACTGTGGGCAGTTGTTTTGTTGGTAAACCTGATGATGATGTCCGACTTCAAAGCACATCTCTGGAAAGACTATTGTGCAGATCAGGGTAGAGGTATGTGAAGGCACTGAGTGGTTTGCAAGGGTTTTTCTTCCAGAGGAAATGCTCACACTGTGCTGGGATGTGTCTTTCAGGTGGCTTGTATGAGTGGCGGTGAGGCTGTCTCTATCTCTCCCATGAGTATTTCTACTTGCGAGCCGAAAGGCCCCAACACAGAAAACATATTAGACAGGCAAGTCCAAAAAGTCACCACCCCTCCTTTCTTTTCCTCTCTCGCTTTCATTCCTAGCCTCGTTTACTCCGTCACTCTCTGTCTGTCTTCTCTCCTGAGAGTTATATATACAAGCTGTGATGTTATTGGGGCTGTTACCCGAGCCACCCCGACACACTCCTTTAAAAACACAAAAAGTGATAGAGATGCAGCCCTTTTTTCCTCACTTGGAGAATGACCTTTGACCCTTGCTCAGAAACGAATGTTTTCCACACTAATGCATCCCTGCTTTTAATATGGCTTGTTAAAATGCCCTCTTTTTCCTTCCAAACCCCCCATTTTACATCCCCTTTTCCTCCTCTGCAGAAAGAGGTATCAGCTAACACCTGACATGCCTTTGCAGAACCAGCTACAGGAAAGAGAGGAGGTCACACGCTCGTCAGATTCTGACCTCGCAGAGACGCTGAGACAATCCAGACCTGCTAAGGATGAAGAGGGAGAAAGTAATTTCCTTCTCTTGCAGACCAAAAAAATCAAATGATGCTTTCCGTCTGCACAGAGAAAGTACGCATCTTTTGATTCATTTTGATTATATTGTTCATTTGACTAAATAATTATAAGTGGGTTTGGATATTCATTCTCTGAACAGATTTGTTTTGTCTTCACTTTTGAGTTTTTCCAGCTGCGTTCTATTGAATTTGGTGGGCAAAGGTATTGGTTCTTGCTCCTGAATATTTAATTATGTAGGCCTGGTATAGAATGGAGGAAATTATATAAGGATAGAAATGATCTATATGTGTTATCTATAGAAGCTTGTTTCTGTCACGGAATAAAAAATAAAAAAGAATCATAACTTTTTTCTCACAATTCTGACACAATTCAAGTATATACAGTCAAACCAAAAATGATTCAGACAGCAGATATAATGTTTACTAGTGTGTGCAGGACACTATAGTGAGGAGAGCAAAATAAAGTAAACTGTGACATATTATACCCAGTTCTTCATACAGTGACTACCAGTAAAACTGATCAAAATTTGGGACCAAAATGATTCAGACACTTTGACCTGAGCATGTTTTGCTGAAGTTTGACCTTTGACACCACAGACTGAACAAAATGAAGCATTGCTTGGTCATTGGTTGAGCTAAATTGGTATTATCTAATTGTGCACTTAAATTGAACAGCTGATTGGTTGATTGTAATCCATTCCTTTCTATCAAAGTTATCTGACATTATCAAGATGAATTTGTTCTGTTTGAGTTCTTGTCATATTTTATTGCCATTTTCTAAACTATAGCGAATAAACTGTGATAATTTGAGAAAATGTTGAAGGCGTCTGAATAAATTTTGGTTTGACTGTACATATCACAAATTATATATACATATATTTTTTTTTTAGTTTTTTTGTGAGATATAAACTCGAGATGGAAAAAAGTCGGAATTACTAGATCTCAACTTGCAAAACTCACAATTCTGAGAAGAAAAGTCCGAAACCCTTACCCTAACTCAGAATTTTAAGGGATAAACAATCAAAAAAAAATATATATTTTTTTTTTGTGTGTGTGTGCAGAAACAGAATTTTGAGACGTAAACTCAGAATTCTGATGAAAAAGGTCAGAATTGCAAGATGCAAACAAAAATCTAAATTGCGAGATATAAACTCACAATTGTGAAAATTATGAGATAAAAAGTCGCAATTACATTTTTTATTTTTTATTCCGAGGCGGAAACAAGCTTCCATAGTTATCTATGCTGTTTCACAGTAATTTAATTATTTAGCATGCATACTTTGGTTCCCCACATGTAAATTATTTGGCCAATCTATAGGCTATAAAATGGCCTATAATGCAGAAATATATTACACATCTGGAAGAGCATACATTAATGTAATGTACACTATGTGCATACATTAATTTTCTCAGAATCACGCATACATGAACGCACATTTGAGAAATGATCTTAGATCAAATGTAGGATGGTTTCTGTGCAACAAGGCTCCAGAATCCTACTGTAAAATGTGAAAGTAAGTTACATGTGAAAAAAAATAAATCTTACTGGATTTTAAAGAGTGTACTTTTAATATATCATGAAGTTGCAAATAACTTTTAGGATGAATATGATTAAAAGTGGTCTTATGTGTATCGAGGTGTTTACCATAAAATCTCCATAGAAGTAGTTACACCAAAAATAATGTAATAATAACGATCTATGGTTGTATGGATCATATGGGTCTGTATATTCACTGAGTGGAGATCCTGAGAGGACACAGCAGGGAGACGGGGCAGTTGGGATTTAAATCATCCTGGAGGATCAGGTCAAGCCTCCCTGTTTCCCTCCCACAGGCTCCAGAACTCTTGGACTGGGATGAATTAAGTCATTATTAATTACCCTACAAGAGCTCCATCCCAGACATAAATAATGTGGAAGAAACATACCACCACCTACAGCGCAGAAAAAGGCACATATTTAGTGCAATAATCAAAATAACCAAACTGCTTCATGCTTTCATCATCCTGTTTAATTTTCCATTTCCCCTCATGTTTTTCTGTTTAATACACTCTAAAAAAAATATTGGGTTCTTTTTTTTCTACCTAAATCCTGGGTTGAGCCTTTTGGGTAATTTTTTTGGGGTTATTTTTCAGTGTTTGGGTAGTTTTTGTGTTACTGTCACAGCCAGCTTGTTCTCAACCGTCACATAAAGAGGATCACACACATGCAAACGAAAACAAATGGCAAGATTATTTATTAAATAAAAATAGTGATCTGTTACAGAAATATAACACAATGTCTAAGGATTTAAACAATAAAGGGAAAACTAATAATCCAATGGATGAGGAATGTTGATGATTAATAAACGAACTAGAAAATAACAAACTGGAGCAAATGACTTCTCTGGAGAACAACGTTCCACCAGAGGAAGTACTGATGAGCAGGTTACCACAACTTAAATTAATCAATTAAGAGTGACGTCTACAGCCAATCACATCCTCAGGTCATACTACCCCCAGCAGGTAAGAAATAGAAGACAGGGTCGTAACGCCTCCCTCCTCAAAAAGATTCTGCAAAGAATCCAAAAGAAAAAAAATTCATCAATCCATGAGAACAAAGACAATAATCAAGTAGTTCATCGATCCATGAAACATCTACCACTCCACTTTATCTTCCAACACTTCTGGGCCCTAGAAATGCAAAAAGAAAAAGAAGAGAGAAACCTGCAACACAGACATCATGATGTTACACTCTGGAAAGGGCGTCAGCTATCACATTATCCTTTCCTCGCACATGCTTAATTTCCAGGTGGAAAGGTTGTAAAATAAGACTCCACCACATAATTCGTTGGTTTCGATTTCTCATCCGATTTAAAAAAAACCAAAGGGTTATGATCGGTGTAAACAAGGATTGGTGAAGCAACTGACCCCAAGTATACTTCAAAGTGTTGTACGGCCAACACAAGAGCGAGGGCTTCCTTCTCAATGGTTGAGTAAACCTGTTGATGACGGCTGAAAAATAACTAACGGGATGTTCAACTCCGTTCGAATCTTCTTGGAAGAGAACAGCGCCTGCACCGCAAGCACTAGCATCAATCGCAAGACTAAAAACCTTCTCAAAATTTGGAGTGGTCAAATCAGGGGCACTTGCCAATAAAGCTTTACAATTTTCGAAAGCTTGTTGACATGTCTCAGACCACTGAAAAATAACTTTCGCACTCAGTAAATCAGTCAGAGGTGAAACCACGCTTGCAAAGTTTTGGCAAAAACTCAGATAGTAACCTATCATTCCGAGAAATCTACGTAATTCCCGCCGATTAGTAGGAGTGGGAAAACTACATATGGCTTCGACTTTAGCACCAATGGGTTTTACACAACCGTTCCCAACTATTTTGCCCAAGTATGTGACAGTCGCTTTTCCAAATTCAGACTTAGCGAGGTCGATGGTTAAATTAGCCTCAGCTAAACGTGAAAATAAGTCTTTTATCTGGTTAAGATGTTCAGACCAGGAGGAATTATAGAGAACGACGTCATCAAGATATGCCTCACATCCGGACATCCCATTTAATATACGGTTTACCAAACGTTGGAAAGTAGCGGGTGCGTTACGAACCCCAAATAGCATTACCGTATACTGGAGGAAGGCATCAGGGGTAACAAAGGCAGATAACTCTCTTGCCCAAACAGTTAAAGGCACCTGCCAATACCCCTTCAGAAGATCAAACTTACTAACATATTGGGCAGAGCCTACATGATCACACACGGTCGTCAATGCGAGGTAACGGAAAACAGTCTGTTTTCGTCAAAGAATTTAGTTTTCGATAATCGGTGCAAAATCGATACGAGCCATCCGGTTTATTCACTAAAACGCAGGGAGAACTCCATGAACTAAAACTAGGTTCAGCCAAGTGGTGAGCAAGCAAATAATTCACTTCTTGCTTTAGTAGCTCTCGTTTTATAGGGTTAACCCTATAAGCGTTTTGCTTAACGGGATATGAAGTTCCTACGTCTATGTCATGTTCAATGACAGAAGTACGACCAGGGACGTCACGGAAAAGAGAAGGAAATGACATCACTAACTCGATATCATTCCTCTCCTTCTCTGCCAAATAAGAAAGATGACAGTACAAATCAGTAAGAATCTCAGAGTTGTTAATTCGTCCATCTCCAACGATCAGGAGTATTCAGCAGATAATTATTATCTGAAAGCCGTTTAGCTACGCTATAAGGTCCTGCAAAGTTAGCTTGGAATGGGTTAGCAGGAAGAGGTAGCAAAGCCAATACCTGAAAACTCCTAAACTTAGCCTTCCTGTCAAAAAGCTGTCACATTTTTGTTTGAGATTTACCCAACTTCTCGTGCCTTGTAAAGTCTACAGCGAAACCCACTCATCTAGTCTATAACGTTTTCGGGATGCTTAGACGTACGCCATTCATCAGCTAAAACTGCAGTAGGTCCTCGTACTGCATGCCCAAAGACTAATTCCTTTGGACTAAAACCCAGGCTTTCTTGGGTTACTTCACATATAGCCAGTAACATCCTAATCAGCATCGAGCTCCACACAATATGACCTTAAAAGAGACTTCAAGGTTTGATGGAATCTTTCAAGAGCTCCCTGACTCTATGGATGATAAGCACTAGAAACATTGTGGGTAACTCGAAGCTGACGCAGGACTTTGGAAAACTGTTTCGACATAAAATTCGAACCCTGATCAGATTGGATAACCTTGGGAATACCGAAGATAGTCATGAAGTTAGTGAGGGCCTTCAAAATAGACTTAGTGGTGATAGACCTCAATGGATAAGCTGCAGGATAACGGGTACTCTGGCACATAACAGAAAAAAGATATTGATGACCAGCCCTAGACTGTGGCAGAGGACCAACACAGTCAATAATCAGATGTTCAAAAGGGTTGGAAACCACCGAAATAGGCTGTAACGGAGCAACTGGCACTGTCTGATTAGGTTTACCGGTAATCTGACACGTATGACAAGATCGTACATATTTGGCCACATCTCGTTTTACCTTGGGCCAATAAAACTGTCGCATAATACGATAATACGTTTTCCGGACTCCGGTATGACCAGCAAGTCCTTGATGAGCCAATTGCAGGACAGAGTCTCTTAATGCAAGAGGGACTACAATCTGGGTTTTATGTTCCAAAGCATCTTTATGCAGGACCCCCTTCCGACAAAATAGACCATCTTCAAGAAAATACAAGGAAGAAAGATCATCAGAACCCCGGCTAGACACTGCTGTAAAAAAATAAAGACTTAAGTGTGTCATCAGTCTGTTGTGCTCTAATGAGCTCCTCTCGAGAGATCTGCAAAAGAGAAGTCAAAGAACAACCATCAACATTAGAAAGATCAGTACCAATATTTTCTGGAGTGGACATAACCTCAGATGGAACAGCAGATACACTTTGCAGTACTGCAGATTCTTCCTGATCAGGAGATGGCGAAGAGCAGACCTTCAAGTCTTTTTGTTTCGAACATTTAGACACATCAGATTCTGGTTCACCTGCAGTAACAGTGTAAAAGAAGGTGTCATTAAGTGGAACCTCTGCAGCTTGGTTTTCAGGTAGTTGATTAGCCATCGATCGAGTGACTGCACAAGCTGGGAACAACTCAGGGAATTTGTGTTTTTTTCAACATCAGATTTTCTGGGTACAGATACTACTATGGGTTGAGCTGCCACACTCCTCTCTCCCCAAACATTTCCCCCAGCCAAATCATTTCCCAGAATAAACGTAATCCCAGGAACTGGAAGTGCAGAACGGACACCAACTATAACGTCACCAGCTACTATGGCAGAGGAAAGATGGATTCGGTGCAAAGGGACTTTAACAAACCCCATTTCAAAACCTCGTACATGGGTTCCAGTAGCCGTTTCAAAAGTTAAAGGCAAAATCCCTTCCAAAAGAAACGACTGCGCAGCTCCCGTATCTCGGAGAATGCGCACTGACACAGTTTCCTCTGAATCAGACAATGACACAGTTCCTTCGGTAATAAAGGGTGTATAATCAACAGAACCAGCAACAGTCTGATCGCCAGGTTTACCACAGGAATGAGACAAAAAGCTCTCTTTTTTCAAAAGTGTCATCGATGAATGAAGTAGTGACTAAAGCAACAGGTTTTGAAAGTCTCTCTTTCTTCTTAAGAACAAGATTGTCAGATATTTTATGGCCAGGCTTTTTACAATAAAAGCAAACCACCTCTCTTGAGAGTGCAGGTTTACTAGAATTATCAACAACTGGCGCCTTAACGTTTCGCCCCATCACAGCAGACTTAGCCTTGGTTTAGAGCAAAACTTAGACTTACTCATGTCAGTTTTAAAGCTGACTGAACTGAATGACCCACGATGGGTTAACATCCATTCAGCTAGGTTCGTCAACCATAACTTCTTCCAGGACAGCCAGGAACCTTGGGGTTGTGATTGATGATCAGTTAAATGTCACAGACCATATTACTACAATGGCCCGATCCTGCAGATTCGTGTTATACAACATTAGGAAGATTAGACCCTTCCTATCAGAGCAGGCCACACAACTCCTGGTCCAAGCTCTTGTTCTCTCCAGACTGGACTATTGTAATGCTCTCTTAGCGGGCCTTCCGACATGCACGATCAAACTTTTGCAACTGATCCAGAATGCAGCAGCGAGGGTGGTCTTTAACGAGCCGAACCACTGACTACCAATAGCCGCTCGCATCAAATTCAAGGCAGTGGTGTTTGCATACAAGACAACCACCGGCTCTGCACCAATACGCCTAAACTCGCTTGTTCAGACTTATGCGCCCTCCAGAAGCTTGCGTTCTGCAAGTGAACAACGCCTCGTGGTGCCATCCCAAAGAGACACAAAATTACTCGCAGACCTTTTCCTCCACCGTTCCCACCTGGTGGAACGACCTGCCAATCTCAATTCGAGCAGCTGAGTCTGTAGCCGTTTTCAAAAAACATCTGAAGACACATCTTTTCCAGCAGCACCTGACCAATTAAAACTAGCACTTATTCTATTTGGTTTTATTCAAAAAAAAAAAAAAAAAAAACCTTGCTATGTGTACTGTGCTAGACTAATCGAGCATTTGCATGTTGGTCTGATTGCTTCTATTGCTCTCCTCATTTGTAAGTCGCTTTGGATAAAAGCGTCTGCTAAATTATTAAATGTAAGACCTATGCCCACAAGACCACAAGTGTGGGTATTTGGACAGGGCACAAATCACAAACAATCCTAAATTGGCTGTTGCTGGCAATCCGCCCAAAGACACTGGACACCATTGAGGCAATATGTGATAGAGCCTTGGGTGCTGAGCCTTTAATGCAATAAATTTATAGATTTTAATCTGTGATGACACAGGATAAAGGTTCATTTATGTATAGGCAATATGCATTGAGTGATGGAAAATAAAACATTTCAGTCAAGTTGAAAATAATTTCCCATCTTCTGTGCTGATAGACTTGTGGGCAGCTCAGGTGACCTGAGTTCGAGTTCCGGCTTGTGGACCTTTCCCGATCCCGTCCCCCTTTCTCTCTTCCACTGGACCGTTCCCACCTGGTGGAACGACCTGACGATCTCAAGTCGAGCAGCTGAGTCTGTAACCATTTAAAAAAAACGTCTAAAGACGTCTTTTCCAGCAGCAGCTGACCAATTGAGACTAGCACTTATTCTATTTGTTTTTCTTTATATTATACATATATATATAAAAAAAAACATAGCTATATGTGATAGACTAACAGACACTTGTTACAGCACTTGCCCCTTGTTGGTCTGATTGCTTCTGTTCTCATTTGGAAGTCACTTTGGATAAAAGCGTCTGCTAAATGATTAAAATGTAAAAGTACATTTCAAATTAAATTACATTAAGGGCCAGAGTTACTAACAGCTTGCGCCAGCCCTCTTTTGGCGTTAAACTACTGACAGGATTTACTAAAGACAGTGAAAAATGAGCGCTGAAAAGGTGTGGACAGTTATTTTTGTGGCTGAGCTTATTGCATTTGTAGGAGTTTCTTTCAGATGCAAATTATAGGAGGAGAGTATTTAAATTAATCACGCAATGTGATTTACTAAGGTTTGCGCTCATCAATTTACTGATGTTTGGCCATCACTTACCAAAAAACAAAACAAAAAACCCCGTCTTAAACCAGACACTAACTGGTAGATTGTGTTGGTCATTATGGAAATGATCCGGATGCGTCTGTGTTTAATTTGCACGGTTGTTAGATCACACACACAGAACTTTCCACTCCCATCTGCGCTTTTTTGGAATTACGCCCGCTAATTTGCCCTGTTTAGTAAATCTGGCCCTAATGGATTTAAACAAGTCTTGTGTAACAAAGTTGCTTAGATTATTTTGATGAGTTAATGTAAAAACCACGTCATGATCATTTACAGCATAGTGTAGAATTGAGACAAACCACCTCAAATCAAAAGAAATACATTTAGCATGCATATAGAAAAATTAAGCATTTTTAGATTTACATTTAAGTTTTGCACTGACATTTGACATGAGACCATTTGTAAAGAATCTGGATTTCTTTTTTAAGTGAACTTTATTTTGCTTCCCCTTGTCATTTGTTGGCATCATGACATCCATGGCTATATTAACAGCTGTATATCACTTCCAGATACTTATGGACACCCACACATGGATCAGAGAAGACAGAATTTGAAGCATTTAATTTACAAGACTTCTTCCCATTGCACCTTAGGAGAAGAGAAAAAAAAAAAAAAAAATAAGAAAAGACATTGTCTATTAACTCTTGAATCATTCTACATTCTCTTAAAAGTCAATAATGTATGTCTATGTATTAAGTAGCCATTTAAGATACAGGATAATGACGGTCTAAAGTCCCTTGGATATAGTTTATACACGTTTCAAAAACAGCTGAAGATAGTGTGTGACCTAATGTCTAAAGTGACTAGATGAGAATCTGCTGGTCTGAGGAGAGTAACAGTCTGATGTGGTTGCCAATCTATGAGGGCAGGTTTCAAGATCCCGCCGTCCATAATTGGCATGATGAATAGAAAACACCAGTACCTTTTGATACACAAACAGACACTGATGAGAATTTCACGGTTGATGGATTGCCAACACATGTTAAATGTGATTTGTGTCAACATGTACTGTAGCAGGACAGATCCAGTCAAAATATTGTGGACATGAGGCCCTTAAGGATTAAACAAGATGCTGTACCCTTTGGTCTCGGCATATTAGAGAACATACAGAAAGAAAAGAACTTACCACACTTAATGACGCTTTTACGACAGTCACCGGTTACACTTCAGTTTACAATTATTTTAAGGGGGGCCCTTTTTTTTAAAGAAAAACAAAGGTCAGATACAATCTGAAATCTTTTTACTCATTTGCTATGCCTTAAATTTATAAAATATTAAACTTCAAAGTTTACGATGGAAATGACTTGCTGGGATACAGTCATAAGACACAGCCAGGTATTTATAAGTCCCAACACAAGGATCAGAGAAAACAGAGCTCACTGCAGGGACAGTACAGCTCTTACTTCCATCACACCTGATTCATGGACAGACAAGTGACAAGTACATAATAGCTTTAGTATATTAAAGACAATTATATGCATCTTGTGCTTATAAAATAATGCATAGAAAGATAATGGTTTACAATTTCAGTTTATGCTCTGTTAAACCTACCGAGCAGACATTATAGAGAGGGATGCTTTGGTTTTGCAGTGTATATTTGAGAGCTGATCTTCATCCATAGTTGGCTTTAAGGACCTTTATGAAACCCATATCTGGCATGTTTTAAAAAAAAAAAAAAAAAAAGGAAAAAGAAAGAGAATTGTGGTAAGCACGGTCTATGAGGCTGGAGACAAAAGTTCAAGTCCAGGCTCAAGATACCCTCATGATCTTGTTCCTCTCACATACTGTCCTATTTGGGAACGAAAGCCAAAAATATGACTGGATTACTCAACACATTTGAGACATGCAGATTTCCCTTCACAGACAACCACACTTTTTGCTTCTGCACCTGCAGAGGAAAAAACATGAGATTTAGTAAAACTACTGGTTTTAAAGTCTCTAATAAAGTCTTTATTGAGACTGTACAGCATATGTTAGATGCCTTACCAAATTTGAAATCATGCACGTTGAATTGGTTCTAAATCAGTACTTACAAGTGATCCAGCTTAGCACCAGCATGTTGAATGTGTGAACAGAAGAAAAACCCTGGAACGCTTTTAAGGAGACCCGTGTACACATGGCTCTAGTAACAAACAGACTCGCAAATGCAAAAATGGGAGCTCAGAAGTTCTGAAATTGAAACAAGATTCAAAACACAGCTTTTTTTTTCACTCTCAAATTATAGAAAAAGACTAAATTCCATTACAGCACCATTATATTGTTATATTTAGCCCACTGAAGGTGAGCACAGTTAAACCCAAGTGCAACTTATCAAAAATAAACAAGTACAAAACAATGACTAGACTCAATTATAACTATGACTTGGGCAGCATGAACATGAGACTCACCAAACAGCAATCCCAGGGAGCAAAGCTTGACATGAGACTATGGAAACATGGGCTATGTATACACAAGGACTAATGACATAACAATACATACCTGAAAGCAATCAACACAATGAACCAATGGGAAGACACAACTGACTGAATACCACATGACAAGACCATAAACCAATGAGAAGAAGACACATGAGGCAAAGGAACCAAATACATAGAGTGTGTCTCAATCAGCTGCGGACTTATGTCTCACACCGGACGAAGAGGATTGAGGCTGAATCCCAAATGGCACACTTCTATGCACTTTCGGACTTGTGGGCTTACAATGGCTGCCGTGTGAGCGTGTCCATTAAGTCCACGAGACCGCAGGGTGTCCCATTCATCATTTTAGGTTTCAGAAGGGTGCTCGAGCGCCCCCTTAGCGGCCGTTATGTGCCCTCGATGCGCACTTCAGCTGAGCCCGCAAGTTGCGAGCTACGCAGAGGACTTTACCCGGCAGTCAAAGCGGCATTATGTCACGAAAGTGGGGACTCTCCAGCCTAAGTAGTCTCAATCAGGGCCCGTATTTATCAAGCCTCTGAGAATTACTCACAAGAACACTGCTAAGAATTGACCTAAGAGTAAAAAATTTCTTGGCTCAAAGCTATGCTTAAAGTTAGTTATCAAGCATCTCAGTCGTAATTTAAGTGAAGTGTAGGACTAAATCTTAAGTGTCGACACTTTGCCACAAATGGGATTTTGGATGATGACATATGCATGGATCAATCACTGAATAGATTTCCTTATAATATTCTCAGATAAATTCACATTGAATGGTGAAATTCCTAAGAGGAGTTTACATTCAACACACAATAAAGAATTTTCAAGAGAATACATTATGATATACACATTGGAAATGAAAGATAAACATGTTTTCCACCATGTCTTAATTACAAATTTTAAACCTGTGAGCTGTTAATTGACCTGCCTATATATAGGCTAGATTTTATGATATAATCCAAAAGAAAACCGAATTGGTGGGAGGAAGAAGCGCTACTGCTTGCTGAATTAAGATACCGTTGATTAACTGCTCGTCTGCAAACATTTCAAACACATTCTTCCTCTCCTGAAAGATTTGTGCACGTCTCTGTCTCCTCAGTGCCATCACAAGCCCCTACTGGCAACTCCTAACCACTTGAGAGACCTCTCAAGCTGTCTTAAATAACTGGGAGTAAGAGTGATTCTTAGCTTTAAGAAATTTGATAACTTGCTTTTATACTTAAGTTTGAAAGTAGGAGTAAATGTTATGAATTCTCAGCACTTAAGACTAAAATGCCACTTTGAGAAGCTTGATAAACATGGGTCCTGGGGCCGTATGTATAAAGCCGCTCAGAATAAAATTGTAGTCTTAAGTGTGTCAAAATTCTAAGAATTATGTAATTTTACTCTTATTCCTAGACTTAAGAATAATAAAGGTTCCTAAGTGTTAAGACTAGGTCTCAGCTCCTAAATTATTTAAGAGAGCTGGAGAGGTATTCTAACTGAGTTAGGAGTAACAAGCAGTGTTGGGCTACTCTGAAACTGTAGCTTTACAAGCTACTTGTAAGTTAAAGTAGTTAAGTTACATTCAAGCTACGCTTTTAAAAAAAGTAGTTAGCTACACTACAAGTTACTATCAAATATTAACTAGCTAAATTGAAACTACTTTTTTCTTTTTTTTTACAATGACATTGTAACTTATATAACTTAACTTGTTAATGAAAAATGTTATAATATTTGGGGTTTCAAGCAACATAATGTAATGTAATTATGATTTCAAAGAGTATAGGGTGAATTCAGGTTGATTGGGACACTTTTTTCCCTGTCATTTCAATGGCAAAAACTGTCAGAATCATTTGATTTTGTAAACTATCCCATACACACAATACTCAAATATAGCCTATATCTCAAACTGGCTGTCAAAGTGCAATATGGCTACAAATTTAACATCAGTGCAAGAACAAAATGTATGCAACTTAAATTAAATACTCAGGAGTCAGGATTAGTCTGAAAATGCAGGTTAAACTCACAGCACATGCAGTGATGGAGTGCAGCGTTTTGAACAGAACCGCTCTGAGAGGCCAGTCATGAGCTGTGAAAAGTGTGCATTGCTTGACTATTTCTTTTCGTTTCGAATTGTTTCGTTTAAAAGTGGACATTTCAAGCTTTCTATACACATATTTCTCATGTCTGTGAGGCAAGTAGCCTGCTGAGTTTTGGTTTATTTATGAGACGCGCTCCAGTTCATGTGCAATGCAAGTGATCGCTCCGGCGCCTCCATGTCACGATTATTGTCTGCTATAGTCTATTTGCTTCTTATTTATTAAATCCAGGCAATTGGCTGATGAAACATTGATTCAAATTAAGATACAATTTATACAAAACGAAATTCACTTTAAAGAAAGGCTTTCTACAAAACAAAACTTAATGAAGTGGTCAAAATCATTTCTGACCCTATGTCTTTGACATATATTACGCATCTTTGCACTTTTCATAATCAATATAACCTAGATGAAATTTAAAAATAATATTATAATATTTAAACAAAACAAAATACATTGTTTAATGGCTACAACAAGTATAGTAGGCTACAGTACAGGTAAATTTCATGTCTGAGCGGGATTTGAGCGAACGTTGTTTTACCGATTAGCGGTTCATGAGTTGAGCACGTCTGCATAGAGCGGATTATTGAGCTGAGCATCCGTCACACCGCTCCGCTTCGCTCACTACAGGCTTGTTCTCGTCAGAACCCAAAACGGAATGTAGCTTTTGGCCGCGCTACACCGCTACTTGCTGGATAAAGTAGTTAGCTACTGGAAAAGCTACACTGTTTTAAAAGTAACTGAGCTACTGACAAGCTATTGAAAAATGTAGTTAAACTAGTAGCGTCGCTACTTGTAGCTCGCTACTGCCCAACACTGGTAACAAGATGGCACAAAATATAATGTATTGGAGTTAAATGATGACAAGGAGTTGATAAAATGATAAAACTTTGATCGTCAAGATATTTTTTTTTCAACTGACCTAGTAAGAAATTGTAAAACTTCTCCCACTCTACAAATCAATGCTCTAACTGCAGAAATGAAAGTAATAAATAGTCTTAAATAGCACTATTGTGGTTTTGACCACACAGTAGTGGCCAAAAGTGATGTGCGGTGGTTTTTTTTTTTTTTTAAATGACCCGACAAGTTTGCTTAAATATGAGTAAAATATTATATATATATATATATATATATATATATATTTTTTTTTTTTTTTAAATATGAGGGAAGAACAAAACTAAACTTAGTGAAGGTATATCTGACAAAATTATTGGGCAAAAAAGGCAAACTACAGCTACATGTTTTACAAAAACAAAAAAGCTCACAAGAAAAAGAATACATTGACAACAGCATAATCAGTTGTTAATATTTCATTGGTTCTCTCTTGTTTTTGCATGTGTTCATAATTTCTTTCTATGACAGCCTGGCCAAAAATGATGTCCGCACAATTTGGCATGTTTCATTGTGTTATCACAACTAAAACAATTGACTCCAATCACAACTACGCAATATGCTTACAAAATCTTTAACACATTTTTAATAATATTAGAATAAAGGTGGATATGTCACTTTTGGTCACTACTTTATGCAGTTCATTGACTTTCCAACTGATCTTCAAACCATGCGGCAAAGTCGAATCACTTTTGTGGGGATTTCGGGCTTCCCTGGAGCTGTTGGAGCTGTTGATGGAACTCGTGTTGTATCATTGCTCCAACTGTAAAGGAAAAGGATCCCACAGCATCAATTCTAACTAATTTGTGATAATTTTGCACAATGCAAAGCAATTTTTTAAATACATTTAACTATTAAAGTTTGAATCTTAATTAAATTATTTTATTATAATTACATTAAATGATTGGCGTTGTGGTGCTGTGACTTCACCCTTGCAGGCTCACTACTGGCTGATTCAGTCGTTGAGGGCGGCCATTTTGCATTGACATCACTGTAGTCCTTAGTTTGCAACACTTAAGTGCCACATCAGTCAGCACTTAAGAATCAGTCTTAGACTTTGCTGAAAGTTGCTTTTAGCTTCTTTATAAAAGTCTTTTACTCTTAGACAAGTCCTACTTTTTACTAAGAATTTTTTGACACAAGTCAAATCTTAAGACTATTATTAAGAGCATTACTGAGAAGTTTTAGATCCTGGGTCAGACGTAACAACCCAGTGTTTGGGTAGTTTTTGTGTTACCCAGATCCTGGGTCAGACGTAACAACCCAGTGTTTGAGTAGTTTTTGTGTAACAGATCCTGAGTGAGACGTAACAACCCAGTGTTTGGGTAGTTTTTGTGTTACTCAGATCCTGGGTCAGACGTAACGACCCAGTGTTTGGGTAGTTTTTGTGTTACTCAGATCCTGAGTCAGATGTAACGACCCAGTGTTTGGGTAGTTTTTGTGTTACTCAGATCCTGGGTCAGACGTAACGACCCAGTGTTTGGGTAGTTTTTGTGTTACTCAGATCCTGGGTCAGACGTAACAACCCAGTGTTTGGGTAGTTTTTGTGTTACCCAGATCCTGGGTCAGACGTAACAACCCAGTGTTTGGGTAGTTTTTGTGTTACTCAGATCCTGGGTCAGACGTAACAACCCAGTGTTTGGGTAATTTTTGTGTTACCCAGATCCTGGGTCAGACGTAACAACCCAGTGTTTGGGTAGTTTTTGTGTTACTCAGATCCTGGGTCAGACGTAACAACCCAGTGTTTGGGTAGTTTTTGTGTTACTCAGATCCTGGGTCAGACGTAACAACCCAGTGTTTGGGTAGTTTTTGTGTAACCTAGATCCTGGGTCAGATGTAACAACCCAGTGTTTGGGTAGTTTTTGTGTTACCCAGATCCTGGGTCAGATGTAACAACCCAGTGTTTGGGTAGTTTTTGTGTAACCCAGCTCCTGGGTCAGACGTAACAACCCAGTGTTTGGGTAGTTTTTGTGTAACCCAGCTCCTGGGTCAGACGTAACAACCCAGTGTTTGGGTAGTTTTTGTGTTACTCAGATCCTGGGTCAGACGTAACAACCCAGTGTTTGGGTAGTTTTTGTGTTACTCAGATCCTGGGTCAGACGTAACAACCCAGTGTTTGGGTAGTTTTTGTGTAACCCAGCTCCTGGGTCAGACGTAACAACCCAGTGTTTGGGTAGTTTTTGTGTAACCCAGATCCTGGGTCAGACGTAACAACCCAGTGTTTGGGTAGTTTTTGTGTTACCCAGATCCTGGGTCAGACGTAACAACCCAGTGTTTGGGTAGTTTTTGTGTTACCCAGATCCTGGGTCAGACGTAACAACCCAGTGTTTGGGTAGTTTTTGTGTAACCCAGCTCCTGGGTCAGACGTAACAACCCAGTGTTTGGGTAGTTTTTGTGTTACCCAGATCCTGGGTCAGACGTAACAACCCAGTGTTTGGGTAGTTTTTGTGTTACTCAGATCCTGGGTCAGACGTAACAACCCAGTGTTTGGGTAGTTTTTGTGTTACCCAGATCCTGGGTCAGACGTAACAACCCAGTGTTTGGGTAGTTTTTGTGTTACTCAGATCCTGGGTCAGACGTAACAACCCAGTGTTTGGGTAGTTTTTGTGTAACCTAGATCCTGGGTCAGACGTAACAACCCAGTGTTTGGGTAGTTTTTGTGTTACCCAGATCCTGGGTCAGATGTAACAACCCAGTGTTTGGGTAGTTTTTGTGTAACCCAGCTCCTGGGTCAGACGTAACAACCCAGTGTTTGGGTAGTTTTTGTGTAACCCAGCTCCTGGGTCAGACGTAACAACCCAGTGTTTGGGTAGTTTTTGTGTTACTCAGATCCTGGGTCAGACGTAACAACCCAGTGTTTGGGTAGTTTTTGTGTAACCCAGCTCCTGGGTCAGACGTAACAACCCAGTGTTTGGGTAGTTTTTGTGTAACCCAGATCCTGGGTCAGACGTAACAACCCAGTGTTTGGGTAGTTTTTGTGTTACCCAGATCCTGGGTCAGACGTAACAACCCAGTGTTTGGGCAGTTTTTGTGTTACCCAGATCCTGGGTCAGACGTAACAACCCAGTGTTTGGGTAGTTTTTGTGTAACCCAGCTCCTGGGTCAGACGTAACAACCCAGTGTTTGGGTAGTTTTTGTGTAACCCAGCTCCTGGGTCAGACGTAACAACCCAGTGTTTGGGTAGTTTTTGTGTTACTCAGATCCTGGGTCAGACGTAACAACCCAGTGTTTGGGTAGTTTTTGTGTAACCCAGCTCCTGGGTCAGACGTAACAACCCAGTGTTTGGGTAGTTTTTGTGTAACCCAGATCCTGGGTCAGACGTAACAACCCAGTGTTTGGGTAGTTTTTGTGTAACCCAGATCCTGGGTCAGACGTAACAACCCAGTGTTTGGGTAGTTTTTGTGTTACCCAGATCCTGGGTCAGACGTAACAACCCAGTGTTTGGGTAGTTTTTGTGTTACCCAGATCCTGGGTCAGACGTAACAACCCAGTGTTTGGGTAGTTTTTGTGTAACCCAGCTCCTGGGTCAGACGTAACAACCCAGTGTTTGGGTAGTTTTTGTGTAACCCAGCTCCTGGGTCAGACGTAACAACCCAGTGTTTGGGTAGTTTTTGTGTTACTCAGATCCTGGGTCAGACGTAACAACCCAGTGTTTGGGTAGTTTTTTTGTAACCCAGCTCCTGGGTCAGACGTAACAACCCAGTGTTTGGGTAGTTTTTTTGTAACCCAGCTCCTGGGTCAGACGTAACAACCCAGTGTTTGGGTAGTTTTTGTGTAACCCAGATCCTGGGTCAGACGTAACAACCCAGTGTTTGGGTAGTTTTTGTGTTACCCAGATCCTGGGTCAGATGTAACAACCCAGTGTTTGGGTAGTTTTTGTGTAACCCAGCTCCTGGGTCAGACGTAACAACCCAGTGTTTGGGTAGTTTTTGTGTTACTCAGATCCTGGGTCAGACGTAACAACCCAGTGTTTGAGTTATTTATCACGGGCCATTTGCATCCTCTTCAGGAGAGAGCAGTGCAGCTCCGTCAAATTGGTGCATGTCTTCGGTAAGATACAGGTTTGTGTACATTTTATTTTATCTATAAATTCAATATTGTGCTGTATATGGTTTTTAATTTTTATGCAAAGCAACATACAGGGGCGCGATGTGAGTCGCCCAAACGAGTGTCACTTCTGTCTTTTCACCTGATGGAAACTGACGCCTTGCATAGAATTTAGTGATTTTATTAAAAAAGATACAGAATATAAATACTTATGATGTTAAAATATGTCCTCAGAACTGTACACTGATTGATTATGGACAGGTTATGGAGTCGGTCACAGCATATTTCGGCTACGAGAGAAACGCAGGACGGCGGTCTGAAGATAGAAGTTCTCCCGCTGAACACGACACAAGCTCCGGCACGAGATCCAGCGCCGTTACTGTGGAAACGGGACAACAGAGACTGATCGATTACACTTGAATTAATTCTAAATGTTTAACTTTTACTTCTAATATTTGTTAAACGAGCTTAAATGTTGGCATTATGTATTAAAAACTATACAATATGCTACTGTAAAATATGATACGAAAATAAAGGAATTATAATGCAAGCCAGTGGCTGTGTCGAGTATTTTAAAAAAGTTTAGAGGATTTAAGTTAATCTGTATACATTAATTCATGTATGAAGTAAAAGAATAAAATAAAATAAAAACCTAGTATTATAGTAAAAATGAATCAACTATGCTGGTTTAAATAAACAACACCAATTTGCTGGGTAAAATTAACCCAACATGATAAAGTCTGTTTTTTGGGGGCCCTAAAAAAGAAAAAATGAAATTTAGTCCTCAGATTTTCATGCCTACTTTATATACGTATATTATTTTACTGAAATGTATTGATAAATGCATTCATACTATGGAAGTTGTCTATAGGCAGTGAAGTTTTGGAACAGAGCTTGTGTGTGTGAATAAACACGGACATGTATTACCTCAGTTAAAGTTTTTCCTGCAATTTTCTGCGTCTGCTCTTGGCTCCTTCTAGCAAAACATGAGGTCGATTTATTTAAAACCATCCACCTCCATTTGAGTCTCTTTTCAGCTGTCATAAGACTTGGCTCCGCGATGTTCTGCATTGGTTCCTGGGCAAACAAATAACATTCCTCGTTTTTTTTCAATCGAAGCCAGAGGTTGTTCCCTATTTAAATACCGACCTGTTTACCAAAGGCCGTTCGTGTTAAAATCAATGAGAAGGCGAGAGCTGGAGAGCATAAACATTTATTCTGCGCTGAGGGAAAATCAGGGACGGTTTTAGGAAGGGTCAGCGGATGAGTGTATTTTCATCTATTCTGTAAGTCATATCTATGTGAACTCCATAGGGAAAGCTTTTCTCAGCAGTCCAGACAATCGACAGAAGTGGAGTGCTTTCTGTGTGTGTGTGTGTGTGTGTGTGTGTGTGTGTGAGTGTGAGTGGGCCTGAACCACCTGCACAATGATGCCGCTGTGTGTCTTTACTAGACGCATAAAAAGGGATCTGGTCTCCTCAAAGCTTTAGTTCTTATCTCTGTAAAACAGTAACTACACTGTGAGGTCAGAGGGGAACAACCATCTCACATTCCCTCAGCTGTACACAGACAATGTAAAACTACCACAGTCTTTTGCCTGATCCGACAGAAGGTCATTTTGAATTAAAGGGAGGTCTGGCAATCCGTCACAGCAGACGGGTCTTTAAAACATATAGCATTACTGCCGTGTTACGGGGTGTGAGGTGCGCCAAATCTGAGGAACTCATGTCATCAGTGTGATTGCTCTGAGGTTGGATGCCATAAAAACAAGATGAGTGCATGTTTGCGGTACCATCTGTCTTAAATTACCAGTGTCATGATGATTTCTAGTTGCTAATTGCTAATTGGCGTAAAACTTTAAATATTTTAGCTTGAGTTATGTAGTGCAACAAAAAACAAATATTGGGGGGGGGGGGAATTATTTCATGTTACATAAGCATGTAAAAAATTTCTCACTATTAACTAGTTGCTTATTAGCATGCATATTACTAGGATATCGGCTGTTTATTAGTACTTATAATACTTATTCTGCATGGCCTTATTCTACATCCCTTAATCCTACCCAATACCTAAACTTAAACGCTACAAAAACTATCATACCAACTATTAATAAGCAGCAAATTAGGAGTTTATTGAGGCAAAAGTCATAGTTAATAGTGAATATGTGTTCCCTATACTAAAGTGTTACCAAATATTTTGATTTAAAAAATATGGGGAACAATATGAAATATTTAAATATAGCATATTTATATATATATTTCATTTGTTAATGCTTATGCAAAATGAAATATTATTTGATTTTTACGATTGATAAGTTGATCATACAAAATTCAAATGGACTTTTTTTTATTAAACATTAAACATTGACTTATTTGTTAGGTGTTGCTTATTTAAAATTAAATATTGATTTCCTCCATATTTGTTGTTAGTTAATGCTTGTTTAGCAAATATGGGGGAAAATATTTCATATTACATAAGCATTAACAAATAACAAATGTGAAAAAAAAAATCTAATTTTAAGCGCATATGATTATATAAATTTCTCACTACATAATGTTGGGTTAAAAATACCCCAACTGTGTTAAAATGACCCAACATTTTTGGAAAATAACCCAACATAGTGACCCAATATGTGATATAACTAAACGGTTGGGTTAAAAAAACAACCCAGCATTTTTACTGTGTATAAGCTTATAAAAATGTCGAGCGGTGATAAGATTTTGGTTTTATAACGTTCGATTTTTAACAGTGTACAAATGTTCCATGTGGCATCTGTCGCATGATAAAAGAAAAATTGAAAATGTATGCGCTATACATCTTTAATGTCTACAATATGAATCAATAAAATAGCCACTTATAGTAAAGCACACCAAAAAACATGTTGAAACTGATAAAAAAGGCTCGTTGAATTACATTGTAAAGATAATTACAGTGATATGTGGTCTGGCGGGGTCATTCAAACAAGTTTGCAAAAAATTTACCAGATAAATTAAATTTATAGCTGCTTTTTTTAACAAAGGTCCAACCTCAAAACATAATCATGTTTTGAAATATTCTGCAAAATCTGTTCACCATAAGCTTAATTCATTCCACAGATTTCCATAAAAACGAAATAAATGTTCAAAGACTTCAACCACATAGTGAAAATGAAATGACGACAATACTGGGCAATTAGATAAAGGCAGAGCCTTTTTTTTAATCAAATTCAAACCACTTGTGCCCAGTATGTTTGAGTCTTTGTAATTTGTGTTCACATGAACATTGTTTTGATGGCCTCTGTAAAGGTCCAGTTTCCATTCCTGAATGCCATGTGAAAGCTTTCAGGGCTTATCAGGATATGATGACATGTTTTTCAGACAGGAAGTACAGTAGCTCCTAAACGCATTACTTCATAGTGAATGACTAATTGTATATTTAAGCCTGAGCTTTATGATATCACACTCACACTCGTGTTTTTTTTTCTTTTTGAATTGAAAGACATCGTTCTCATATTCTGTGACATTTCTGTGGTTTGATGAATGTGACCTTGCCTGGTTCCAAGACTTTTATTGTACAGGCTTCCTGGCTGATGTTTTTCTTGTCAGTAAGTGGTTTTTGAGTGATTAGAAACAAGCTGAGAGTGAGATTTGTGTCATATTCCAACATCTAGAACATTTAAAATAAAATACAGGAAAAGTATGCGTGCCGATGCAAATGGAGTCACGTCTTTCACTCTGAGGATGGAGATTGCATGCAGTCACAGTAAAAAGTGCTGCTGGAAGGTTTTCCATAAGAAGAGAAGTTTATAAGGGAAACGGGCAGGTCACAGGAATAATAAAATGTGTGTGTGTGTCTGTGTGTCTCTCTCTGTGTCTCTGTGTCTCTGTGTGTGTGTGTGTGTGTGTGTGTGTGTGTGTGTGTGTGTGTGTGTGTGTGTGTGTGTGTGTGTGTGTGTGTGTGTGTGTGTGTGCGCTGGTGTAGTGGGTTTCTGCTTTAAACTATCATGACACTGTGCATTAAATCATTGCTCCAGTGCAACCATTTCTGCCTGAAACAAGTCCTGACTCAAAAATAAAAAGGATTGTATTCTACGGAAGAGGATTAGGGCCAAGCAATAATAAAAAAAATAATAAAAAGTCATTATAATGCGTGATTAAACGTGTTAAATTTTGAGAAAAAAAAAGTCAAAATACAATATTGAGAATAAAATAATTACATTTTGAGAATAAAGTCGTTGTGTTATGAGAAAAAAAACGTTAAATTTAGAGAAAAAAGTCGAAATAAAATGTTGAAATTATAAAAATTACATTTCGAGAATAAAGTTGTTTTGAGAAAAAAATCGTTAAATTTAGAGAAAAAAGTCGAAATAAAATGTTGAGAACAAACACGCATTCGATCAGTGTCATGTTCACTGTCAACATATAATATAGTCAAGCTATATTTTAGGCTTACTTTCAATAACAAAAAAATACTATCAGCTTTAGCTAATTATAACCGAATAATAAGTGGCATACAAACTTTAAAGAGAATATGCAAGCGACAGCGTCTTTTTAGAAGAGGAAAAAAAAACAGTCCAAGTTGCAGATCCAACTCTGTCAATGAACATGACACTGATCGAATGCGTGATTATTCTCGACATTTTATTTCAACTTTTTTCTTGAAATGTAAAGATTGTTTTCTCGAAACACAACTTTATTCTCAACATTGTATTTAGACTTTTTTTCCTCGAAATATAACGAGTTTAATCTCGCATTATAATGACTTTAATCTCGAGATGGTTTTATTTTTGTATTATTGCTTGGCCCTAATCCTCTTCCGTACTATTCCCTGATGCAGTGTGACGCAAAATAAATATGAATAAAATAAAATAAAATATTGAACAAATTTCTTTTCTTATGGTTATATCCCATTTGCTTCCATACTCTAGGTTTTAAACTGTGGCGTTCTTGTTTTGCTCCTACGGGCCTTCATCATTCAAGCGTTCTCTCAATGGTTGCATGCTCTTGCAAAAATCCCCAATTCAATTTAGAAATTAATTCAATACACTTCTATAAAAATTCAAAACTGGCATGTTTGTGAAATCCGATGCCCCTATCTGCCCCATCAAAGAGCACTATGGTTTCATAGCGGCACATTCTTGCTTTGGTGATTTATTTGGGCTCTCTGTGAATGATTAACAGGCTGAGGGAGCTGAAGGAGCTCGATGATGAGGAAGATTTGTCTAAAGCTAAGTGAGAACAAAGAGGTTTCATCTTGAGGTCGTACCAAAGCATGAATGCCCGCCTGTTTGGGGGAAAAAAAGTTGTGCTGAACATGGGACACGTTGGGAGTTTCGTAATATGCAGCCACAGTTTCTGTTCTGGACAGATTTCTTTTGTTCCAGATTGATCTGGGAGTAAACTCAGTTTAGAGGTGGACAACAAACTCTTATTTGGCTTTAATGCGAAACGCAAGTGTAAAATATGACCTTTTGAACTGGAGCTAAACACAAAAAGCCTCTCAAGCTGTGATCTTTCTGCTACTCTGCCGTAAGAACCGCTCAAATATGTTTCAAATGTTGCCAGTGAAATTCCCCGAAGTGCCGGCGTTTTGTTTAAAAGCAATTGCTTCTAAATGGCAATTGTAAGGCTACTTTGCCTCAATTGATCACTTACACATTGTGTTATGAATTGCAGGAGAGCACAAAACGCAGCCCAACAGCCTCAGGACTCAGAGCCCTCTGCGTAATTCAATCCAATCTCCGGATTCAACAATACACTCGCCTTGCCCTCTTAGACTCCAGATGGAGGAAATGGTCACATGTGAAAGCAGCAAAGAGTGGCACTAGAGATTTAATCCACAGTAGCTGCTGTGTAGATTAGGCTCGTACAGATAAGAACGGCTCAACAGGTCTCCACAGGCACCTGACCCGTCCCGTTCCCTCGCAATAAAACCAGGTTTAGGAGCCGAGTCCCGGGGCTTCAAAGCTCCCGTCAGCCCCAGGAGGGTGAGGGTCAGCGGTACTTAGTGAGATGAAGTCCCTGGGTGGGAAGAAATGACCAGACCTCCCTCGCCAGCATGGACCGGTCAAAGACAGAAGTGAAGCAAATCAATGCTGCTCTTCTAGACTAGCCACAGTGACAAAGGCACAAAGTAGAGTGAAGCTGTCCCAGGGGTCAACAGTTGGGTCGTAGGGTCGCCTTGATGTCTGTGACCTTTGACATGAAGCTCTGAGGGTGGGCGGGGTTGTGTTTCAGCTCCTGGGTGCATGTGTCCCAATTCTGACCTGAAAGCAAAGCCGGGAAATGGCAAAGAGGCTTGATTGAAAGCTCTGATGTACTTCGAGTGAAATCGAAGAAGGAACTGGTGTGGCGTAATTTCGAACAAAATGAGGCCAAAACTAAGTTCATCTGGAGTTCGAAAATACCTGGTAAACACCTTCAAACTACCATTTGTCCATTATGGTGATTACATAATAGATGTGCTTTGAGGCTCCGCCTTCTTTGACATGGAAATCTTCTCCGATTCATTTCTTCTGTTTAGTCCGTGAAGATCAAACATGAGTAAAAACACTGGAGAGCTGTTTTATAGTTGAAATTGAAGTTGTAATTCTCATTTAAAGAAACACAGACACTGTAAAGCTGTTTGCTTTAAAGCAATCTATTGTATAAAGTGCTAAATAAACAGACTTGACTTGTTTGGAGTGTCAAATTGCGGAGCTGGCGCAAACATATCCACATCTCTATGGTCAGATGCTTTCTTAACTGTTTTCTTACCGCTGTCATTGTTATTGAGAGGAAAGCACATTTTTACATGTTCATCTAAATGCCGCTCCCAGTAGCGTGGGTGGCATCGGGACGTTCGCTGCAAAGGTATTGCAAACTTCTTTTTAACCCTACGGTTGGTACTCTGGAGATGACTAGACACTTCAGGGCCTCGGTAGAGTCATAACCACCTGCCCTGGATTACTGAAACCATTCAGCACTGAAACAACACACTTAATGAGTTTCTGGAAAATGTAGAGCAGATGAATAGGACTTGAAAAAGTGTAGGCGGTGTGCTTTGAAAAATGGAGTGAGAATATTTCCTCCTGGAGCGAATAGAAACACACACATCACTGGCTCCTAGTTGGCTCTCAAAGTCTCTGAGAAATGATATCTGCATTGTGGCCATGACCTTAGCTGCTTTATTTAGCTACTTCTGTACATTTGCTCTCAGATCTGTCAAGAGTTTGTGGAGACTCATGTTACTGAGATCTACGGTACCAGGCAGAGCATAGCATCAACGCAAATATATATCCTAAAGGCATGCTAGCCCCGTATGGAGAAACAATATGAAAGGAATGTCTCTGTTTTATCCATTCACATCATCGCTGGTTGGTATTAAGGTCTAAAGGAAGGCTTTCTATCATGTGTAGTCATATTTTCTATTGAAACAGGAAGTTTGGGCAGTGGTTTGGGAAATATCTTTTTTTTGCCATAAAAAGGAAATTTACCCTATTTATTTTCTAAACGCACGTTATTATTTTTATTTTTTCAATTTTGACCTCTTAAAGGGATAGTTCACAGAAAAATTACAAAGTAAACTCATCCCATGATTTACTCATCCTAGACGTTCTTCTTTCAGACAAACACAATCGGAGTTATATAATGGAGCTTTATAATGGTACTGAATGGCGGTCCTGATTTTGAAGTCCAAAAAAGTTAATCCATCCATCATAAAAATAATCCATGCGACCCCAGGGGGTTAATAAATCCCTTCTGAAGCAAAGCCATGTCTTTGTACAAGAAAAATATCCATATATAAAACTTTATAAACTAAAATAACTAGCTTTCGACAGACGGCCGTACACATTGATTGACAGAGTGACCTCTGACCTGACGCATGACGTATTGGCGAGGATAGAGCAAAACAAAACACCGGTCATGAATTAGAAGTCTAAAACGAGAATTTTTAAAGAGAAATGTGGGAGGAGCTTGAGTTTGTTGCCCAGCCCTATTTGTTTGAACCGCGAGAGGCGTCTAAGCTTACGCTACTCGTACATCGGGTCAGAGGTTACTCTTTTGGCGTAAGTCGACTTGCATAGGCCGTCTGCCGGAAGCTAGTTATTTTAGTATATAAAGATGGATATTGATATTTTTCTTACACAAACGCATCGCTTCGCTTCAGAAGGCTTGGACCTGGAGCCGTATGGATTACTTTTATGATGGATGGATACACTTTTTTTTTGGACTTCAAAATCAGGACCGCCATTCACATTATGAAGCTTGGAAGTGCAATGATATTTTTTAATATAACTCCGATTGTATTCGTCTGAAGTCATATACACCTAGGATGAATCATGGGATAATTTTCATTTTTGGGTGAACTATCCCTTTAAGTTTTAATTAAAATAATAACTCTTATTAAAACGTATGCCAGACTTCTCTAATCATTTAGCTTGTTTAAACCCCTCTCCTTTCTTACTATCAACTGCAAGCTTGCATGGCTTTAAAGCCATGAATCATTAATTGCTACTTTCTATTCGCTTGCAGGTGATATCAGCATTTCATTGGATAAAAATCTGTGTAGTGCAGGATGAGTCATCAGTATTTTTGTCAGAAATTTAAATCAGTGTTTAAACAGTGTTTAGGTGCACATTATCATATATATACACTCACCTAAAGGATTATTAGGAACACCATACTAATACTGTGTTTGACCCCCTTTCGCCTTCAGAACTGCCTTAATTCTACGTGGCATTGATTCAACAAGGTGCTGAAAGCATTCTTTAGAAATGTTGGCCCATATTGATAGGATAGCATCTTGCAGTTGATGGAGATTTGTGGGATGCACATCCAGGGCACGAAGCTCCCGTTCCACCACATCCCAAAGATGCTCTATTGGGTTGAGATCTGGTGACTGTGGGGGCCATTTTAGTACAGTGAACTCATTGTCATGTTCAAGAAACCAATTTGAAATGATTCGAGCTTTGTGACATGGTGCATTATCCTGCTGGAAGTAGCCATCAGAGGATGGGTACATGGTGGTCATAAAGGGATGGACATGGTCAGAAACAATGCTCAGGTAGGCCGTGGCATTTAAACGATGCCCAATTGGCACTAAGGGGCCTAAAGTGTGCCAAGAAAACATCCCCCACACCATTACACCACCACCACCAGCCTGCACAGTGGTAACAAGGCATGATGGATCCATGTTCTCATTCTGTTTACGCCAAATTCTGACTCTACCATCTGAATGTCTCAACAGAAATCGAGACTCATCAGACCAGGCAACATTTTTCCAGTCTTCAACTGTCCAATTTTGGTGAGCTCGTGCAAATTGTAGCCTCTTTTTCCTATTTGTAGTGGAGATGAGTGGTACCCGGTGGGGTCTTCTGCTGTTGTAGCCCATCCGCCTCAAGGTTGTGCGTGTTGTGGCTTCACAAATGCTTTGCTGGATACCTCGGTTGTAACGAGTGGTTATTTCAGTCAAAGTTGCTCTTCTATCAGCTTGAATCAGTCGGCCCATTCTCCTCTGACCTCTAGCATCAACAAGGCATTTTCGCCCACAGGACTGCCGCATACTGGATGTTTTTCCCTTTTCACACCATTCTTTGTAAACTCTAGAAATGGTTGTGCGTGAAAATCCCAGTAACTGAGCAGATTGTGAAATACTCAGACCGGCCCGTCTGGCACCAACAACCATGCCACGCTCAAAATTGCTTAAATCACCTTTCTTTCCCATTCTGACATTCAGTTTGGAGTTCAGGAGATTGTCTTGACCAGGACCACACCCCTAAATGCATTGAAGCAACTGCCATGTGATTGGTTGATTAGATAATTGCATTAATGAGAAATTGAACAGGTGTTCCTAATAATCCTTTAGGTGAGTGTATATATATATATATATATATATATATATATATATATATATATATATAGCCTAAAATTTTGATTTTGTGAGGTCTATTAGCATGACTTTGAGTATAGAGTTTAAACATTCAGTATACAAAATGCAAACTCCTTCTCTTCATCACCAACAACATTCTTTCTGTCGTTCTAAAAGAAGCTTTCACCCACAAACACCCTTTAAAAAGAGCCCATTCTGAAAAAACGGTTCCCCGTGAATTGCACTCGGTCAAACAAACGTCATAACGGTTAACAGTAAAATGATATCATTCAGGTTGTGGTTCCAAAGTTCCTTTCCAAACCTTGTGAAAAATCTGTATGGTTGCCATGTTATGCTGGGGAAAGCTTTTTTTTTTTTTTCTTTGTGATTTACGGAGGATAATTTATAGCATACAATCAGGACCCATATATTTGTCTGTGATGATACCTTATAGTGTCTTTAGCTAACAACTACAGCCCTGCTATAACAGGAGATGCACATTGGTTAAGCAGAATTTTAACTGTCTTCATGAAGTGAAACATTACATAGTTTAGCGTTTGGTTAATGTTTGAGGTCTGATAGATGCTTGCACATGGTCTTAGGCCGACGCTGGTGTTAAACATGAAAGCAGTCACCACTATGGTGGACTCTGTGGTCATGCATACTTTTATGAGGTGGTAATTTGACTCATTATAGCCACACAAACAATAGCAGATGAAACCCTAATCTGTTTCAGTCTGCAGTGTAGTAAGACATCCCAGAGAGCAAGCAACCATTGAAACAATGCTAAATCAATGTTAATGCGTCAACGTTAATTGCACTGAATCATTAATCACTTTTGCACCCACGCTTAATGTTGAAAAAATGTTGAAATTTCATTTAAAAAAAAAAAAAAATCAATGGTAATGGCATTTAATCAATGTTACAGTGTGATGTTGGTTCAGCATCATGTTTGCACTCTCAGAAAATGAAACACATGAACTACAACTGACTTCCAGCCACATGAAATCAACTGAAAAGACATTAAATCTCTCTTATTACGAACCAGACTGACTTTATTTCTATCATTCGTCTCCAGTTATTTTTGAGAATTAACATTGAAAATGTTTGGTCACCATTATGGTGATCAGTGTTTGCTTTAGTTGGGCAGTTTGACTCTTGACTCTATGTCAGTTTGTGGTTTTTGTAATAGTGTTTACCAGAACAAATAATTTGTTACAAAAGAGACGATTGATGAATTTCATCATTGACCTAAAGTGGTTATTCGTTATTAATAAATTGTCACCAGGGGTCCGTTCTTCATACCTCGCTTAATACATCTGAGATGATTTGACAGATCCCAGATCTTTTAATCGTGATAACTGATCTCTGGCTAATTTGGTTCTTCAAACAATTTGCGGATTGGATTAAAATATCTGGATTAAATTATCTGGATTATAAATTATTGCAGATTACTGCACGTTCCTGTGTTCCCTGAAGAGGGCAGATGCATCGAAAGGTATACTCGAAACCACGATCAGTAATGCAACGATTGGCTGGCGGCAAGACAGCAACGCAATGACATCATGTAATTAAAAAACCCACCTGGCAAAAAACTTGGCAAATAAAAAAAAAAAGAAAAAAAAAAGAATTTCTGGACCTTTATAAGGAAACCAACATAAATTATAATAGATAAATGAAATGTGCACTGTTTTTTTTTTTTTAAACATGATTCCCAATTATTTATATTCACGATTTTATAGTATTTGTACACCCTTTACATTTTTATTTCAATGTTGTAATTAGCAATTCATTTAATTTTTTTATTCAATTTGAAGCAGATTTGTTACGTGACAGTATTAAAGTTTCTTAAGGGTCAAGATAAAGTTATCTGTATCTCCTGCGCTGCATCAAACCATCCCATAATATCCGTCATCACTCAAATTAGTGCAGGGCTAATAATAACTGTACAACGCGTGTAAACCTCCAATAAAATTATAAAGTAATTATTCCAACACAAATAAATCTCTCAAATCAAGTGTCTGTGTCTACAGTATTATACACAACATTATAATATTATTTTCAAATACATTTTTATTTTATTATTATTATTATTATTAAAAATTATTATTGCCCCAGGTTCAGTAAGGAACTCTTGTAATAAAGTAGCAGTGGTTGGGACAAATTTTAGGTATCAACACTGCTTAAAAAGATGCAATCTAATCCTGTTTACATGAAATAAGCTGCTCCCGAGCAGGTTTGATCTTACGGACCTGTTGCTATGACAGCAAGTCCAGGATGAGCTTCGAAGAACCAAACAATCCAAGATCATGCCAAATCGTCAACAATCAAATCCAGCTAACTGAGTTAGTGACGTATGAAGAACAGACCCCAGCAATGCTTTCTTGAATACATTCTGAATTTTGATTTTTAAATACATTGCGGGGAAATGTAGACACACACAGTCATCAAGAATCAGCATATGAATCTCAAGAATGGTGACATGCTTCATGCTGCAATGCATGCTGGGAGTCATGAGTTTTATACTATGGTGGCTCCCGGCATGCATTACGGCATGAAACATGTTCTTCAGCATGATTCGTAACATTTGTTTGTCCTAAATTAGATTTTGAATGTCCAGCACAGATGTTTCCTTTGCCATAATATTCATATTGTTTCAGTAGATCCAAAAGCGATAGGAAATAATAAAGGGCATGAGAAATGTTGAGTTATAACGAACCACAGATATAAATAATCCCATCCAGGCACAGTTTACATAAATTCTTGATATGCAAGAAATAATTGATGCTCAAGAAGCAAATAATTATCTCAAGAAAGAGTGCTGTGTACTCAATATGTCTAGAACTTGGTGCATGACAAAACAAAAGGAGAGCATGTAAGCACAGGTGCTCAGCAGATCTACTTTTGTTTGTCTATGTTTATATACAGTTTTGGTAAAACATTTCTGCAAATCGTGGCTATCCTCTAAACTAATGGCCTCATTGCCTGCGGCCTGATGGTCAAAATCTGGTTCACCAAAGACTCCCACAGAAAGTGAGACAAAAGCAAACACATGCTGTTACTTTAAAGTGAAGATGTCGCAGCAGTGTGAAGGCGACAGACTCGGTTCATGTTTATTTTGGGCACATTGCTCTGACCCTGCCCGTTGCCTGCTGTGTGCCACGGACAGCTCCAATGATGTGGCTTTACTTTGATCTAGCATGAGATATAGCTTATTACCTTCCAATCTGGGGACAATAATCCCCCATATGTCTCCCCCTACTGGGCTACATCGCAGGGTTTGACCTTTTGCTGTTATTCCCCAGCTCACAGGACACCCATGATTCCAGTAACCTTTCTAGAGGACAGCAGGATGTGTCCATTTCTCTCACATCCATCTATAACAATGAAACTAATGCTGACAGCTCTACAGGGAGAGACTAATAAACTCTTTTGTTGTTGCTGTGACCGCTATATAGCAAACTGCTTCTAAAGGGAATACAATACCCTTGTGCATGCTTACCGGTTGCCCTTGTCTCATCACAGTGGAAGCTGTGTAAAGAATAGCTGTTCATACACCAGAGTTATCAGCGGTGAATAGTGTGATTAAAGGGGTAGTCGAAACAAAACTGAACGTCCATTATTTGCTCACCCTTATGTAATTTCAAAGCCCATATGACTTATTTTCTTCTGTACAACAGAAAGGGAGAAATTTTCAGTAATATCCTGGTGGCTTGTTCCGTGAAACTACAATCAATGGGGAGCTTTCAGGCTTCAAAATGTAAGCAAAGGCACAATAAATGCATCAAAAAAGTGGTCCAACTCATGCATTATATTTCATAGCTTTGTGTGATGAACAGACTGATAACTGTTGCAACCAGATCATTAAGTCAGGGAGTTGAACTCAAGAACTGGATCAGTGAATCATTTAGACCGGTTTTGTGAATTGAATAAGCCGATTCATTGAAATGATCCACCTCAAAAGAACGATTTATTAACAAATCAGACATTGAACTCTCATGAACGGCCCTGATAATTACTGTTGCAACCGGATCATTGAGTCAGGGAGATGAACTCAAGAACCGGGTCAGTGAACTAATCATTTAGACCGGTTTTCTGAATTGAATAGGCCAATTCATTGAAATGATCCACCGCAAAACAATTTATGCTTTATGCTATTTATAGGCTTTTGAAAAAAAAAACAAAAAAAAAACACAGTTTTAAACCACCAACCTGATTTAAACCAGTTTTGTGAATTGAATAAGCCGAATCATCTAAATGATTCAATGCAAAAGAATGATTCATTTGTATCGCTCAGCCGAATTGGTCGGGTTACAAGAGTAAAAGGGGGTCAGATCTTACTGTGTGAGTATTCAGGTGTTTAAAAGAATAAGACGTAAAACAGAGGTTAAAGTGGATAAGAACGGTATATTTACAATCTTCACATGAGACTTTAAAACAACACAATATAACCAAGAAAACTCAGGCTGTTAAAAGCATAGTCTAATGCACCATACCCTAAAACAGTCCAAGCATCCTAGTGTGCTGATAAATCCCAATGTGAGTGATAATCCAAAAGGTTTGAAGGTTGTGATTGGAAGGGAAAGTCCACAAGATAGTATCGGTGATCACCTGGTAGTGGATGTATTTGGTGACTCCTTGATTGGGTCCCTTTGTACAGGTGTATTTCCTGTTTCCTGTCATGTGATCGCTCACATGACAAGCCAACCATACATTTCTTAAAGACATACACACTGTTGAGAGGAACAAAATGGACTAAGAAAACATGTAAACCAAATTAAAACTATTATATGTCTCTTATGTGACAGTGTCACACATTAACAAATCGGACATTGAGCTATCATGAACTCTCAGATTTTCAGTAAAAAAAAAACGACTTAAATTTTGGTCTGTTCGTCACACGAAACTATCGTGACTTTAGAAGACTAATATAGCAAAATGAGACTAAATATGATATGGTTAATGGCGTTTTTGAGCTTTATAGCCCTAGTCCTCATTCACTTTTATTATATTGACAAGAGTAGCGAACATGTCCACAATTGAACTAAAAAGAGGAAACAACTGAATAAAATATGTTCGTAAATTACTAAATTGTGAGAGCGAATTCTTAATTCGTGTCCACAATGTCTTTCTTTTTGCATGCCGTGTGCAGGACTCCATAGTTCAGTCATTGTCATTTCAATGTCGATGACATGAGGGTGAGTAGACAATGACAGAATTGTATTTTATATGGTGAACTATTCCTTTAACATCCCTATGATTCAGACAGCTTGAGTCTGTAAATGTAATGGTTTGTGACTTTGTGAGTTTCCTATGAGATTTGTAAAAGTAAAATACAGACGCAATATATTAGGCTCGAGAACAGAGGAGAAACCAAGGTTAGATCGCAGGTCGCAGATGAGGTACGTCTGTTATGACTAGGGAAGCAGCTCTCGTTGTCTGTCCATATCTCTATTTCTCTTTGGCTTTGTGTAATGATGCCACATGGGGAACTAAATAATGAGAAGTGAGCACTGATTTCAAGTGCTATAGAAACAGATGAGTGTTTATAGTTGTGCTTCCAATGGCCTGGTATGACCAGGAGAGAGAGAGAGAGATGGAGAGAGGGAGGGTGATTGAGTGTCCCTTGAGTTCTCGCTCAGGAAGGTATGTTGGGCAGATGGTCGGGCTCCATAAAGAGACTTTCTTCTGTCCTTCACTCTGTGTCCAAATACAGTGACCTCAAAAGTATACAGTACAGTATAGCACTTAATAATCTATCTTTGCATTATATACAAAATATCAAAGCTGCATATTCAAACAAAAGATGCTAGAGCTTTTTCAGAACTATCTTCACATTTCTGTGCCAATTTTTTAAACCGAATATTCCCTATGTGATTTAAAATTTTCTCAAGTTCACACAGGTGTGGTTCATTAGCTATGTACATGTTTCATGTTTTACTTGAAAAGTGCTTGCTCTGTCTTTCTTGCATTTGGTTTGGTATTTTGCTGTATAATGCAATGGCATTCTTAAGTGTCCAAATACTTTTGGAGGCCACTGTGGAAAATGGGGAAGGAATGACAGCACTAATAATTAAACATAACTGCAAGCAGCAATTATTGGGGCCAAGCACAAAGAACACGACAAGTCATGCCAACATGGCTGGTAGCATCAGACCAAGTGCAACAACGAGCAAGAAAAGACATTTTAAGAGGATTTTAGGCAAAATGGCTGAAAATTCATAAATATAATATAATGGTTTATCACTTTTGACCAATAGGTGGCGCTTTGACCAAATTGATGCGGTGTGGTCAGAGTAAGGTGACAATGACACATGCAACGTTTGGTGTCAATATGCCGAAGCATTGCCGAGATACAGCCTCAAGAGTCGTTTTGTCATCATGTTTAATTTTGTTACTCTGCTATACGAAAACGGTTTTGTCTATCGACAAGAAATCCTTAACTTTTTCCTGGCAGGGTCTGAAGATGATACAATTTGATTTTGGTGAAAATCGGACCAACGGACTAGGAGGAGTTAGAAAATGTAGGTCTTTAAAGAAAAACAAAATCGCGGACAGGAAGTTTGGCCAAATATGGCAAAATTGGTATCTATGTTCTCAACATGACTCAAGGAATCTATTAAGACCAGATTAATTATAACAGGCTAATTTAATCAAAAGTTATAAGAATTTTTGGAAATTTCGTTATAACTATGCCCCGAAACTTTTTGAGTAACTTCAGGGCATGGTGCCGAAGACACATACCGAGTTTCGTAACAAAACGGCAATGCGTTCGAAAAATATAGCATTTTTTGTCAAAATTCAAAATGGCCGACACCCAAAATGGACGATATGGGAAAATTGGATATCATATGACTCGGCCTAAATCACAGAATCTAAAAATGGGTGATTTTTGGCATAAGCGTTCAGAAGTTATAAGCAAAAATGTCAATTTTTCATATCTCCTGACCACTAGGTGGCACTGTGCTGTAACTGTGCAGGTAGCCTCAAGTCATGGTTGTCATAACACACACCAAGTTTGGTCAGAATACGCTAAAACGTTGAGGAGATATAGCCTCATGTCCATTTTGACTTTGTCGAATTCGTTTGTGTGTTCTTCAAGAATGGTTTGACGAACTGACTTGAGTTTCATAACTTTTTGTCGCCATAGTCTGAAGATGATTTGGTTCAATTTTCGTGAAAATCGGAGCAACGGCCTAGGAGGAGTTAGAAAAAGTTTTTTTTTCGGAAAATTAAAATTTTCATGATGGAAAATGACGTTTGAGAATTTTGTTACGGTTCAAAAGTTGAAAATTTGGACAGTTGGTGGCGCTAGAGGGATTGAGTTAGAGACTCCAAATTTGCTATGGTGACAGTTCAGACTGTCCTCTATCTTTGTGCCAAATTTCATAACTTTCCCACGAGCGGTTCTATGGGCTGCCATAGACTTCAAAAGCGGAAGAAGAAGAATAAGAATGGCAACGATTACAATAGGTTGCTACACACCTTCGGTGCTTGGCCTCTAATTAGATGGGAATATGGTACATTCATTGACTTGCACCTGGAGAAAAAAAAAAGTAATTTGTGTATTTTTATGTATACTTTGGAGAGAGAGAGATGAAAGTAGATCTAACTAACCTCATTAAGGTGATGAAAGCTGTTTAATCAAAAGCTACATTTGTTTTGTAACAGTATAAAACACTTTCAAATAGAACCAAGTTGGACTCGTACTTACGAACAGCAGGGAGAGTGTGTTAGGACCATTACGCCAAATGACCTGAGTGTTTGAAGACAGGGTTAAAAGAGAGGAGAAAATGAGGGATGAGAGACGGAGAAGAGAATCCAAGGAACAATGAAGGAATGTAAATACTTGCGGTGTCTTTGTTTGCAGTTAAATCCACCTGTCAGAGCAGATGGACGACGTCGGACGGGGGGTGTTTTTACTATGCGATTCAATTTGATTTTGTAAACAGGGGTCATGACATGAACTGGATTTAATTGGCATGTCAATATTTAGAGGTTAATTGCACATCATTTCTACTGAGTGATTTTGTTGCTTTTCCAGTAAAATGCTTTACTGGACTCCAAATAAAGTTTAATTATAATATTTATATCAGTTAGTTTCAAGCGATATGTCATAGATAGATGATAAATAGATTTTTTTCACTAAAAGGGGAATTTGGCATATAAATCCCTCTGGTGCGCTTTGCTCATTTTTGACCAAAATAAAAAAAAAAATGAAAAAAATGAAAAAAAATTTCTTTCTTTTTTTGGGGGGGATTTTTTACTTCATCGGAATGGTACAAAACTTGGTAAAGGTTTTGGCACTTTCTCTGTGAACACACACACACAAAAAAATCATGGACATGATTGGAAAAGGTTAAAATGAGCTCATTGGAAATGAATGAGAGACTAATTTCATCTAGTGGAAACTTTTGGTACTGCGCCCAGACAAAATCTGACTGAAAGCTCATTTTTTGAGATATCTATATAACTTTTTTAGATTTATGACTTTTTCAGTTTTAGAGTAAAAGGTGTTTTTGAAAATATATATTTCATATAAAAATTTAAAATAGTATTTTTGTGCATTTTTCATAACAATAAACATTAAATTCTGTAACTTTTTTAAGTTCACTTTTTAAAATGTTTTTCACTTCAGCAATAATCTGCCAAGTGTCTTCTTTGAAAAGAGATCAAACTTCAGTCTGTGCTCTAAAGCATTCAAGATTTACCACAGTTTAAGTTGGAAATTTCATTTTCTGGTCTACGCTCAAAAAGTGAATACATGGATTATAACTACGGGCCAGTTGTTCAAAAAATTTAATCTGGATCAGAATGATCTGGATTTGGAATCAGTCCTGGATTTGGATTCCCTGGTTTTGCTATCCGGCATCAGGTAATCTATATTACTTTTGTGCCGGTTTTTCAAAGCAAAATTGGATTGGATCACCCTGATCCAGATACACTCTTTTTGGGCCAGTTGTTCAAAAAATTTAATCTAGATCAGAATGATCTGGATTTGGAAATCCCATGTTTTGCTATCCAGGATCAGGTAATCCATCTTACTTTTGTGCCGGTTTTTCAAAGCAAAATTGGATTGGATCACCCTGATCCAGATACACTCTTTTTGGGCCAGTTGTTCAAAAAATTTAATCTAGATCAGAATGATCTGGATTTGGAAATCCCATGTTTTGCTATCCAGGATCAGGTAATCCATCTTACTTTTGTGCCGGTTTTTCAAAGCAAAATTGGATTGGATCACCCTGATCCAGATACACTCTTTTTGGGCCAGTTGTTCAAAAAGTTTAATCTAGATCAGAATGATCTGGATTTGGAAATCCCATGTTTTGCTATCCAGGATCAGGTAATCCATTTTACTTTTGTGCCGGTTTTTCAAAGCAAAATTGGATTGGATCAGATTTTCAGATTACCAAATCTGGATTACTAGTGCTCTACGGTGCCCCTAAAGGGACATGGTGATGGAAAAAAATATGAGTTGGGAAAAAATAAAGATAATTCAATGCTTGTTCTCTCAGAAAAGTTTCGCGTAGCGTTCACCCGAGAAACCTTGCGTTCGCTCGCAAAGAACTTTTGACTGGTTCATCTCTTATAATTGTATAAAAAAAACACTTTAAATTTAATATAATATTTTTATTTGATATTTACAGCTGTTTGGGGATTATTTTATGGTGCCAAAATCGTTTTTACTTTTACTGTAGGCTACCGAAAGGCTTAATAGGTAGCCTAATGATGTCTACTTCTAATTTATTACTTCAACAATTAACTAATCAAGAGCAAAATAAAATAATGTGTTTATGTATTATATGATACAAATGTTGTTGTTTTTTACCAGTTTTAAAGTTTTATTACATTTTTATTCCTGAAATCCACCCTTCTGCTGGGATCAGTATAATCCTGATTTTTTTGGATAAAAGGTATCCCAATTTTACTAAAAAGTTTTGAACAATGCAAGCTGATGATTTGATCCAGATCAAAACCAAGATTGGATTTTATGATCTAATCTGATTTCAGAATCCTTTTTTTCTTTTGAACAGCCCATTTTCAAGATTTGATCTAATCCGATATCTGAAGTCCGATCAGATTACTTTTGAACAACTGGCCCTTTCAGATGACCAAATCTGGATTACTAGTGCTCTACGGAGCCCCTAAAGGGACATGAGATTGGAAAAAAAACACATTTCAATGCTTTTGCATTATCTCAGAAAAGTTTCGCATTCACCCGAGAAACTTTGCGTTCACTCGCAAAGAACTTTTGACTGGTTCATTTCTTATATTTACAAGCAGTGATAAAAAACACTTTAAATTAAATATAATATTTTTGTTTGATATTTACAGCTGTTTGGGGATTATTTTATGGCGCCAAAATCTCTTTTTTACTTTTAATGTAGGCTACCGAAAGGTTTAATAGGTAGCCTAATGTCTACTTGTAATTTATTATTTTAACAGTTTTGTATTTTTTGACCAGTTTTAAAGTTTTATTGAATTTTTGTTCCTGGATCCACCATTCTGCTGGGATCAGTATAATCCAGATTTTTTTTTTTTTGGATCAAAGGTATCCCAATCTTACTAAAAAGTTTTGAACAACGCAAACTGATGATTTGATCCAGATCAAAACCAAGATTGGATTTTGTGATCTAATCTGATTTTAGAAATTTTAGAAACTTTTGAACAGCCCATTTTCAAGATTTGATCCAATCCGAATACTTTTGAACAACTGGTCCTAGAGCACAAATATAATTTAGTACCATAAAATCCCCTAAAAATACAAAATATTAATTAAAAAACATTATCGAACTAAAATATAGTACATTCATTTCATTGAAATGAAAAAAAAAATCTGTCATTTTTGACCAACACGCGAAGAGCGGTTAAGTATAATTTGGCAAAAGATCAGTGTAAAGCTGTGTGGTTGTCGGATTTCTCTGTACGCAACACTACCAGTTCTGCACATTTTGGGCATGCACTCAGACTTTATGAGGTGATTAAGCATAAGGCATTCTTTCATAACGTTTTAAAGATCATGATAAACATAAAATCAATCAAGTGTGTCCAAACATCTGACTGGTATTGTATGTGCATTAGAATATGTGTGACTGCTGAAATGTGCGTGCCTGCGAGTGTGTTTGTGCATGGCTTTCCATCCCCGGGCCCCTCTCAGAGCTCTGCTCCACATTAACCCATCGATAAATCAGCTGTTGCTCACTCCTGCTGTGTGGCTGCACACGGCCCGCAGGGAGGGAGGGAGGGCCGAGGCAACGGATGTGGCATTGCTATGTCAGACACCATTACAATTCGCCTCACAAGTCAGATGGAAGTTTCTGCCCTCAAGTAAAGGTGTCTCGTGGGTCTGAATACTGCACACTAGATTGTGCTAATCACAACAGTTCTCAGCTAGACTGTACAAATCACCTTTCCATTTGTTTTAGGATGCTGTGATTTAACAACTGCCAATCAGTGACATACAAAAGTGTTTGAATATGAGTTTGTTCAGCACCGGGGAGGGATTTCTGTGGTGGATTGAAATGGACATTGAATCCTGTAGATTAAGTGGAACATAGCAGTTAAACAGGCATGTAAAGCTACACAGAATTAAACTGATTTGAACTCGGCTGTGCATGTAGTTTCAGGACTTGCTGCCTCAAAAACATGCATGATTGTATTGATTGATGTATCAGTGAATGCCAATATCAAACCAAATTTGGTAACGCTTTATTTTACAGTGTCATTGTCACATGTTACATGCAGTTACTATAGTAATAACTATAAATTATGAATGCAACTAACAATAAACCAAACCAAACCCTAATCCTAACCCTATAGTAAGTACATGTAGTTACTTAATATTATTCAGTACTTAAATGTATAATTACAGTGTAACAAAGACACCTTAAAATAAAGTGTAACCCGCAATTTCTGTATGCATTATATGCATTAATGAAATGCTTAAAGCACACAAAACTATATCATGTATATGTTATCTTTGAGGGTCTAAAAAGGATGACTGAACTTCAATTTTTTTTGGTTCTTTGTGTAAAAAGTGTCTATCTATTTATTGAAGATGTAAATTATTTCAGTCGAGTAGTTTTAATTACTCACCACAACTTTCTCACTCACATTTAGTGCTAGGCGAGTGTTCAATTTGGACTCTAGGTAATAGTGATAGTCAAAAGTATGCAATGTCCATTCAACCCATTACCCATAAGAAAAAAAATTGACAAAAAGTTATTTTTTGATTTCATAATTGTAACTTTTTATATCATGACTTTGTCATAATTTCAGTTTTTTTTGCCATAATCTTTTATCAATTTATAATTATGACTTTTTGTCATTATTTCGACCTTTTATCTTATATTTATGATTTAGTATGTCGTCATTTTGACATTTTATCTCATAATTATGACATTCTATGTCAAACTTTTAGAAGAAAAGGTTCTATATAGTGCCTTAAAAGTTTCTGTGCTTCATAACATTTTAGGGGATCCCATTATGGGATACATTTTTTAAAAATCACATTTTTATTTTGATTACATTTTATGAATTAAACAGCTCGTAAATATACTTTATCAAAAGGTAACACTTTATATGAAGCTCATTATTATAAAGAATTATTCATATTTTTTATAAGTAGAAAATTATTGTTGGTTTAACTTAAAAAAGTAAGTTACCTGGTTGCCTTAACATGTTGAGTTCATTGAAATTAAAAATTTGAGTTAATACAACAAAGGAGATTGGTTTAATAAACAGAAACTCTAAATATTATGTTATCTGAACCACATAATTATCTAAGTTGATTTGACAAATGATAAAAATATTTTTTTTACAGTGTATTACTATTCTATACATATATTTATAAAGACTCATTAAGACATACTACATTATAAAAACAATTTTAGTCACATTTATATTATTTTTATAATTACTTATGTCATGCATTTGCTTTTTCAATGCACATGCTCATAATCCATTATACACTGATTTACAAATGTTCAAATATAAAATAGTTCCAGAGACAGCTGTTTGCTGTACCAATTAGTTATAAGAACACAACACGGCTATTAATAACAATACATTCACTTACTTGACAGAAATGAATCTGAATTACTAAAAAGTCTTATATGTGACCCTGGAGCACAAAACCAGTCATAAGTCTCACGGGTATATTTCTGGCAATAGCCAACAATACATTGTATGGGTCAAAATTATCCATTTTTCTTTTATGCCAAAAATCATTAGGATATTAAGATCATGTTCCATGAAGATATTTTGTAAGTTTCTTACCGTAAATATATCAAAAATGTATTATTATTAGTAATATGCATTGCTAAGGACTTCATTTGGACAACTTTAAAGGCGATTTTCTCAATATTTAGATTTTTTTGCACCTTCAGATTCCAGATTTTCAAATAGTTGTATCTCGGACAAATATTGTCCTATCCTAACAAACCATACATCAATGGAGCGCTTATTTATTCATGATGTTTCAAAAAATGGACCCTTATGACTGGTTTTGTGGACCAGGGTCACATATAATAACATTATACACTCACCTAAAGGATTATTAGGAACACCTGTTCAATTTCTCATTAATGCAATTATCTAATCAACCAATCACATGGCAGTTGCTTCAATGCATTTAGGGGTGTGGTCCTGGTCAAGACAATCTCCTGAACTCCAAACTGAATGTCAGAATGGGAAAGAAAGGTGATTTAAGCAATTTTGAGCGTGGCATGGTTGTTGGTGCCAGACGGGCCGGTCTGAGTATTTCACAATCTGCTCAGTTACTGGGATTTTCACGCACAACCATTTCTAGAGTTTACAAAGAATGGTGTGAAAAGGGAAGAACATCCAGTATGCGGCAGTCCTGTGGGCGAAAATGCCTTGTTGATGCTAGAGGTCAGAGGAGAATGGGCCGACTGATTCAAGCTGATAGAAGAGCAACTTTGACTGAAATAACCACTCGTTACAACCGAGGTATGCAGCAAAGCATTTGTGAAGCCACAACACGCACAACCTTGAGGCGGATGGGCTACAACAGCAGAAGACCCCACCGGGTACCACTCATCTCCACTACAAATAGGAAAAAGAGGCTACAATTTGCACGAGCTCACCAAAATTGGACAGTTGAAGACTGGAAAAATGTTGCCTGGTCTGATGAGTCTCGATTTCTGTTGAGACATTCAGATGGTAGAGTCAGAATTTGGCGTAAACAGAATGAGAACATGGATCCATCATGCCTTGTTACCACTGTGCAGGCTGGTGGTGGTGGTGTAATGGTGTGGGGGATGTTTTCTTGGCACACTTTAGGCCCCTTAGTGCCAATTGGGCATCGTTTAAATGCCACAGCCTACCTGAGCATTGTTTCTGACCATGTCCATCCCTTTATGACCACCATGTACCCATCCTCTGATGGCTACTTCCAGCAGGATAATGCACCATGTCACAAAGATCGAATCATTTCAAATTGGTTTCTTGAACATGACAATGAGTTCACTGTACTAAAATGGCCCCCACAGTCACCAGATCTCAACCCAATAGAGCATCATTGGGATGTGGTGGAACGGGAGCTTCGTGCCCTGGATGTGCATCCCACAAATCTCCATCAACTGCAAGATGCTATCCTATCAATATGGGCCAACATTTCTAAAGAATGCTTTCAGCACCTTGTTGAATCAATGCCACGTAGAATTAAGGCAGTTCTGAAGGCGAAAGGGGGTCAAACACAGTATTAGTATGGTGTTCCTAATAATCCTTTAGGTGAGTGTATGTACAGTAAGATAACCTTACAAACACAGTAAAGCTACAGGCATTGTTCATGGTTAGTTCATGTTAACTAATGCATTAACTAATGGTAACTAATTGCACTGTTAATGTGAATAGATGCATTAATATATATGTGAGTTGAGATTAATGCTGAACAGAGGTGTTGTTCATGGTTAGTTCATGTTAACTAATGTTAACTAATACAACCTTATTGTAAAGTGTTACCAATATAGAATAGTAATACTTAAGTATAAATGGAGCTATAATTCATTATAAGCATGGGCTTTGTAGAAAGAAAATTGAAATAACCCTTTAAACATGAAATTATTATGAAGTCATTTAAGGCATTTCTCCTTATATTGAACTTTTTGGCATAACCTGTTATATATAGAAACCTTTTTTTTTGTGTGTGTAGTTACGGTTTACCAAAGCATAATTTTTTCTTATGTGGTGGAAATGGTCTTCCACACAAAAGAGCAGATATGTTTTGTTAGCAGTTTAAAGTCGTGGCGTCAGATCTGAACGAAGCTCTCATTGTCAGCTTGTATCTGTGGATTAGAGGCACAGTCAGGCAGAGAAAAGGTTAGAGGGGCGCACAGGAAATGATCCTCAAGCTTAAAAACACACACATTTCACCCTGCACAGCTGGTAAACCAACCCAGCGCGCTCAGTAGAGCAATAAGAGAGGGAGGCCTATGTGTGTTCGGGAAAACATGGCAGATCTAACCCAAACAAACGGGAACTAGGAAGAGAAATTGATTTCATCCTTTTTTGCTATATCATTTGAATACTGAACCAAATTTAAGCTTATCAAAGAGTTTTTGTCTCTTAGGAGAGTGTTGCTCCACAACGATGTTAAGAAAACTCATCTGTCGGAGCGATAGCATTAATCAGCCCACTAATGGAGCCCGGCCTGAATCGTTTGGTTGTTTAAGTTTAGATGCGAAAGAAAAATCTCTCACGGCTTGCTTACATTTGTGACAACACAAACTTTGGATGGCCAAACACTGATTTACTCTTGCACGTCATGTTAAGAGTATTTATTTCTGCCTTTCGACATTATTTACATCCCTCCTCATATCTCTCAGTTCGAAAGAGCTCGTACATTATTTGTAATAACATCCCGAAAGAAATATCCCTTTGATTTTGATCAAAGTCTGATTATAATTTCTTTTAAAGTGAGAAGTGTTTGTTATCATACCACAACAGGAGATAATTATGATTGTTGATTACTCCTAACATTGTTTACGTCCAAATCAATGCGGTTTCGCTCAGCAAAAGGCTTAAATAAATGTCTTTACCGATCCCATTCACAAACATCCTATGCGTATTAGGGTGAAGTGAACGGGAAAGCAAACAGAACTATCAAAATCAGCATAAAAACAAAGGAGAATGCACAAACAAACACGTGTTATCAAAACATAAACACAGACAGGACTTCAGAAGGAGCATTCCTGCGGCCGTAGATAACGGCATGTGGGAGCTATCATGGTCCCATCAGCTCTTGCTCTGCTCCTGCTGAGGATGGCACCGGCTCAGACGGGCTTATGTCCGTTGCCAGCAGCGTCATCCTCATTTCCTCATCCTGAGCCTGTTTTCTCTGCAGTGCTTTGGACAGGAATTAGAACAAGCTATGTTCTTGGTAGGGCAGGGTATTGACACAAATTTCACTATTCGATTCAATTTTGATTCACAAGCTTGCGATTCGATTCAATTCCGATTCGATTCCAAATTGATTGATTGGGCTATCTGGTACAGTCGGGGAGAGTGGGGTAAGATAAGCCAGTTTTTACTTACTCTGCCGTTCAAATGTTTTTGATCGGTAAGATTTTTAATCTTACTTCTGCTCACCAAGGCTGCATTTATAATACAAATATTGTGAAGTATTATTAAAATGTAAAATAAATGTTTTCTATTTGAATATATTTAAAAAATGTAATTTATTCCTGTGATCAAAGCTGAATTTATCATCATTACTCCAGTCTTCAGTGTCACATGATCCTTCAGAAATCATTCTAATATGAGGATTTGATGCTCAACAAACATTTATGATTATTATCATTGAAGAAAAGTTGTGTAAAACATTTTTTTCAGGATTCTTTGATGAATATAAAGTTCAAAAGGACAGTATTTATCTGAAACAGAATCTTTTGTAACATTATAAATGTCTTCACTGTCACTTTTGATCAATTTAATGCATCCTTGCTGAATAAATGTATTAATTTCTTTAAGTTCTTTCCAAAAAAAATTAAAATTCTTACCGACCCCAAACTTTTGAACGGTAGTACAATGTTGCAAAATCTTTCTATTTCAGATAAATTCTGTCCTTTTGAACTTTCTATTCATCAAAGAATCCTAAAAAGTGTTTTACACAACTGTTTTCAACATTGATAATAATCATAAATGTTTCTTGAGCATCAAATCATCATATTAGAATGATTTCTGAAGGATCATGTGACACTGAAGACTGAAGTAATGATGATAAATTCAGCTTCGATCACTGGAATAAATTACATTTTAAAATATATTCAAATAGAAAACAGTTATTTTACATTTTAATAATATTTCACAATATTACAGTTTTTTTGTATTTTTAATCAAATAAATGCAGCCTTGGTGAGCAGAAGAGACTTCTTCTAAAACAAAAATCTTACCGATCAAAAACTTTTGAACAGCAGTGTATGTGGTCCTCAAGATAAGAGAAATTTAGGCAGAAATACAATGAAAGTCTCTGAAGTAATTTCAAGACGTTTCCTATCATTTTAAATGATTAGAATACATCTATGTCAAAGGGTTCTTAAAATATGGCTTCTTATAAAAAAAAGTTCATGTGGCTCAACTTACCCCGGGTTAGGGGTAAGTTGATCCGAGTCAGTCGGTGTAAACTGACCATCTAACTGAATCTGAATCAAACCCATGTGAAATTTTAAACATAATTTACCTCTTTTAAAAACTAATTTAATAATCACATTTCCTTTTACAAATTTTCTTAAAGCTAACGTAAACAACATAAAACCAACCAAATTAAGCTAAAATTTAGATATCTTTAATTGTTTGCATTTCTGAAACACCAGAGTTGTAACCTTCCCAAAAACAGACTAAATAGAGAGTTTGTTGAGTAAAATCAAATAAAAACTGAATTAGAATGAATGAATAAATGTCACCGAAACTAATAAACATTTTAGTCAAACGGTTCTTGGCATAGTAGTTCCCTTTCGAAAGGGAAATCGCATTGCGTCGAAGCGCTATGGGGAACGCCTCAGCGTGACTGATGACTGAAGCACCTGAACAATCACGGCAATCCTATTGCCCGCATGACGTCATACTAGTGCGACCCGGAAGTATAAAAGGGTCGCCCAGAGAACTCGTCATCCTCCATCCTTACTTACTGTAGTCACGTTTATCATCATGGCAAGTGACAAGCGTTTCAGAAAGTGTGCCGTTCCTTGTCAGAGATTTTTGACACCGGAGGACTCACACAATCTGTGCGTGTCCGGTTTGGGTGAAGAGCGTGCACGCTCGGTCCTTGAGGGGTCCGTTTGCGTGCACTGTGAGCGTCTTCCGATAAGGACGCTCCGCTCTCGTTTGTCCTTCTCGAGGGAAGCAAAAATTAATGCACCTCTTGATGAAAATAAATGCTGTGATGTTATTTCCATCAAGAGGTGCATCAATTTTTGGTTCAGATCATGTATTGACAATGCAAGAGTCCAGCACTCTGTCAAGTCTCCTCCAGCACATCCCAAAGACTTTCAATGAATTTAAGGTCTGGACTCAGAGGTGCAGATTCATGTGTGAAAATAATTCTTCATGCTCCCTTCCAACCATTCTTTCACTGTTTGAGCCTGATGAATCTTGACATTGAAAAAAAAAAGTTTTTTTGCTCAAAATGGCCACTGCTCCTCATGTAGTGTATGAGAATAGACCATATATGGCACCAATGAAATAAGTACATTGTCTATACTTATGGATTAAAATAATAATTTTCCATTTTAATTTTATGTGATGGGGTTAAGCTTCACAGTACCCTCCCAGACTATAATACGCCTATAAAAATATGAATAAAAAGTATGAAACTACACTGTTAAAGAGACCAGAATGATGTAATTTCTGATAAATGATGTCACATATGGGTGGAGTCTAAATTATAATATGGGCGGAGAATGAGTTCACAACTTTTTTTTTATAAAATCGTACATTTTTTAGAAAAATATTTTAACAACTCTAATGAATCCTTACAATGTTCCCAAAAAATGATATATACTTTTCGTTAAATATTTTCTACAAATTCAGTGAAGCGCCTCAGGAACATTAAGATAGAAATACATTGTTTATGATCAAACTTACTTAAATGTTTGTATGCATTATAATAGACATATCAAAATATTGCAAAAACCTTTTAACATAAACAATAATTCTAGGCGACTGATATATTACTGAATCCCAGGAATGACCCTGTTACCAAAATGCATGTCCAAACAGATGGTGTTAAAGTGATGCATGTCCAAAACACATTGTATAGCCATGGTTCCATATCCAAAAAACATGGTAAAACCAGCGTAGCTAAACAATAATTGGAAGAATTATTAAAATCCATCCAAGCTGCGGTTCTAGAATTCCCAGAATTTATCAAGCAGCTAATAACTCACATGCTCTGTTTTGCTCCAGAATTCCTAGAATTATCCTCTGCATGGAACTTATTTTGAGCAGGATTCTGATTTCCTTGGAGAAATCTGAAAGGAATATATGTTTCTATTTTGTCTCAGGTCTAAGGGTTCAGGTCTATCTAATAACATTTGCTTATCGTGCTAGACCACAGGACAAAGCGTGTTTTATAATCACTCTATTTCATGTTCATTCCAGCATTGTAGCGCCAAAGCAAAGTGATTAATGTAAATATTTTAATAAATGAGTCTTTCAGCTTTGCCAGAACTTCTCGTCTTGTTAGCGTAGATGGAGAAGAAACAGCTGTTACGGTGTACCGATCATTACTCAATCTTACTGCGAGAGGTATAATTGGTTCTGACTTCATGCCAAGGTAAAGCTGGACAAGCTCCACTGACTTATTGTCCAGGTCGGCTCTGTTGATGTAGACTTCTTCAAACATGGTCTCATTTCCTTGTTGTAAAGCCTCGGTCCGGTCAACCCACAGCTATGCTTAAGTCCATTACATTTCACCTAATGTCTCGAGTTGAACCTTGTGCTGTAAACGTGCAGTTCTTAATCTCTGCTAAATAAAATCATTGTTTGTTTTTGACAATGATCTATATTTCTCAAAGCCTCTGCCAAAGATTTCCGCAATCTCTTTGCAGTCCAGTCAGAAAATTTATTTTAAGATTTAAAAAATCTTGGGTTATTTTTAAGTCCTGGGTTGAGCCTTTTTTTTGGTAATTTTATCAGTGTTTGGGTAGTTTTTGTGTAACCCAGATCCTGGGTCAGACGCAACAACCCAGTGTTTGGGTAGTTTTTGTGTAACCCAGATCCTGGGTCAGACGTAACAACCCAGTGTTTGGGTAGTTTTTGTGTTACTCAGATCCTGGGTCAGACGTAACAACCCAGTGTTTGGGTAGTTTTTGTGTAACACAGATCCTGGGTCAGACGCAACAACCCAGTGTTTGGGTAGTTTTTGTGTAACCCAGATCCTGGGTCAGACGTAACAACCCAGTGTTTGGGTAGTTTTTGTGTTACCCAGATCCTGGGTCAGACGTAACAACCCAGTGTTTGGGTAGTTTTTGTGTTACTCAGATCCTGGGTCAGACGTAACAACCCAGTGTTTGGGTAGTTTTTGTGTTACTCAGATCCTGGGTCAGACGTAACAACCCAGTGTTTGGGTAGTTTTTGTGTTACTCAGATCCTGGGTCAGACGTAACAACCCAGTGTTTGGGTAGTTTTTGTGTAACACAGATCCTGGGTCAGACGCAACAACCCAGTGTTTGGGTAGTTTTTGTGTTACTCAGATCCTGGGTCAGACGTAACAACCCAGTGTTTGGGTAGTTTTTGTGTTACTCAGATCCTGGGTCAGACGTAACAACCCAGTGTTTGGGTAGTTTTTGTGTAACACAGATCCTGGGTCAGACGCAACAACCCAGTGTTTGGGTAGTTTTTGTGTAACCCAGATCCTGGGTCAGACGTAACAACCCAGTGTTTGGGCAGTTTTTGTGTAACCCAGATCCTGGGTCAGACGCAACAACCCAGTGTTTGGGCAGTTTTTGTGTAACCCAGATCCTGGGTCAGACGTAACAACCCAGTGTTTGGGCAGTTTTTGTGTAACCCAGATCCTGGGTCAGACGTAACAACCCAGTGTTTGGGTAGTTTTTGCGTTACCCAGATCCTGGGTCAGACGTAACAACCCAGTGTTTGGGCAGTTTTTGTGTAACCCAGATCCTGGGTCAGACGTAACAACCCAGTGTTTGGGCAGTTTTTGTGTTTCCCAGATCCTGGGTCAGACGCAACAACCCAGTGTTTGAGTAGTTTTTGTGTTTCCCAGATCCTGAGTCAGACGTGACAACCCAGTGTTTGGGTAGTTTTTGTGTTACCCAGATCCTGGATCAGACGTGACAACCCAGTGTTTGGGTAGTTTTTGTGTAACCCAGATCCTGGGTCAGACGTAACAACCCAGTGTTTGGGTAGTTTTTGTGTTACCCAGATCCTGGGTCAGACGCGACAACCCAGTGTTTGGGTAGTTTTTGTGTTACCCAGATCCTGGATCAGACGTGACAACCCAGTGTTTGGGTAGTTTTTGTGTTACCCAGATCCTGGGTCAGACGCGACAACCCAGTGTTTGGGTAGTTTTTGTGTTACCCAGATCCTGAGTCAGACGTGACAACCCAGTGTTTGGGTAGTTTTTGTGTTACCCAGATCCTGGATCAGACGTGACAACCCAGTGTTTGGGTAGTTTTTGTGTTACCCAGATCCTGGGTCAGACGCGACAACCCAGTGTTTGGGTAGTTTTTGTGTTACCCAGATCCTGAGTCAGACGTAACAACCCAGTGTTTGGGTAGTTTTTGTGTTACCCAGATCCTGGGTCAGACGTGACAACCCAGTGTTTGGGTAGTTTTTGTGTTACCCAGATCCTGGGTCAGACGTAACAACCCAGTGTTTGGGTAGTTTTTGTGTAACCCAGATCCTGGGTCAGACGTAACAACCCAGTGTTTGGGCAGTTTTTGTGTAACCCAGATCCTGGGTCAGACGTAACAACCCAGTGTTTGGGTAATTTTTGTGTTACTCAGATCCTGGGTCAGACGTAACAACCCAGTGTTTGGGTTGTTTTTGTGTAACCCAGATCCTGGGTCAGACGTAACAACCCAGTGTTTGGGTAGTTTTTATGTAACCCAGCTCTGTCAAATTGGTGCATGTCTTTAGTAAAATACAGGTTTGTGTACGTTTTATTTAATCTATAAATTCGTTATTGTGCTGTATATGGTTTTTAATTGTATGCAAAGCAACATACAGGGGCGCGATGTGAGTCGCCTAAACGAGTGTCACTTTGGTCTTTTCACCTGATGGAAACGCCTGACGCCTTGCATAACATTTAGTGATTTTATTAAAAATGATACAGAATATAAATACTTATGATGTTAAAATATGTCCTCAGAACTGTACACTGATTGTTTATGGACAGGTTATGGAGTCGGTCACAGCATATTTCGGCTACGAGAGAAACGCAGGACGACGGTCTGAAGATAGAAGTTCTTCCGCTGAACACGACACAAGCTCCGGCACGAGATCCAGCGCCGTTACTGTGGAAACGGGACAACAGAGACTGATCGATTACACTTAAATTACTTCTAAATGTTTAATTTTGACTTCTAATATTTGTTAAACAAGCTTAAATGTAGGCAATATGTATTAAAAACGATATAAAATATGCTATACTGTAAAATATGATCGAAAATAAAGGAATTATCATGCAAACCGGTGACTGTGTCGAGTATTTTAAAAAAGTTTAGAGGATTTAAGTTAATCCGTTGACATTAATTCATGTGTGAAGTAAAAAAAAAATAAGCTAGTATTATAGTAAAAATTAATCAAACCATTATGCTGGGTTTACCCAGCCCATGGGTTAAAAACAACCCAAATTGGTGTTTAGATTGTCTCTTTCCCCCTTTAAGTACATTTTGAAATATATTTTGGCACTTTGAAGGTTTACATGAAATACATTTTCAATTTGAAATATGTATTTCCTTAACCTGCACTGTTTACAACCTACATTTTTTATATTTGAAATATATTTTGAAATATATAACATAAGCTAGCATTAGCCCCTGCTGGTAGGTGTCATAATTACACCATTCTGATCCCAAAAAGACTGCGTCCACATGTATGATGTCCACATGTATGATGTCACCTGTCATATACCAAAAGTCGCTGGTGATGAGCAGCGGAAATCTCTTCAACAAAATGTGTGGACAGCATAGGAATGCTAGCATTGAACCCTTTTACTCAAACACTCTACTCTATTGGGGAACATGTGACCCGCTGTGGAATGCTTCTGCCAGGAGTGAGCCATTTTAAGGCCGGCTGGGCAGGGGATTTGCCTGTAGTGCTAATCTCTATTTGGCAAGGCAGCCGGTGGACATTACATGAAAAGGACTATTGAAAAATAGATTAATGAGAGGAGCAATAAAGAGGAGAGAATGAAAACGATTCATCATTTGTCTCGCTCTACATCAGAGAGTAATTGCACTTGGAACTCTTGAACCCCTAGAAAGGGCAGAGTTTGGACGACATCAATCTACTTAGTGTAACGCCAGTCAGACCTGTATACACTCCTGTTGTATAGACACACACGGTCATCTTTTCTTCAGTCTATCCCCTTCTGATCTGTGCAGATGTTGTTTCCATATTTATTTAATATCTATTCATCATCCGCGGATTGCGTTGTGATGAATGATGTTATTACATTTGTTTGCACAAACATTCCTTTTCATTTTGCTGTTTTATAAGCTTCCACATACTTTCGGTCAATGACGATTCAAAAGGTACATGTGTAGGCATATGAATTCCCACTCTCGTTCCAACCCGCCCATGTTCACTGAATGCATAGTCACACTAGAGAGATTATTATTATTATTTCTCTGCTTGTTTTTGTTCTATATAACCATTCAAAGGTTGGATCACTTAATCGCCTGCATTGAAGTGCAATAAAAGCTGCTGTCAGTCTATACAGCTCCACGCAGCGCATAGCAGTACAGTGAAAAGGCAAATCTTTGTCATACTGTCCTTCTCGAAGCCTAGAATTAATGGCAGTATCAGTTAGAGTGCTGATGGTAAAAGCACACACTATGCCTGGACTTGAAGCCGAGAGTAAATATTAGGACACGCGATGCAAAATGAGCAGGAAACGGAGTGACATGCATAGAGGTGCGTGAATGTGGTTTTGTGCGGGAGTGTTTTACTGTATGGAAGCAGAAGAACCTCTCTGATACCAAGGTGTGTTCGTTTAGCTCCAGGCGGTTGCCGATTGAAGGAGTTTTCCTCAGTGAATGGATCCAGGGATGATTAGTGGACTGTCAAAACCTATGGAAAACATAATGAAGGAAAAAGGCAGCTCGGTCATTCTACAAAACGGGTGAAATTTGGCATCATAGTTCATACGTGCAAAAATTGAATATTATATTATATTATATTATATTAAGTACGTCAAACGATTAATCGCATCCAAAATAAAAGTTTGTGTTTACATAATGTGTATGTACTGTGTATAATTATTATGTATATATAAATACACACATATGCATGTATATCTTTAAGAAAAATGTGTTATATTTATATACACTCACCTAAAGGATTATTAGGAACACCATACTAATACTGTGTTTGACCCCCTTTCGCCTTCAGAACTGCCTTAATTCTACGTGGCATTGATTCAACAAGGTGCTGAAAGCATTCTTTAGAAATGTTGGCCCATATTGATAGGATAGCATCTTGCAGTTGATGGAGATTTGTGGGATGCACATCCAGGGCACGAAGCTCCCGTTCCACCACATCCCAAAGATGCTCTATTGGGTTGAGATCTGGTGACTGTGGGGGCCATTTTAGTACAGTGAACTCATTGTCATGTTCAAGAAACCAATTTGAAATGATTCGAGCTTTGTGACATGGTGCATTATCCTGCTGGAAGTAGCCATCAGAGGATGGGTACATGGTGGTCATAAAGGGATGGACATGGTCAGAAACAATGCTCAGGTAGGCCGTGGCATTTAAACGATGCCCAATTGGCACTAAGGGGCCTAAAGTGTGCCAAGAAAACATCCCCCACACCATTACACCACCACCACCAGCCTGCACAGTGGTAACAAGGCATGATGGATCCATGTTCTCATTCTGTTTACGCCAAATTCTGACTCTACCATCTGAATGTCTCAACAGAAATCGAGACTCATCAGACCAGGCAACATTTTTCCAGTCTTCAACTGTCCAATTTTGGTGAGCTCGTGCAAATTGTAGCCTCTTTTTCCTATTTGTAGTGGAGATGAGTGGTACCCGGTGGGGTCTTCTGCTGTTGTAGCCCATCCGCCTCAAGGTTGTGCGTGTTGTGGCTTCACAAATGCTTTGCTGCATACCTCGGTTGTAACGAGTGGTTATTTCAGTCAAAGTTGCTCTTCTATCAGCTTGAATCAGTCGGCCCATTCTCCTCTGACCTCTAGCATCAACAAGGCATTTTCGCCCACAGGACTGCCGCATACTGGATGTTTTTCCCTTTTCACACCATTCTTTGTAAGCTCTAGAAATGGTTGTGCGTGAAAATCCCAGTAACTGAGCAGATTGTGAAATACTCAGACCGGCCCGTCTGGCACCAACAACCATGCCACGCTCAAAATTGCTTAAATCACCTTTCTTTCCCATTCTGACATTCAGTTTGGAGTTCAGGAGATTGTCTTGACCAGGACCACACCCCTAAATGCATTGAAGCAACTGCCATGTGATTGGTTGATTAGATAATTGCATTAATGAGAAATTGAACAGGTGTTCCTAATAATCCTTTAGGTGAGTGTATAATATAATATATATATATATATATATATACAGTACCTGCAAATATTTCGTAAATATATACGTGTATTCAAATATACATAATAATTATACACAGTACACACATATATTATGTAAACACAAACGATTAATCGCGATTAAATGTTTGACAGCCCTATTATATTATATTATATTATATTATATTATATTATATTATATTAGTAGAAATGTTGACATTCATTACCTTGAGTCACAATTACTGTCTCAACATATATTATAAAATATAATTACAATGAATTTACTAAAGGGATAGTTCACCCCAAAATGAACATTTACTGTTAAATTTACTCACCCTCAGGCCATCCAAGATGTAGGAGAACAGTAAAGAAGATTTTTAGCTGAAACCGTTGTCCTTGGTGATTCATATAATGCAAGTCAATGGTTACCGTCACTTTGAGAGTCAAAAAATCATATACAGGCAAATCTAAATTAATACCCGTGGCTGCTGGCGATTCACTGAGGTCATATGAAGTGAAATGATCGATCTGTGCAAGAAACCGAACATTATTTAAAATGATATATGATTTATTGGAGCTACACCTTGAAGTTGATAGAGTCAACAAAGTCAGCTAAAGTTTTCCAAAGCAAAATCACCAGCAACCATTCCTTTAAATCACTGGTAATAACACCAAATTTGACACACCAAGTCAAAACCAAATACTTATATATATTCAACTTTTTTTTCCTCCATGATACCACAATTGTTTGATTAACATTAAAGAAACAGACAGCCTATATATTACGATCTACTGTACCGCACAGATCTAATATAATGTTACACATCAGATGTTTTTCCACAACAGTTAACAAATGTTCACATAAGACATAACAAATAATATTTGCGTGAATACTCGCCAAGACAGATATTTTGAAATACTGTAATTCTGTGTATATCGCGCGTGTCTGAGGCGTCTGTGCGCACGCGTCGGATCTGCCAGTCAGCGTAAAATTGTTTACATCAGAATGAGTTTGAAAATCCTATTTCTTTGGTTCAGAGTCATGCTATCGAGAATTCACTATGAATATTCATAAAGTTGGAATGCTGTGCTTTAAAACGATACCAAACTTGTGCTGAGAGAGGAAGCTCCAGACGTTGAGAAGCGAGCAGAGAAAAACGGCATTTTTCATGGACAAAGGAAAGGTACTCCTCTCAGAAAACGTACAAATAAAGATACTTTTAGATCTTTAAGTGCTATTTGGAGCATTGGGATCGCTAGACGAGGGATTAATGAACTCATTTTTTACTTGTTTTGGCTGTAGCTCGTATTCAGCCCGTGCGCATTCCCACTCATTTTGCCAGCACGGGTCACATATGAATCACCAAGGACTACGGTTTCATCTAAAAATGTTCTTGGGTGGCCTGAGGGTGAGTAAATTAACAGCAAATTTTCATTATTGGTTGAACTATTCCTAGTCTATAATACTATAATAACTATAATACTAGTCTAATACAATGTTTAATAAAGTATAAACAATGCAATTATACTGGACAAGGCCCTGTTTCATACAATGACCAGGCTATTATAATGAAAGGCTGGACCTGAATGACTTCCATGCGAGAGATGATGCACTTCTCCTGTCTGGCTTCAATCATGGTTTAATGCTGTAGACATGATGCCATCAACCTGCAACAAACATCTGATTCATTTCTCTTTCTTTCTTTCTCTCTCTCTCTCTCTCTCTCTCTCTCTCACACACACACACACACACACACACACACACACACACACACACACACTCTCTCCCTCTCTCTCTCCTTAAACCTTCAGAACAGCTGCTCTGTTTCTCTGACATTCTTTCATCTCTTTACTATGCCCAAGCTAGAGCAAGATGGATATATCCCACACCCCCCCCTCCCTCCGCCACACAATCCCGAGTGAAATTAAGATGGATCACCATATTTGTCATCAGTTACAGCTGTGTTATTCTGGTGAAAATAAAGATTAATACTTCAAAATTACACATCATGTTGGGTTCTTCAAATGCCCAACTGGTTTTCATTTATCTTCTGTCATGGGCTGAGATGTTGTCATTGTTCTGAAAGCACAACTGCTTACATCTTTATTCATATCCAGCCAAATAAATATGTTCTCCTGTATTTTTTTAAATTCTTTCATTAATTTCAGTTTAGCATAATATCATAATAGAATGTAAACGTTCTGCCAAGTTGTAAAGTTGAAAGTGCACGATAAATAAAGTTATTGTCTCCCAAAAGAAATAATCGACTCTGAACCGCCTAAACAAGTCGTTTGTAATCTCGAATAATCGAATCTCACAGGTTCTACTTCACTAGAAAATACATTTGCATAATGCCCGCCTATGTTGTACGTCGCCTGCCCGTGAACAACTTGACCTGCCGTCAAACGTCATTTTACTGACGACTGCTTCTCAAATCTCAGATTCACAAAACGCTTGCTCGTGAAAGATGGGTCAGTACCAGTTTATGTGGACCAGCTCCTCAGAATCACAACCTGTAAGTATGAATAATTATTGATGTATATATTTTCTATCAGCTGTTCAAAATATGGAGTTTTGTGTTTTATATTGTGTAAGTTTCCAGCTAACTCATGTTATGACTGTCTTACTGAAATACTTCTGCTCATCATCTGTGGGCCACTATTACCTAAAACTGTGTGTATTAATGCAGATCGTCTGTCGTTCTTACTACTTTGAGTAAAGATAAAGGATGGAGCAAGATTTGTTTTACAAACGTTTATATTCCATCAGTCATTCACGTTAGTGCTCGGCTAACGTATGCGCTGTTATTGATACAGTTCTGTCGTGGAAATTCTCAATACGAATATTTGACTTCACCACGGACAATTCAAAACAACTCCCAGTTGTTAATATAATACTACAGTATCTCGAGGTAATTCCCTTCTCAAATACTTCTAATACAATTCAATACTTCGAGGTAATTCCCCTCCCGAAGTAAGGTGACGGCGTCCTGTCGAGAAGCTACTATCACTAAGTCAAACACACATGAGCACACAGGTCTTTAGCATCTATACACTCTCACCGTCCTTCTCAGGTGTATGCTGGTTTCTGTAGGATCCTTAATACTAACGTATTACAGCCTCACCCCGAGAACGGCTCTATAGTCTTCCAACACTATCACTGTCTCTGCTGTGATCTTTTGAGCGTAGAATCTTTAATACTATTCCTCAGCTGCGCAACATACAGTGGGGAGAACAAGTATTTGATACACTGCTGATTTTGCAGGTTTGCCCACTTACAAAGCATGTAGAAGTCTGTCATTTTTATCATAGGTACACTTTAACTGTGAGAGACGGAATCTAAAACAAAAATCCAGAAAATCACATTGTATGATTTTTAAGTAATTAATTTGCATTTTATTGCATGACATAAGTATTTGATACATCAGAAAAGCAGAACTTAATATTTGGTACAGAAACCTTTGTTTGCAATTACAGAGATCATACGTTTCCTGTAGTTCTTGACCAGGTTTGCAAACACTGCAGCAGGGATTTTGGCCCACTCCTCCATACAGACCTTCTCCAGATCCTTCAGGTTTCGAGGCTGTCGCTGGGCAATACAGACTTTCAGCTCCCTCCAAAGATTTTCTATTGGATTCAGGTCTGGAGACTGGCTAGGCCACTCCAGGACATTGAGATGCTTCTTACGGAGCCACTCCTTAGTTGCCCTGGCTGTGTGTTTCGGGTCGTTGTCATGCTGGAACACTCAGCCACGACCCATCTTCAATGCTCTTACTGAGGGAAGGAGGTTGTTGGCCAAGATCTCGCGATACATGGCCCCATCCATCCTCCCCTCAATACGGTGCAGTCGTCCTGTTCCCTTTGCAGAAAAGCACCCAAAGAATGATGTTTCCACCTCCATGCTTCACGGTTGGGATGGTGTTCTTGGGGTTGTACTCATCCTTCTTCTTCCTCCAAACACGGCGAGTGGAGTTTAGACCAAAAAGCTCTATTTTTGTCTCATCAGACCACATGACCTTCTCCCATTCCTCCTCTGGATCATCCAGATGGTCACTGGCAAACTTCAGACGGGCCTGGACATGCGCTGGCTTGAGCAGGGGGACCTTGCGTGCGCTGCAGGATTTTAATCCATGACGGCGTAGTGTGTTACTAATGGTTTTCTTTGAGACTGTGGTCCCAGCTCTCTTCAGGTCATTGACCAGGTCCTGCCGTGTAGTTCTGGGCTGATCCCTCACCTTCCTCATGATCATTGATGCCCCACGAGGTGAGATCTTGCATGGTGCCCCAGACCGAGGGAGATTGACCGTCATCTTGAACTTCTTCCATTTTCTGATAATTATGCCAACAGTTGTTGCCTTCTCACCAAGCTGCTTGCCTATTGTCCTGTAGCCCATCCCAGCCTTGTGCAGGTCTACAATTTTATCCCTGATGTCCTTACACAGCTCTCTGGTCTTGGCCATTGTGGAGAGGTTGGAGTCTGTTTGATTGAGTGTGTGGACAGGTGTCTTTTATACAGGTAACGAGTTCAAACAGGTGCAGTTAATACAGGTAATGAGTGGAGAACAGGAGGGCTTCTTAAAGAAAAACTAACAGGTCTGTGAGAGCCGCAGTTCTTACTGGTTGGTAGGTGATCAAATACTTATGTCATGCAATAAAATGCAAATTAATTATTTAAAAGTCATACAATGTGATTTTCTGGATTTTTGTTTTAGATTCCGTCTCTCACAGTTGAAGAGTACCTATGATAAAAATTACAGACTTCTACATGCTTTGTAAGTAGGAAAACCTGCAAAATCGGCAGTGTATCAAATACTTGTTCTCCCCACTGTATATACCTGACTCCAAAGTTGCACAGGCCGGGAGATCACTGGTCACAACAACCAAAATGAGTCTGTCAAACAGAAAGAAACGTGTACATTAAAACTTTACAGTTGAGTAAAAGTCAATGTCACTCAAGTTTCCTTCACTGTAATTTGTTCTGGTGATTGGTTCGTAATTGTGTTAAGCACCATTTTGGGTAAGTCTACATGGTCTTTGACCTGAACATCCATAGTCTGCGTTTTTCTGTAGTTTCATGTTAAATAACCCTTTGACCACTTCTGAGGCCATATATAAAATATTTCTATCACAGTTCCCACATGTGCACCGCAATAAATCAGAAATACACACATGGGTTTGTTGATGAACACACACTTGTTAATGCTGATGGTGAGGAATTACAGCTGCAACATCTCATAATGAACCTCAAAATGAATAGTCACTGAGAAACGTCCTGCTCGAGTCATGCTTGCGATGAGGGTTGGGGTTGAATAACTAGTTCTTCCAGTGTTTCATCATCAGACTCGCGCTCGGATTGATATCTTAAAATCGACGCCATCGTTACTGTCTTTACAGTGTGTGCAATCGCTGAGCTTTAGGAAGCCTCCGGAGCTGAAGTTCAGTTATGGTAATGAGCTGTATGCGGTAGACCAATCACAACAGACTGGGCCATCTGGCCAATCAGAGCAGAGTAGCTCACAGAAAGGAGGGATTTAGAGAGACTGATTCATCCATTGAGTCGTTTGAGAATCATTGAACAATGTGGGGATGTGCAATGTGTATTATGAGAAAATGTGTTTTTGACCTTTGATGCATGTAAACCTGTTGTAGGAGACGCCAAAACAGAATTAGGAGCCTTTAAAATAGCATAATGGGGGTACTCATGAATCTCATGAATTTAGTTAAGCTGTAATTTTTGCAAAGCTTGAAAATAATTTTGAACCATAATTCCCATTCTTCTGTTTGTGTTATTTCATAGTTTTGATGACTTTACTTTTATTCTTAATTATAATTAGAAGGTTTTATATTTTACCTCGAGTGTGAGCTCCATTTTTGTTTTGTTTTTATTTTTCTTGAATGAAAAAAAAAATGCAGTAATAAAAAATGATGTGTGTCCAGACTTGTAAATTGAGGAGAAAAAGTAAGTGCTTTCTTTCATTTCTTTCTGAACAGTGTGTTTGGGTTTCATTTCCAAACACTCAGCTGAGTCCTCACAGAAAAGACTTCACCGTCAACCTCTTACAGTGTCTCCAAATATAGGAGACTGAACTGGAATGCAAATAATGATTATTACAATCCTGGCAGAAGAGAGGAATGAATGTTTGGGTGAGCCATAGGGTGAAATCGAGGTGAAGTCAAAGGATTGCGAGGTTTTTCTCAGAACATTGGATGGACTTCCTTCTCATATTCAGCAGATACAGTTCAGTCCTCTCAGGGGTTTAATGGGCTACAATCTGTGCTTAGTAAGTGCCAGTTCACAGCTCTGAGTGTAGAGTTAGTTCTCCCTCCAGATTTACCCACAGAGTTGTTTTAGCAGCCCAGGTGGAGGTTTAACACATTACTGTGCTATAATAGAAGACTGTAAATCAGGTTGCTGTCAGGTCTGGGTATGATATATGCAGACTATGAATGGGGTCAGCTGCCTGAGATGTGATAGACTGCTCTCGCTGTCAAAACCCAGCACCGCTCAAATGAACAGAAGAGCGATGGGTCCGCTAATGTATAAATCAAAGTACACGCAGGGAACCTTCACCTACAATAATAATTTACCGTGATAGATAACTGGGGGGATGGCGAGTCCCTTAATTATAATATGAAACGGTAAGTATATGATTGTTTAATGATATGTCAAAATGTTTTTTGCTAGTGGAGAAGAATCAACCCTGATTCCTGATGGGGCGAGCCACAATCAGACCGTTCCCGAGCACTTCGGCCAATACTCTTCTGTAAGCACTCATAATCAGTTGTAATGAGTTTGACTGCTGCCATTTGCTCTAAATAGATGGAATTACCTCATCCAGGCTGAAATATATGGAAGCAATTAACGGCAGAGCTACCTCTCACAATCACTTGTGCTTTCGGAGGCAGAAGATAGATTGATGCGAACGTACATGTGTGTACTTTTTAATTTCGCTCTAATCAAATGGAATCTGATGTTTTCCTTGCCTTGCAAAAACATTAAAAATGGATCGAGATTCCAAGGCCGCATGATTTATTTGCTTCACAGTGCCGTTTGGATGTCAGAGGCTGCCCTACTTCCTGTACGAGAATTAAAATCTCATTTTTATGGCTTCTCCATTTGCAGGTGCATTGCTGAATGTTTTACGCTTATAATTTCACCGTATTAAGTTTATAAGGTAATGTCTGTGAGCCAAAGACTTGTATTTCTGTCAGATAGTAATGGCACAGTGAAATACGAGTCAATTAAACGACCCATGCAACTACACTGTAAACCTGAATAAGTTGGCAAAACTCAAAAAAATTGTAACTGATGTAACTGAATACCTCAAATGTTTTAAGTTTAAGTAAGCAGAACTGGCAGATTTTTATTTTGTACTCATACATTTTATATTTACTCTCCCTTTCGAGTGTCATGGCAAAGCATGCTGGGAAATATGACTTCCAGCCCAGTTTCAGTTAAATTTAAGTTGGTCTAAATTAAAAGAAACAAGTTCATAAAACTCAAAACAATAAAACAATGCAGATTACTTAAAATGTGTCTGTTTTGCGAACTCAAAAGAAAAGGGAAGTTCTAAATACTCATAAAAGTTCATTTGATTGAACTCATTTGTTTAATTTAAGTTTACGCTACTCAAACCAATTAGGGTTTACAGTGTAGGCCTATTTTAATTCGCTGCAAATTCATTGTTCATTCTGAAAAACGAATGGTTTTGTGAATTAAGAAGTGTGCAACTTTGTTGCAAATCTAAGATGTATTGTTTTACTCAGTTAGAGGCCGTGATAGTTTAGTATTTACACGAATCAAACTGGACTTTGCACTCCAGCCAGGTTATTTGAAACCAAAGTCATCCTTCGGAAATTGGGAGATGGGAACAAAATGCTACAGTAGAGCGAACGGCTGAGGAATTTAATATGGCACATTTACAAGAGCCAGATTATCAGAGCACGCCCGACTATATATTAGATTAAAGAAAACAGCACAAATCCATCACACGCTGCGTTGACATGAGAAGATGTACAGCTGACCGCACTCGCTCTCAGATGAGGTCAGTTTCAAGCACCAGTTCTTCCATTTCGTCGGATTATCGACGCTGATCTCTGGCCTGGACGAACCGTGTCCACCGCATTGGCTCCGGAGCGGTAGACCAGACTCGTTTACGTTGGCCAGCAACAGTGTGTTACGTATGTGTGTTCATAGTGGACAGCGGCCATAACATGATAAGCAGAATAATTTATTGGTTTGAAGCCTGTTTAAGAGCAGAGGACATAGGGAAATGTGGGGAGTCAGTATAAGCAGCTGGCCTTGAAAATTACTCTCGGCAATCACAGGGTGCAACATAAGCCAAACGTGATTAAGTTCAATCCCATTCTAATAAAGGCACACATATGGAACCCTAGCTGGGGTTGGCAGAGGCCCCAGTCAAACAGTGCCCATTTAAAACGCTCCCAGGGTCGCCTCCCCTTTCACCAGCCTCAGCTACTAATACCCCTCACAGTGATTGTGCTGGTGTTTGTTTACTCCATTCTTTAGAGGAAAACCTTTCACTCCCACCTCGGCCGCTCAGATTTGCAGCAATTACAGAGACTCATGTTAACTTTTCCCAAAGTGCTTAACTCCAGATTTTATACTGTAGAAACTACCAGATTCCTACCAGCAAAATAAGTGCCTTAGTCTCCTCGGGTCAGTGTTATCGTATTTAGGAGCTATTAGGCTGGGACAATGAAACTGTAACACTTTGCTTCTGGGCTGCATTTATCAAAGCTCTATTTTGTTTTATTTTGTAACATTTTCTAGTAATATTGTGTGAAGATGGATGGATGGATGGATGGATGGATGGATGGATGGATGGATAGATGATGGATGGATGGATGGATGGATGGATGGATGGATGGATAGATGATGGATTGATGGATGGATGGATGGATGGGCGTGCAGGCGGACAGACAAATAGATAAAATTAAAGAACGATAGAACAATAGATAGAATGAAAGAACAATAGATGGATGTGTTTGATTTATGAGGGTGTATGCTTGGCTAAAACCACAATTTTATCTAAATTATATCACATTTTTATTACTTGAAATGAAAGAGAATGCACACTCTATGCTTAAATATGGAGGTACTGAACTTACCTTCTTCTAAAAATAATATCACCAAAATAAATATATTTAATTTGGCTTGAATAGCATTGCTTCGCTGCGGCAGATTAGATTTAATTCAATTCAGGAGTTTAGGAATGTTATTACTCCAGTTTTGACCTGATCACCTTGAAAATGGGACAGCCAAGACACATTTATAGATTTTTTTATTTATTATTATTTCTTGTAATTGGTTTTCCTTCTATGCACAAGCTGAAATGTAAGACTATTTTGGCTTTATGAATAATTTGTTATTCAATTTCTATTCATGGCAAAACTTTGTGTTTTTCTTTAAAAGATTTCCCATCTTTAGATGTTTGCACTATCTCCAGCATCATGTCCTGTGTGGATGCTCTGAGGATTGACCTCATTTTGACCCCTGTAAAAGCAGGATTAGGCTGCGATGGAAGCATAATGCGTGCAGCTCAAACTCACAGGGAGATTTCTCCAATCGCTGTGTCCTGACTCAAAGCCAGGCTGAAGCGGAAGCGGGACTGTGAGCTAATGTGAGGCGAATGGCTCCAAAGGCCGGGATACCCTTTGTTACGGCAGCTAATGTCTCCTTAACAGCAGAATCCTTTTGGTGCTCGGAAAAAGGCCAATTGTTCCGCCGTACAGAGGAACTAATTATTGTTAAAGGCAAGTCGCCGCATCTCTTGCTCTCTGATTGCTTCACACTTGAAATGACCCGTGTGACGGAGGAAGAAAGGGAGAAGTTTAATGGCGTTATAGAGAAAAGAAAGAGCAGTTTAATGGAGAGGAGCCGAAATCTGACGGGTTAATGTCAGTGGAGACCATAAACCGCCGCTCGCCCTTTTGTGTGTGGCGTGGGCTAGATACTTATTGTCAGTAGGGGGGACACAAAGAATTTGACTGGAATTGTAAAGGTATTGAGATGTACTGACCCGTACTGTAAATGGACTTTTGTGAAGCTGCTCTCTCCCCAGCCTTCCACCCTTTTGTAACTAGCCGGAGCAGTGTGCTCGGTTAAATACTGTTTTGTCATCATTGTGACCCTCAGACTGTTCAGGACAGGCTTCAGGCATGTTGCCATGGAGAAGGTTGATGCAAGCATTCCCGTCCTTCCCTATTCTCTCTGCGTGAAAAGTGGCCACGGATTTGCAGAGAAGGAACAACCAGGCTGAAGAATCCGAGATCACTGATCGAGTCTGAGAATGTATTTAAATGCTAGAAGTTCTGCTGTAGTCCGCACCTCTCAAATTAGTCTGTTGAAAGCAGCGATTTAATTGTTTATTGAATTTAGTTATACATTTACAAGGTTTTCTCATGACAACATTTTTGTTGGAACTGGTTTTGAGTTAAGCACATTAGTTAACTATGCAAAGAATTTTAATGTTACAACGTGAGGATAAATATATTCCCTTAAATAAATGTTAACATTGTAATCTCTCTCTCTCTCTCTCTCTCTCTCTCTCTCTCTCTATATATATATATATATATATATATATATATATATACAGTGGGGAGAACAAGTATTTGATACACTGCCGATTTTGCAGGTTTGCCCACTTACAAAGCATGTAGAAGTCTGTAATTTTTATCATAGGTACTCTTCAACTGTGAGTGACGGAATCTAAAAAATCCAGAAAATCACATTTTTAAGTAATTAATTTGCATTTTATTGCATGACATAAGTATTTGATACATCAGAAAAGCAGAACTTAATATTTGGTACAGAAACCTTTTTTGCAATTACAGAGACCATACGTTTCCTGTAGTTCTTGACCAGGTTTGCACACACTGCAGCAGGGATTTTGGCCCACTCCTCCATACAGACCTTCTCCAGATCCTTCAGGTTTCGTGGCTGTCGCTGGGCAATACGGACTTTCAGCTCCCTCCAAAGATTTTCTATTGGGTTCAGGTCTGGAGACTGGCTAGGCCACTCCAGGACCTTGAGATGCTTCTTACGGAGCCACTCCTTAGTCGCCCTGGCTGTGTGTTTCGGGTCGTTTTCATGCTGGAAGACCCAGCCACGACCCATCTTCAATGCTCTTACTGAGGGAAGGAGGTTGTTGGCCAAGATCTCGCGATACATGGCCACATCCATCCTCCCCTCAATACGGTGCAGTCGTCCTGTCCCCTTTGCAGAAAAGCATCCCCAAAGAATGATGTTTCCACCTCCATGCTTCACGGTTGGGATGGTGTTCTTGGGGTTGTACTCATCCCTCTTCCTCCAAACACGGCGAGTGGAGTTTAGACCAAAAAGCTCTATTTTTGTCTCATCAGACCACATGACCTTCTCCCATTCCTCCTCTGGATCATCCAGATGGTCATTGGCAAACTTCAGACGGGCCTGGACATGCGCTGGCTTGAGCAGGGGGACCTTGCGTGCGCTGCAGGATTTTAATCCATGACGGCGTAGTGTGTTACTAATGGTTTTCTTTGAGACTGTGATCCCAGCTCTCTTCAGGTCATTGACCAGGTCCTGCCGTGTAGTTCTGGGCTGATCCCTCACCTTCCTCATGATCATTGATGCCCCACGAGGTGAGATCTTGCATGGTGCCCCAGACCGTGGGAGACTGACCGTCATCTTGAACTTCTTCCATTTTCTAATAATTGCGCCAACAGTTGTTGCCTTCTCACCAAGCTGCTATTGTCCTGTAGCCCATCCCAGCCTTGTGCAGGTCTACAATTTTATCCCTGATGTCCTTACATAGCTCTCTTGTCTTGGCCATTGTGGAGAGGTTGGAGTCTGTTTGATTGAGTGTGTGGACAGGTGTCTTTTATACAGGTAACAAGTTCAAACAGGTGCAGTTAATATAGGTAATGAGTGGAGAACAGGAGGGCTTCTTAAAGAAAAACTAACAGGTCTGTGAGAGCCGGAATTCTTACTGGTTGGTAGGTTATCAAATACTTATGTAATGCAATAAAATGCAAATTAATTATTTAAAAATCATACAATGTGATTTTCTGGATTTTTGTTTTAGATTCCGTCTCTCACAGTTGAAGAGTATCTATGATAAAAATTATAGACCTCTACATGCTTTGTAAGTAGGAAAACCATCAAACAAGTATCAGATACTTGTTCTCCCCACTGTATATATATATATATATATATATATATATATATATATATATATATATGTATTTACCGATCAGGCATAACATTATGACCACTGACAGGTGAAGTGAATAACACTGATTATGTCTTCATCACAGCACCTGTTAGTGGGTGGGATATATTAGGCAGCAAGTGAACATTTTGCCCTCAAAGTTGATGTGTTAGAAGCAGGAATTGTGATGGCTAGACGACTGGGTCAGAGCATCTCCAAAACTGCAGCTCTTGTGGGGTGTTCCCGGTCTGTAGTGGTCAGTATCTATCAAAAGTGCTCCAAGGAAGGAACAGTGGTGAACCGGCGACAGGGTCATGGGCGGCAAAGGCTCATTGATGCACGTGGGGAGCGAAGGCTGGCCCGTGTGGTCCGATCAAACAGACGAGCTACTGTAGCTCAAATTGCTCAAGAAGTTAATGCTGGTTCTGATAGAAAGGTGTCAGAATACACAGTGCATCACAGTTTGTTGTGTATGGGGCTGTATAGCCACACACCAGTCAGGGTGCTCACGCTGACCCCTGTCCATCGCCAAAAGCGCCAACAGTGGGCACGTGAGCATCAGAACTGGACCACGGAGCAATGGAAGAAGGCGGCCTGGTCTGATGAATCACTTTTTTTTTTACATTACGTGGATGGCCAGGTGCATGTGCGTCGCTTACCTGGGGAACACATGGCTCCAGGATGCACTATGAGAAGGCAAGATGGCCTTCAGTCCAATCGAGCATCTGTGGGATGTGCTGAACAAACAAGTCAGGACTTAAAGCATCTGCTGCTAACATCTTGGTTCCAGATACCACAGCACAACTTCAGGGGTCTAGTGGAGTCCATGCCTCGACGGGTCAGGGCTGTTTTGGCAGCAAAAGGGGGTCCAACACAAAATTAGGATGTCAAAATTAGTCATAATGTTATGCCTGACTGGTATATATATATATATATATATATACACAGTATCACTATCCATCCATCCATCCATCTATCTGTCATCATCCATCTATCATTCTTTCATTTTATCTATCCACCCATCCATCCATCCATCCATCCGAGTATGTTTTGACATATGCACACAAAGTTTAATATGCTTTAAAAAGTATGAATTATGCCCAGTAATAAAAGTGATGCTTGCCTTAACAAACACTGATAACAATATAATATCAGATGTCATGTCATCGGCAGCAGCATGAAAAATAATTACTGGCTCTCAGTATCTGCCACAATTTCTATTTCAGTTTTGTTCCCATTATACCTGTCCCATTATGATTAGTGGGCCACACTTCCACCTCATGACAGGACGAGCTTCACACTCCTTTAAAGGTGTGTGTGACAGGTATGGCTACTGGCTAAGAGAGTGTGTGAGAAAAGGACTGCGGGACCGCCACGGTCTCTGTGTTTGCTGTCCTCTTTTAACGGGGACCCGGTCATGCGTCTTCTCACTCATCATTGAGAGTCCCTGGTGTTGGTGATAGCTCAAGCCCCTTTGACAGAGAGAGGACAGGGGTGACTAACACCCCAAACCCCCACCTCCAGCTGCCAGGATAGGGCACACCACTGACAGAGGTGTCCTTGAGTCTGTCGACAGAACTAGCTGTGGGTGCTGAAGTACCCCTCCCACCTGCACAAGATGGCTATTTCCTCTCTTTTGACCTGCCCCCACAAACAGGCCCAAACTTAGACTTACACATAGACATCCAATGCCAGCTCAACACCATGACTGACTTTGTTCATGCTAACCCAATATGTCATTATGATTGGGCATGTGAACTTATAGTAGGAGATAAAGTCTGTTTGCTGCTTATTCTGTCAAGAACCGCCCACTTAGACAGGAAGAGACCATCTCATGACTTTTGCCCAAATGTTTGCCCTGATTTTGCAGTCTGGATGAGTCGACGCTAGTTGTTGAAAATCAGATCCACTGTGCAGATATTGGGCAGTCAGAGTTAGGGCTGTGTGATTAATCATATATTGATTTCGATTTCGGCTTTCAACGATTATGAAAACAAGATAATAGACGTGAAAAGATTATTGTGTCGGTGCCACATTCCGTCCCGCGCACCTTCCTTTCCTTCACAGCGGTGCGCTTTCGTTCTTCCCTAAGCCAAACTTAACATCCAAATCAGCCGAATAAGTGAGTAATGTAAAATGCAGTCTACTGTTGCTAAACTGCAGGACATGCTTGATATTAAACAGTGTTATTAAAAGCGTATTAAGCCACAAAAGAGACGCTGTTCCATAGGCGGCCTCCTGTGCGCGCACTCCGAGACGGGACAGAACACGCATAAGCGAAGTACACTCACCTAAAGGATTATTAGGAACACCTGTTCAATTTCTCATTAATGCAATTATCTAATCAACCAATCACATGGCAGTTGCTTCAATGCATTTAGGGGTGTGGTCCTGGTCAAGACAATCTCCTGAACTCCAAACTGAATGTCAGAATGGGAAAGAAAGGTGATTTAAGCAATTTTGAGCGTGGCATGGTTGTTGGTGCCAGACGGGCCGGTCTGAGTATTTCACAATCTGCTCAGTTACTGGGATTTTCACGCACAACCATTTCTAGAGTTTACAAAGAATGGTGTGAAAAGGGAAAAACATCCAGTATGCGGCAGTCCTGTGGGCGAAAATGCCTTGTTGATGCTAGAGGTCAGAGGAGAATGGGCCGACTGATTCAAGCTGATAGAAGAGCAACTTTGACTGAAATAACCACTCGTTACAACCGAGGTATGCAGCAAAGCATTTGTGAAGCCACAACACGCACAACCTTGAGGCGGATGGGCTACAACAGCAGAAGACCCCACCGGGTACCACTCATCTCCACTACAAATAGGAAAAAGAGGCTACAATTTGCACGAGCTCACCAAAATTGGATAGTTGAAGACTGGAAAAATGTTGCCTGGTCTGATGAGTCTCGATTTCTGTTGAGACATTCAGATGGTAGAGTCAGAATTTGGCGTAAACAGAATGAGAACATGGATCCATCATGCCTTGTTACCACTGTGCAGGCTGGTGGTGGTGGTGTAATGGTGTGGGGGATGTTTTCTTGGCACACTTTAGGCCCCTTAGTGCCAATTGGGCATCGTTTAAATGCCACGGCCTACCTGAGCATTGTTTCTGACCATGTCCATCCCTTTATGACCACCATGTACCCATCCTCTGATGGCTACTTCCAGCAGGATAATGCACCATGTCACAAAGCTCGAATCATTTCAAATTGGTTTCTTGAACATGACAATGAGTTCACTGTACTAAAATGGCCCCCACAGTCACCAGATCTCAACCCAATAGAGCATCTTTGGGATGTGGTGGAACGGGAGCTTCGTGCCATGGATGTGCATCCCACAAATCTCCATCAACTGCAAGACGCTATCCTATCAATATGGGCCAACATTTCTAAAGAATGCTTTCAGCACCTTGTTGAATCAATGCCACGTAGAATTAAGGCAGTTCTGAAGGCGAAAGGGGGTCAAACACAGTATTAGTATGGTGTTCCTAATAATCCTTTAGGTGAGTGTATATTGTGAGCTTCAGATACGCACCTAAACGGTCAAATAGCCTACACACAAAAATGTAGAAATGTCGTTTTAGTAATTATCCTCGTAACACAGTCGGTTATGTCTTAAGTGACTGTAAACACTGAGAAAGAGCACGTGTGTAACAGTATATTGGAGCCGTGCGTTAGCTCTTAAAGTGACAGTAGCCTAATAAATCTGCTGCAGTCATTAATGTTAATCAAACAACAAAAGACAATCACTTTCTGCTCTTGAATGAATAAACTGTAGTTTTAATAAGGATTAGTCTATATTTAATGTATACAGCAATGTTATTTTACATTTGATTACTTTATTCAGTTTCTGTTGTAGACTATCACTGATCTGAATACCACTGTTAGTTCATCTCCTGAAAAACATAAAGCACTGTTTATTTCATTTGTATTTTGTTGTGTTGTATTTTCTGTCAGTTTTGTTTGTAATTTAGTTTCTTTGTTCTTGTATTGCTGACTGTTTACTGTTTTGAGGACTTTTACTCACATTAATTAACCTAGTATTAGTTTGTGCTGAAGTATTGATAATTGTGAAATTTCACTGACATTTAAAATTACTCATATCATGAAATAAGACTTTGATCATATCACCCACCAATAATCGTGATTTCAATATTGACCAAAATAATCGTGATTATGATTTTTGCCATAATCGAGCAGCCCTAGTCGGAGTTTACATTTTTACAGAAAATCATGTAGTGTATAATGGGCAAAGACTGAATATGATTCCATCCAGTCAGAGGATATCAAACACGTTTGATATCTTGAGCCGATTTAAGAAAAGATTGTTTTTATTTGTCATGCGTTTTATGTTTCTGAGTGAGTTAGTGTATTTGGAAGGACTTGAAAGTCTTCTAGAATGTCATCCTTCCTCAGTCGCTTAATGTATGATGCCCAGTTTTTCTCTATAATCATTTACAGAGTCGGCAAGTGTATGATGCCCAGTGTTTTAGAAATCTGTTCTGTAGTGTATTCCCACCTTAACTGGTATGTAAAGTGATCAACAACAGCAGCCACGTTTCCATTACAGATTTGTCAATAAACAGAAATGTCGATTACAATGTCATGATTGCAAATGATAGCGTTTCCATTAACCGATGTTATGCAACTAAAACGCCATTTTTTCCTCTTGCGATAAGTCATTCCGAAAATGATGGCAACGGATGTTGGTAAGCAGTGTAGGGGAAAGTTACTTTGAAAAGTAATGCATTACAATATTGCATTACTCCCTTAACAAGTAACTAATTGCGTTACTTAGTTACTTTTTAAGAAAAGTAATGTATTTTATTTACGCTATTTAGACACGTTTGAACATGTAACCCAACCCCATCCCATCCCTAAACCTACCCATTTGTGTATTATATGATATAAAATACAGGATATAACAGGCAGGTACGACTGCAGGAACAATTTATTCAAAAAGTACAAACATTCCAAGTGTTCCGATGCCAAACGATTGATTTGTGTGAAGAAAATCACCAAATGCGATCAGCGTCTCCATCCGCCGAGGATCATGCGCACATTCAAAAATTGCCGCCCAAAGAAACGTTACGTCAGATTTCATAGTGAAATTGCATTGGCTCTCGTATGTCTCGTGACCAATTGCATCATGCGCAAGAGTCGTGTGTATCATTTGAATGAGATATTGAATGAGTGTGTGCGTTCACGGAGCGACGGGTTAGATCATCATTTCAGCGATTAAAACATTAAGATCAACTCTGTTCTTCACATAAAGACTTCAGAAGACTTGGAATGCAACATGAGATACTTTTATACTGTTTTTGGTCAGTTTTTGCAATAAATACCTGTGTCTGTACTTTTATTTGCCTGTTACGTGTTTTATATTGTTTAGAAGTGGGTAGGAGTGGGGTTAGTTGCTCCAAAATATAAAAGTAGCCTATAAATATTCATAAAATCATGTCTGCTTTTACAAATGCAAAGAATTAAACGCGTCTTGATCTGACGCATTGGGCAAACAACTGAAATCAATGGAGCAGCTGCGCATCGATATAGTGATGCCTAGGGGACCTTTAGCGTCTTCATTGTGACGCAGAAGGCACTTGACCATGCTTCAGATTTTGACGCCTTGGGAGTGAGAATGGGTTGTGCTTTTTTACACCTGGGCTGGGCTTGTTTTTTTTTTGTTTTTTTTTTTTTATAACAAAAAAAGTTATATTTTTGGATAAATGCAAAGACCCTTTCACACCAAAATTTAAATAATAAGCCTCAGGCTGAAGGAAATGCAAATTCACATGTGTACAGTAGAGGGCGCAGCCTTTCAGCTCTGCTGCCATTCTGGATGGAAAAATAGGACGCAGGAGAAAAAGTTGAACACTCTTACTTCAGAAACAAAAACAAAAAATCTAAAGTCATTTTTGCTTATGGTTTAACTGACTCATCGAAGGTCAGCAGCAAGTACATTGGTAAATAAAGTGAGATTAAATGCATAAAAATATTTGTTTTATTTAGCATATTTAAATATTGGAGGTTTGCATAGTACTCTGATTTTGCATTTCACTGTTTTTATTCATTTTGAGGAACACTGAATCTTTTTTTGTGCAAGTGAGATTAGTAAAAGCATGCTCACATTTTAGTCTAAATCTACAATAACCATCATGTTTACACACAATGCCTCTGCACTTATGATTTTTCTCAACATTGGGACCGGAGAGCTGTCAGTCAATAAATGGGAAAACAAAGTAACTTGTCTTACGTATTTGAAAATGTAACTCCGATATTTTGTTGTAAATTTTAAAAGTAATGTTACTTTACTAGTTACTTGAAAAAGTAATCTGATTACGTAACTCTGATTGTAATGCGTTGTAACACTGTTGGTAGGTTTGCGTATATCCCAGCCACCGCACTAGCCATTATTTTTAATCGAAGGAGACGTAGGTGTGTTATCCAAGCATTAATGGCAAGGAAAGCCCCTTATACTTGATACTTGTGAGCGGCCACGTATGAGGTGTGTTTCTCCCTCATATTTCTTGATAAATTGTGGCATTTATTTGTTGTTTAGAATCCAGTATTGCCGTAGGCTAATTCTTTTGTCTATTATGAGTTTAATAAAGAACTCCGTCTCATCTTCTGTCCAAACATACCACGTCATCTTTAATATGATCGACTTTTACATATGCCAGGTGACCAAGTTTCCATAGCAGTTTTGCAAAATATTCCTTTTTTGAATTGCCTGAAAAAGCACCTCATGCGAGCGTAAAACCTTTTTCTCATCTGGGTAGTTGACAAATAAGCAGTAAAAAATGCTTTTTTTGTAAAACACCACTTTTGAAGGAAAAATGCATATTGTTATGTAGTGTAAAGTCTGATGCTTGAGAAAGCGGTCACTAACTTTGTCAATTCTTTCACTGTTTTTTGAACATTTTTACTGAAATGTGTCCTATGGTGTGACATAGAAAGAATTAAGAATTTAGGGGTGTTGCACCAAAGGACAACAGAAATCAACACTTTTATAGTGGGTCCAAAAAAGTTAAATATTTGAACAATTTTAAGACAAAATCTTACCATGTGCACATGTCATGGGCTTCAGCAACATGACCTTGAATGGGGTCCTTCAACTAATTAAACTTGTCCCTGGAATTGCCTGATTTAAAATCAGGATATGGTGTCACACCGGAGGACATGGTTTTGGAGGACAAGTTCCTACGCTTTTAGAAATATATGGATGAAAAAAATGATTGTCATTTACTAAAATAGACACTTGCAAAATTATGCCTGAGGTATTTATTAACATTTGTATGTTTTTCTTTTTAATTTATAAAAGTTGTAATTTATTGAACCATGCTTGAGACAGTCACACCATAGGACAATTTTGAGATTTGGCTCAGAAATGTAAAAAATCTAAAGACAAAGCAGTTTTTATATCAACATTCCCTGTAAGACAAAGAAATGTTTAACCATTTATTGCATTTTAAATGATGACAATACTAATCATATTCTTTTTTATCTTGTGTGACACTGAAAATGCCATGTCATGTCAACAATGGGCCGTATTTTCAATTTGAGCAATTTGAAGGGTAATGGAAACGTGGCTCGTGTGTTTTATTTTACCGTGCCGTTTTGGAAATCAGATACAGCCAAAATGTCGTTTCCCAGTGGACTTTAAACAGTCTTATATATTGTCGGAGGTTGTTTTTAAAGTCAAATTTACAAGAAAAAATGTCGACCCTGTAGCATAGACTACTTGTCTGCGTTGAAAGTCTGGTTCAACACTGATAGGGAGAACAGGAAGTAATGAGCTTGCTACTACTATCTGCGGTTGTGTTTGGGCTTTAATCGACTTGAAATGTGATGTACGAGCATGTTGCTTCCTTCTCAGCGGTCCCACTTTACAAATTATTTTCTGTTACAGGCATGTATGAAGACACCAGCGTTGTTCTTGGCCCGAGAGCAGTCTCAGCATGAAAAACCCATGACAACAGCTTGGCTAGCTAACAAGGCAGAACTGTTCTGTATACGAACTGTGCACTTTCATCATTAAAGTCCTCTCAGAATATGTGTTAATCACCCCCACACTGATTTCTTGACTACCGCAAACAAACGAAACGCTGTAAAACCTCCAAAGTTGAACCGGCCTCCCTGGCTGGTGTTGCGTTGCGTTGTCCACTTTCCGCTTTCTTGACCTGGTCAACATGGAGAACATGTGCTTGCCTGGTGCTGCTCATGACCTCAAAGTGTTAAAGCAGAGCTAAAGCCAAGAGGCTCGTCTTAACGCTAACCCCTTGAAAATCCCTTTCCGTTCTGGTCATACCATGAGAAGCAATTTGAAAGTAATAAGGAACTGAGCCTGAAATGTTTTCATGTAGCGTTTCTCTCCATCTACGTCATCTCTGTTGTTGTAAAACCTGAATAAAACAACAGTCGTACAGACCCCCGAGTAATGGACAATTAAACGCTGGAAAGAGCTGAGCTCATTGTGCCAAGCACAGAGGTTTCGCTAGCGCTATAGCACGTTGCTATTTATTGGGTTATGATGTCCAAACAAACACTTCCCAAGGGTTTTTGAGTTTGAGAGACCAGTTCTTGTGTGCTTTTAATCAGAACAATAACAAGTGTGAGATGATTTATAGAAGTGTCATGTGTAATTGTGCTAAATTGCTCAAGACAAGGAACTTAAATTGATGACAACTATGTTAAAACTTTGGGTCAAGAAATAATTAGCCAGTGTGCTTTTGTTTTTGCAGTCAATCTTGCTCAACATGTCAAGAAAAAAGGGAGTCTTAGAGGTTTAAATGGTAAAGATTTTTAATTAGTTTATAAATATTTCTTTTTTTTTTAATTCAGCATACAAAAATGACAGTATGTACATCCACAGATAAGTGGTTCACGAAGGCCGTAATGGATCAGAGAGGTTTGGCTTTTTTTTTTAAGTTGGGTAAAAATATAACAAGGCACAACACATATAGTCCAATGTCCTTGCTGATATACGTGGAATAAATACAGGTATTCTCCCTCTAGAATTGATGGAAGCCATTGCAACGTTCGTCATCCAAGAGCCGCATTTGAAGTTCCCTTTGCGTGTTCAGCACTTTCTTTATCTCGTCAGTCTCTTAACTGGTGAAAGTAAAGTACCATCTGAGTTTTGAGGCCTGAATCCCTTAGAACTTGGAAATTCCGTCAAGCAATTCCGAAGGTTCTAAAAAGAGTGCTTAAAAATCAATGCCTTGTCAAAAATAGGGGAAATGGTACTGTGTAAGAAAATAGACTTAAAATCTGGATAAAGGCGCATGTTTTTTTTTTAAGTTTTAAAAAAAAGAGAGAGGAAAAATCCTCTTGAGGACGGTGAGCAAAAACCATGTTCATTTGTGCAGTAAAAAAATAAAGTCCAGCTTCTGAGTTGATATTTCTTTATAAAAGTTCATAAAGCCAAAAATAAACCGTCTTCTCGAAAGCATACAAGCTGGAAAAGCATAAGACAAAAGCAAGCCTTGTTGGTAACATGCTTTGGTTATCTGTGGCCATGTCAGGTAGACAAAGGTTATGCTCCACACCCAGGCTGAATATATCTAGAACAGAATCAAGTCTTGACATTTTCAGCTCGTTCAACCACATGTCTGGGAATTCAGTCCAGTTCTGTTCCAGATCTCCTTTAGATTAGTTTAGCTGAGAATAGGTACGTGTGACGGGGGAATTATCGGAGCAGACCGCAGAGATGGGCGGCCGACTCATTTGCACACATATTTCTCCACAGTCCTCTCGCACTTTTTGCACGTGACGTAGCAGCACCAGTGGTATTTGCAGTGGCAGCGCTCCACCACTCTCTCGGAGTAAGGGTTGTAGCCTCGGCCACAGCACATCAGATCACAGCTGTCACTGCCGCTGGACGTCTTATTGCACTGCCTGCGGAACAAACAGACAAACACAACTTTATAAGCAAATAATGCAAAAAAAAAGGAAGTCATAAGGAAGATTTTTAGATAATATACAAAAAAAATCTGTAAAAATAGGGCACAATGTACTGTAATAATTTAACAGAATCTTCCGAATTTTGCACTTCATTGCATTGTATTTTATACGGAAATATTTATGGATTTATTTTTTACAGTGCACTTCAGGGCTAGTTTTAACAGGTCATCTTAAAAATGCAATGCTTTTAGTGAGACACTTTTTTTTTTTTTTTTTTAATAGAAATATCTATAGAGATATTTTCCTTTTTTCTATTATTTATCATTTTTATATTTTTTTATTTGAGTCAATTTATCAAGACTTCATATTGATGAATTATATTTTGTAGAAAAATCTGCAGAAACATTTTCTATATTTTTGTATGATCACTTTTTATATTTCTGATAAAATAGTACTTTTTATAAAAAATGTTTTAAAAATATATAAAGTTCATTATATAAGTGCTACAGATATATAAATATTTATATAATATATCAACCCACTTCAATATTGAGGAATATATATATATATGTATTTTATATGAAAACCTGGAAGTATTTTCTATATTTTTTTATTTTCAGTTTATATTGTTTTATTATTTCAAACTATTTTTATCCAGACATTTAAATACAGAATTATTTTCCATATTTATCAATTATTATATCATATTTATCTATTATTATATTATCAGTATAACAATATGGTGTGTTTATGATTTTGTTTTACTTTCTGCTTTACTTATAGTTTTTTTTTATGTTTTATTTCTTATTTTATATTGATATTAAGGATGAAATTTATTTTACATTGTAAACCTTTTATATTTGTTTTTGAATATTTTTATATTGACATTGTGTGAATTTGTATCCCCATTATTTGTTAGTTGCATTCCTTGTATGGAAAGTTCTATACAAATAAATGCTTATCATTATTATTATTATCTTTTTAAATGTATAAAATATAAAACAGCCAATTTGTATCATTGATTAAAAAATTATCAATACTTTTTAATATTGAACAACAACAAACACACACACACACACACACACACACTTAAAAAAAACTAAATGACTAGTCAGTTTTTGGAAAACTAACTCCTACCTAATCCAGGAACAAGACTTCAAAAATACATTTACACAAATAGACGACCAAACATCTCTCTGTGCCCATGAGAGCCATTACTAGACATTACTACAGCGTCTTTTCAAACCAAGGTAAACATTTAGCTCAGCCACATATTAAACCAACAGCAATAAACCGTCTTATAGCTCGTTTAAGAGCCGGTTGATTCGTACCCAGGGAACATTTTCTTCTCTTGCATTTAAATCTAGCAGGAGTGGATCCTGCAGACGCCCTCATGTACTGACGCCTGAGGCATCTGAGCAATGAACAGCCCTGTCATAAATCACGCTCTATACACTAGGGGTCGGCCTGTGTGTAGCCCTCTCCGTGTAAGTGCATTGTTTTATAATTGTGTGGTGTTAATGCTCAGGGTGCTGAGAGACAGACAGAGGGGATGGCTACTATGAGAAGGAGAGAGAAGTGAAGAATGCTGTTATTTAAAACTAAAGTCTCTCCCAGGTCAACGCTGAAAGGGCAGAAAGGCAGGCAAATATGCTTTAGGACTCAATGAGTAGCATATGCTCAAATGCCGACCAGTCAAAAGTCAAAAAGTTTATAATTCATGAAGAGTATGAGGCCTTAGAAAGAAAGAAAAAAGCCTAAATGTAGTACATTTTACTCTCAAACACCTAATGTTCTTAACGTGATCTGGTTTTACCATCAGTTTTACAATTTAACAGCTGTGAGCAGAACTTTAAATTTCACCCCAAAGTGAAAACACATTTTAGAACACATCTTTTAAACAGCGCTCAGAGATTGTTTCTTGTTTCTTTAGTGATAACCATCATCTCTAAGCCTCTGGGATGTTGTTCTGTCTGAACTTCTAATGTGCCAATTTCATTAATCACAGTCTTGTGGCCCACAAAGCAGCGCGGGGAACATGGAGAGCAATGTAACTATAGATGAGATACGCTTGTCATTTGGTCTCTAACCATCTATCATCGCCAAATCAGATTAGAGAACCTATCTAGTTAGGGTAACACTTACGGCTCATTATCTTAATACCTTCCAAATCACAAAGAGAGGATGTGCAATGATAGCAGCTTCCTGACTGCTTTCTGACTTCCTGGGTGAATCTCAGATTTCACCAAAAAATCTAATAAAAAAGAAAACACTGTTTTATAGTGCTGATCTTGCGGTGAAACATGGTCCTGTTCTTCACAGGTTTCATGAGATTCGCTCTTGTTTTATGCTAACTGACCTTCTGTAGAACTGACAGCATAACAAAACGATTAAACGTGAAGACAGGAGATGTTGTAGTCACATGTTTTAGAGACAGGTATAGGGTGATGGGTTAAACAGAGGAGCTGAACCCTCTACATACCAGAGACCACCATGGAAGCGACACACACAGTTCCATGTTGACGTTGTCTATTGATTACAAAACACACCAGTGTCTTGTGACCAAGTGCAAAGCACTAAATATATGAACAGAGAGCGCATGTGAGTGGTCTTATCAGGACTAAGGCTGAGGATGCATGCTGTGTGTTGAGTGCACCTGACATACAGCATGTCTCTAGGTTATCTGTGCACTGACTTATATGTAAAGCTTAAACGGTTACAATGTTCAACTGAAAATATTGAGTTTAATAATTCTGACTGGATGAGCCACACTCAAAGACATTATGACACCTAAGTCCATCTACGGCAAATCTACTCAGTGGCCATCTTGGTGACGTCCAGGCAGACATTATATTATTTAAAATTAGCAATAAAATTAAATGTTTCTTCTATAGCTCAAATCACACAAAAACACTATAAAATAAATAATAAGTCAAATAATAATAGAAAATATAATCGGGGCCAAGCACAAAGAACAATCAAAATGCCAATCATGCCAAAATGGCTAAAAAATCATTAATACAGTGACTAGTAATATGATTTAATGGTTTATCACTTTTGACCAATAGGTGGCGCTGTTAAAAAACTGATGTGGTGTGGTCAGAGTAAGGTGAAAATGATACATGCCAAATTTGGTGTTAATATGTCAAAGCATTGCAGAGATACAGCCTCAAGAGTCATTTTGGCATCATGCCTAAAATTTGAAATTTGGAAATTTGTTTCGTGCTGCGGTATACGAAAATGGTTTCGTCTATCAACACGAACTCCATAACTTGTTTCCAGCATGGTCTGTAGATGATAAGATTAAATTTTGGTGAAAATCGGACAAACAGTCTAGGAGGAGTTTGAAAAAGTAGGTTTTTAAAGAAAATCACGAAGACACATACCAAGTTTCGTAACGATACGCCAATTCGTTCATAAAATATGACATTTTATTCAATTCAAAATTCAAAATGGCCGACCATGGGCAAACCGTTCAGAAGTTATCAGCAAAAATTTTAATTTTTCATATCTCCTGACAACTAAGTGGCTGAAACTGTTCAGGTAGCCTCAGGTCATGGTTGTCATAACACACACCAAGTTTGGTCAGAATACACTAAAGCGTTGCGGAGATATATCCTCACGTCTATTTTGGCGCGCTCTTCATTGAATTCATTTGTGCATTATTCGAGAACAGTTCAACGAATCAACTTGAATTCCATCACTTTTTGTCGGCATGGTCTGAAGATGATCTGGTTCAATGTTCGTGAATATCAGAGCAATGGCCCAGGAGGAGTTAGAAAAAGTAGGTTTTTTCAAAATTCAAAATGGCGGAAAAATTTTCATGACGGAAAATGACGTCATAGGGTGCAATCGAATCAAGGAATCAATGAGCCAAGGAATCAGAGCAATCTTGTTTCTAACCCTTACGGTTCAAAAGTTATTAGCATAAATATGAGTGCAAATTTGGACAGTTGGTGGCGCTAGAGGGATTGAGTTAGAGATGCCAAATTTGCTATGGTGACAGATCAGACTGTCCTCTATCTTTGTGCCAAATTTCATAATTTTCCCGCAAGCGGTTCTATGGGCTGCCATAGACTTCCAGAGAAGTCAGATGAAGAAGAATAAGAACGCCAATGATTACAATAGGTGCCTTAATAAAATTAATAATATGTGACTATTATTACTATACATTAGTGGGCAAATTTCAATCGTAAGTGAGCATCCCTATGCCCTTGAGCGCTTGAAGTGGGGACTTTGAAGGGAGTAGGGCGCTTGTGTGTCATAATGAAGCCGTTTGGAACGCGTGATTTTTCCCCCCTAATCCAGGTTAGCGGAAACTCCGCCCTGCAGCCGATTCTTAAGATTTTATTGGTCATGTCAATCACAGTACTGATTGCCTACACCTAAACCTACCCGTCACTGTAACCTTAACCAATGACAATAGCTGCAGGGCGGGATATCTGAGGAAGTGGTTTGGGGGGGGAAATCGCATTCGGAACGCACTTGGTGAAGGGAGCAATGAAAGACCACGTAATTTCCTCATTAGCTTCACATGGAATGTTACCACGACAAAGCTAGGCAGCGACAACAGGAATATCTTATCGTTGCTGTTAATATGATACAAATAAATGTACATTTATAATGAAGTTTTTAAAAATATGCTTTATATGTGTGTGAGTGTGTTCCCAATCTGCTCTTAACTTTATAAGTAAAGCATTAAACACATAAAGCATTAAACACATTTCTTACCATCATGATTCTGAATGATTCTGTTTATACGTTAACTCCAACTCTCCCATCATATCTAGATTTAAAATGAATCGCGAGGACTTGACCCTGGGTCACATGACCATAAACCATTAAATTACTTCCTTGAAGTGACCATTGCATGTTCCCTTTGCTAACTGACTTGTGGAAGGGCCCTTCGTAAAGGGATTTAGTTGTTCACTTTCGTTTGGAACGCCCCTATAAATGGCATCCCCTTCCGGAAGTGCCCTTCAAGGGTGCAAATTTTTTTTATTTTTGTTGGAGGTGTTTTTGAAGTCGGAATGAATTGTGATAGTCTATTGTGATGTATAACCAAGTGAAAAGGCTTCTCAAACAAGAACAAATGTAGGGTGGGACTTGATATTGTCAATCAGGAATTGATTGTATCATTGGATGGTTGTGGTTTGCTATTGCTGTGATGTCATGTCATGTGAGTGACAAGTTGCCCCACCCTCGTGCCAGTAAACACATCTTCAGAGATGTCGTTGAAGAGGGAGGGGACGTCATTTGGATTATAAATTATGAGGGCGCACAAATTTAAAAATAAAAATTGATAATTTCAAGGTGACTTTAAAACTGTGGATTGCACACAGTTGCTGAAAAATCATGTCATATGAACCAATAGTTCCATGTATCTTTGCCAAAGACAACATTACAGAGCACATTTAGACACACACATAACAAAAGCAAGAAAGCTGAGGTTACTCCATTCTTACCTAAATCTATACCTGAGTCTCCACTGATAAAGCAATAGGAATTAAGCAGGAAGAATTCATTGTGGTGCTTATCTGTGTGTGCAGTGCCGGTATCAGCTGAGAGCTCTTGGCTCTGTAAATAGCTGCATTACTCACAGACGGACTCTGATAACAGTAAAGAGGACACAGTCGCTTTGGACATGTCAAAGACACGTGTGTACACAAACAGACTGATCCCCTCTGCTTTATCAGGGCTTTTCACAACAAAATGGTGCCACCAGAGAAGAGAAGAAACCTTATGAAGTTACACACTAAAAGGTTGCATCACATCTAATGGCATGAGCGTTGTGCTTAAAAGCAAATAAAAATGGTTTTAAACATGTGGAATAGTTTGCTTTTCAGATCAGCAAGTCAAAAAGGAGGCTGTTAAAGTAAGGTAAATTTGATACTAGTTTTGTCAGCTGTTTCTGGACTTGAAATGCTTGCAAATTTAATGATCAATCATTGCTATCACATACTGAAGAACTTGTGTCCATGACATAAAAATATGATATTAGATTAGAGATATTTTTTGTGAAAATATTGGAGAAATCTGAGCTACATAAAAAGTCTTTATTGTATGAGCACTGAAGTATGTAATCTGTTAATTAGTTAGTCTCACCTGTCCTGAGTACCAAAAGAGCCCATCTTGTCATTCCTCATGCAATAGTCTGGTGAACTCTGCAGATAAACCAGCTCGTTCTCTCGGACCGGCCGGATGTCGATGTCTTTGGGGACGAGTTGCTTGCGTGTGCCCATGGGCCGATGGACCACCTTAGTTGCTGACAAGTACTTGGTCTTCAGATCCATTGCGATGTCTTTCAGGTCCTGTAAGCCTCTCCAACAGGTCCGAATGGAGCAGGATCCAGAAACACCGTGGCATTTACACTTCATGACCAGAGCGTCTCGCAAAGCCTGCGTGGATTCAGATGAAGTCAATAGTAAAATTACAGTCTACACAGGAATGCAACATACTAGTGAATTTGGACAGCTTTTCCGCATTATGCATGCCATCATGTACACACTGTTTCCCAAAAACTACTCTGAAAACAGATCATACTCAAACGAAATACCAAAAACCCCTTTTTAATTAAAGAACGTGGTTTGAATTAGGTTTATAATTCGAATCAGATTCCTTGCCCGAAGGTGCGGTCACATTAGCAATATTTCAGGGAGATTTCGCAGGCAAAAAAGGTTGATTGTCAAATATGTAGGATGTATGAAGAACAGCTCACACAGAAGTGACTGGCAAACCAAGCAGCTTTCTGTCGGCCAACGCAGCAAATACATGTGAACAACTTAAACACGAGCGAAATCTCATGGGAAACTCCACGTGAATTCTTTTTGGAATGTCTGGATTTCGCCGTGAAATTTCGCCAAGCAACAATACATGTGAACACACCTTAAAGGGATAGTTCACCCAAAAATGTCGTTCCAAACCTGTAAGACTTTCGTTCATCTTCAGAACACAAATGAAGATATTTCTGATGAATTCTGAGAGCTTTCTGACCCCTCCATAGACAGCTACGCAACTGACACTTTGACGCTTCAAAAAGTTCATAAAGAGATCGTAAAACTAATCCATGAATTGAACCATTTAGTCCAATTTAGTCTAAGAGACTCGATCACTTTATACGATGAACAGATTAAATTAAGGCTTTTATTCACATATAAACATTTATCAACACACATCAGTTGTGCTAAACAGAAGATCAAGCATGTTCCCTTGACGTGCAAGAACCAATGAGATTCATTCTCGTGTTACGCAGCACGTTTGAGCTTCAGCGAGAACCAATGAGGTTCATTCTCGTGTTATGCAGCACGTTTGAGCTTCTGCAAGAACCAATGAGGTTCATTCTCGTGTTATGCAGCATGTTTGAGCTTCTTCAAGAACCAATGAGGTTCATTCACGTGTTACGCAGCACGTTTGAGCTTCTGCAAGAACCAATGAGGTTCATTCTCGTGTTACGCAGCACATTTGAGCTTCTTCAAGAACCAATGAGGTTCATTCACGTGTTACGCAGCACGTTTGAGCTTCTGCAAGAACCAATGAGGTTCATTCACGTGTTACGCAGCACGTTTGAGCTTCTGCAAGAACCAATGAGGTTCACTCTCGTGTTACGCAGCACATTTGAGCTTCTGTTGAAAGTGTCAGTTGCGTAGCTGTCTATGGAGGCACAGAAAGCTCTCAGATTTCATCAAAAAGATCTTCATTTGTGTTCCGAAGATGAACAAAAGTCTTAAAGGTTTGGAACGACATGAGGGTGAGGAATTAATGACAGAATTTTCATTTTTGGGTTAACTAACTCTTTAAGCTTTGTGTCTTTCGTAGTGAATAATTAATTCCACATGGTTTCTGTGAGGTACCGCTTACCTGTCTGCCCACTTCGCTATTGTGAAGATGCATCAGCTTGTTGGCATGCGAGCCAGACTTCTTCTTCAACTTCATGGGGGCATCAGAAAACTTGGAGCCCATGAGAAGACCATAATGCAGGTTATCAGCACAGCCGCCCCACCTGTACCCAGGCTCAGGTATTTCACCTGGAATCGGACCACACGAGCACAGCCTCAGGTCTCCGGAGGTGCACGCCCGTGCTATAGTGTGACTTATAGCGGCTGCAGAGAGCGCGTATACAAACGCAGATTCCCTCGTTCCTGAAAGATGGGGGGGGGGATTAAAATTAGTTGCTAATATAAAAAAAAAAAAAAAAAATGAATTCTGAATCCTCAACACTGACTTTTTTCCCTTATAGCAACATGAGAAACCCATCGGAATGCAGTATGAAAGGATAATGGCGGAGATTACAGAGCTGTTCTCACAGTGCACATATGTCATGACAAGATAATAGGTGTAGAAACAGGAGAGGCTCAACTTGACCCCGAACAAGGTACATCAAAGACCATCTCCTTAGCGGCGCACTTATGAGAAGCAGGAGCGCTTTAACTCTTGACAAATGCAAACGGTCTGCGGGGCTGTTCTCTAGCACTTCAATAAGATTTAGTTTGACCATCTCCGGCATTTGGATCATGCTAAAAGCTCTTAATAAATAAATAGGGAGGATGATTAAACCACCCGTCAAAGCGTAGCATGCATGTGTCAGCGCCGTGATGAAATTCAAGACGTGACGCCACAACATTAAAACAATAAGTGGACAACACGATATCCCTTTCACGACTATTTTTTCTAATTGATTTCATATATTTCTTTAATTTGCTGACAGCTGAAAATCACATCTGTGCTGCAGGGGTCGGACACAGGGTAAAACTGTAGGATTTAAAAGACTGTGAAACTAGCCCCAAAAAAAGGCAATTCTCTGTCCATTACTGACTAACTCGCTCAATAGCATCTCTCATTGAATAGAATGGACCCTATTGTTAGTCCTCACAGTAAACGCTGCTCCTCCGTGAAGCCTCACATCAAACGGAGCATAAGAAAAAAGGGGGCGATGCGCAAGAATTCTGTGGGTCGGAGGTTTCCGGGTGAGCAGGGCTACGATTTCTTTTATCATGCAGCGAGGCACTTAGGCCGAATTGCAGCATTTCACTGGCATAGTCTGCGTTACCCGGAGCGAGAGTGTTTAGAGATCACCGTAGGCTGCTTTTTAAACCACTGCCCTCATAAAGTTCACCCTCAACAATTAGATGGGTTCCTCAGACCTATTAAGGCCTGAATGGAAACCACACTCGGGTATAAAGAGAGGTGTGTGGTCACTTAAGTCGCCTTGAAGGAACTGGCAATAGACGGACAGTGGCCCTTTCGCAAATTTAGGGCTTGCTGTGTCTAAACAGAACATCTGCGGATAGATCTCAGAAACGGTTCACACAAAAATAGCCTTGAATTGGAAATAAATCCTCTTTGGACATGATTTTCTTCTGTAACTCACCTCGTTCCAGGTCCGGGAGAAATTTTTGAGCATCAATAGAGGAACAGTTCCAGCGCATGTCTGTGAAGGTCTTTTGGCAGACCTTTTTAACCTCCCGTGCAGCTTGGATGATGGTTTGCATGAGTTCCAGGTTACTCCTACAGAGCTGAGCCTGAGAGGAGACGAGGCCTGGCAGCGTCTTGCAGTGCTGGGTCTTGTTGATGTGTTGTGTGGTCTGTGATAGTGCCCTGGATGAGGAAAGGCATATGTTTTAGTGAACACTGGATGTCTGTAAACTGTATTCGTTCATTTAAATGTCTTTCGTTTAATCAAAAAAGTGATTCAAATGTTTGATGGTGTGAAAAGTGATCAAAATGTTTGTGAGTTTTAAAGCAAATCCAAATAAACATGGTTAAAGCCAACTCTAAAACATTGAGAGTAACATCAACGGTTTGCGAAAGCGCTCTCGCACGCATATAAGCTGCGGGCTAAAACTGTTCAGTGTCTCGCTCGCAAAGGCATGCAAACAACAACCCATTCCCAGAGATAATCAATCAAGATTAGACCAAATGGAAGAAGATTATTTCTGCATCACTTGGACGCAAGAAAGGGACCAAAAAGCAATTGCCAATGGAAAAAATCTTGTTTATGCTTAAAATGATTCGTTTAGTGAATGCACCATGGTAAAGCTAGACGAATTTTTGCAAGGTAGAAAACGCAATCTATCTTAGTTACAAGAAAATATTCTTGTAAGACTTTGTTTGCATGATTCCTGTTCTCTTTTACTAAAAACACACACATGTATCGCTATTCGTGAGAACCAACCAATGCCCGCTCTACCTTTGCCTGTTTCAGATTAGGGGCCGCCACTTTATGCTCCATGATATGCTGTGAATGACAGACCCCTGTCTTAACCTCCGCACTCACACACACACACCCTCCGTCTTTGTTATCCAGAGAACACAGGTGTTTACGGCGGCATCTGTTTTGCATTTCTTACCATGCAATATCAAGACTTTGGAAACCTCTCTACCAGCATCTCGTGCATGCAAAATGGCCTCTGCGTCCCAATTTCACCACCGTCATGTTTTCCATTGCAATGTATAAATTATGTGAGTACAAAACATTACACGTTACCAGGAAATTTTACTTTTGATTTAATGGAATTAAGATTAAAAAAAAAAATCCTAATTAAAAGCCTTTGTTCCACTGTTTCAAGATCGATTCCCATGTTCCAAAATGAATTTTTTTTATGTTGCACATAGTTTAACAAATCAATCAGCTTGCAAAAATGCGCTCAGTGTATATAGAGAGAAAAGAGCAACTCACAGCCATTTGATTCCTGTGCACTGCTGAGACAGGAGCAGGAATGTGAGGAGACAGAGCGGGAGTGAAGGGAAGGTTCGCTTCATGCTGTACAATACGATCCAGCTCGATCAGAAGACGCTGATGCAGGTGCTCGCTGACCCCACTGCTTCTCGACACGGTTATAATTAAAAGCCAAAAGCCATGACACTTGTTCCTTCTTTCTGTCCCTCTCCTGCTTGAAAAAAAAAGATTCAGATTACACCGATCACATTAAAAACAGCTTTTACACACAGCTTTCCCAGTCATTTTGCATTTTAAGGTGGTATTGTTATTATATTAGTCTATTGCATTACTATTACTGTATATTGTTGTGAGGATTTAAAAATATAATTTTTTAGTGCATTTTAAGTTTTTAAACGTTTTTAGTTTTTGTATCTCCAGTTAAGAAAAAGCTAATCGCAAAAGATAAATGATTCCAAAGCTTTTTAAATATTACGTTCCAATTTTTCAGTGTTTTAAAATAGCAGTTTTCTAATACTCTGCATGCAAAATTCTGAAATATAGGTGTGGCGTTTTTTGGAATGTTATCAAATGTTTTCAGATGATTCCACTCGCTGGAATAGGAGGGCAATAAACAGATACTAGCTCCCAGTGGATATGCTGTCTGGCCTCAGGCATGATGCTTTCACATACAGACAGCGATTGTCCAGATTGCAGAGCGATTTTTTTCTTCCCTCCTGGCTACCCAGACAACTACACATTAAAAGTGATATTACAATTACAGATGTAGCTAATGTATCACAAATTATAGTACTTGTATTACACTTGGTACTATCATTTCTACTCTAATCATTTCTACGATTTTAGTTATTTATTAGTGGGGTTTTTTTATCAACAACAAATTTCAAAGTGGAGATTTAACAAATTTAAGGCATAAATGTAACTTTTTTTTAATTCTCTTTTTTTTCCAGCGTACTCATTTTAAAGAAATTTTTAGTAGTTGCATGCATTATCTATAATCTATATACCAGATGGATGGACAGCCATACGCATATATGTACTTCAGAGATTTTAATATTTTTCAGAGCTACATAATTAAACAAACCTCATTTAAGATTTATATTACGCCTATTTAAAGATATGCACGGTTATATTGTAAGCTTTATAGCCTATGCAAAAGCAAGAAAACAGCTGTTTCACTCCTCAGGCTGCGATTTCGCTCAGATTGCACGTTATCTTTTATCTCCTTTATTTCCACCTTGGGCGGAACCGAAGTGAACTTAAAATGTAATTAGTCCACTCGATGTAACCCCTCTGGGTGGTCTATAATCTATGCACTATTGCACATTATTGCCCTGTCAATTGACTTTAATTTGCACCAGGGATATTTAAAAACTAAAACATCTTTGTACATAAGACACACAAACAAGCGAACAATAAAACGGAACGCGCGTTCATCCTCACCTTTATCAAACACAGGCTGACTTCAGTGTGCAAAGTAATCCAAAAGTGCGTTTTCTTTAAATCCAGCCAAACTTCTCTAGTTAATCCGTTTTTGTGAAGTCCGAATGAGAAAGCATCATGCAACAGTCCACTGATGAAGAGATGTGTGTGTGTGTGTGTGTGTGTGTGCTGCTCGCGCGCTGGAATCTGCCGGACTGACGGTGCAGACGGAGCTCGAGACTATAAGAGCCCGCGCGCCACTTTGATCTCGCGCTGATGTCAGGGGCCATTAGCATAACAAAGTGCTTAAGGTTACGAAGCCAAAGAAAACGCTGAAAATATGATCTGTGACACTCAGACCATCTCGCTACTTTTGACACGGAATTGTCCTCGAAAAAGGTGCGTTTTGCGTCCCTTATGAATATGTAAACAATGACTTTAACAATGGAAATCTGACACATTACTTTATTTTAATTTCCAAATTAGGTAACACTTTATTTTACAGTGTTACATGTACTTACCATAGTAAATTATGCATAATTACATGCAACTAACCTTAAACCAAACCGTAAACCTACCATAACTTTATAGTAAGTACATGTATTTAATTAATATTACGCAGTACTTAAATATGTAATTACACTGTAACAATGACACCTTAAATTAAAGTGTAACTCCAAATTATTCTTAATTAGCCAAATTTCGATGGAAACAAAAATATATAAATATTTATTCTCTCTATATATAATTTAAAATGATTTACAATTCCATCATCCTTGCAGGATGTGTGTGATTTATCATCATCTTATTATTTTTAAATAGTCCATCCTGTCACCTTTATTTTGTACAGTAGTGATTAGCCAAATGAAAACTGAATATTTCTTGAAATAGTGAAACAGTGTCCTTGTTACATATGTTACATGTACTTACCATAGTAATAACAGTAAAGTATGCATAATACTAACCCTCAACCAAACCCTACCCCTATAGTAAGTACATGTAGTTAATTAATATTACGCAGTACTTAAATATATAATTACACTGTAACAATGACACCTTAAAATAAAGTGTAACCAAATTTCCTTTCTAATAAACCCCTCATAATATCATGCAATTATCTAGCATATATTTGAAAAACTGATACTTTGGGAAAGGTTGTTTTCTGCACTGCAATCCATGGGAAGTGAGAAATCGTGGGAGCATCAATTTCGGGGGAATAAAATCACATGATTCGCTACAAAGTTGGAAATATTGCAACTCTAGTGTTTGCATGGTCTATAAAATGAAGTTTCCATACTCATGCCATTTACACGGCCCATATTGGCCACTCCAAAAACGGCAAAGGCAATTTTCCAAGCACGCTAATAATGATTTCCATGTGATGAATACATCCTGATGCACGTTTCATATTAGCCACTATATGACAAAGGTTCTTCTACATTTCACACAATAAATGATTTAACCTTCAGAAACACTCCCAGTAGCCCATTGAAGTCCACATCTGAGCAAAGACGTTTCCTAATTTATAATAATGAGCTATTAAATTCTCTTGTTATTTTTGGTCTGTTGAGAAGTATAAAAGAGTCCATTAAAGGATTCATTATCATTACAGATTGCTAATAATAAATATAAATGTGTTGAGAAAATATTTGTACAGAATAAAAAATAGGCCACTACGTGTATCCATTTATTACAGATCCCACCACACACAATGGCCAAGTTAATATTTTAACCATCTAAGGTAACTGTCATTTTAATAGTGTCTACGGTGTAATAAAAGTCAAGATGTTCTCTGGCCATATGCTTCTCTTATTAACCTGGCTCTCTGCTCCAAAAAACGCCTCCTGCAGTGAAAAACTCACAAGATTCCCCTGTAAAACACACTGCACAACCCAGTTTTCAAATAACGACGCAATTAAAATACAATCATTAAGTGTTTTTCCACTGTTAACAGTATCTACTGTTTTATATAAAGCAGGCAATTCCACTGATTGTGTGGTTAAGTGTGTAAAAGCATGGCTGAGAGTATGAAATTGAGACAAATGAGCAAAAAACAAGAAAAACAAACATCAAATGTACAGTGCAAAATAATAAAAACAAGGCGTTTAACCCCTAATGCTCAAAATAATTCATTGGTTTGAGTAGGGTAAACTTAAACAAATTAGTTACTTTTATGAGTATTTAGAACTTTCTCAAAACTGACATTTCAAGTAATATGAACTGTTTCATTGTTTTGAGTTTTGTTAACTTGTTTCTTTTAATTTAGACCAACTTAAATTTAACCGAAACTGGGCTGGAAGTTCTATTTCCCAGCATGCTTTGCCATGGCACTCAGAAGGGAGAGTAAATGTAAAATGTATGAGTACAAAATAAAAACGGCAGTGGCTATTTGCACTAAGTGAAAATAGTGATATATTCTATTTACACCATGTAAAAGTAATTCTTTGCAATATGTGTAAATAGTAATTAAATGCTATTTATACTTTATTTTGACAGATACATACTATTTGCACCTCAGTATTGTTGTACATTAACAGGATGCAATAATAACATAGTGTCTAAATGATTATATTTAGTAAAATTATTAAATGGTTGCCGCCTTAATGGGACAATAACCTACCTATAACCCTACCCAATAAATACTTTTATTATTATTAAACATTTCGTTAGGCACTTTATTTCCACTTTTTTAAAAAATTCTTCATTTTTATTGAAAGTAAATGCCTTTCCGATGTAATATGTGATGGGAAAAGGGAGAAGAGCGAGCTCGGCAAAAGGCGGATTCGAACCCAGGTCGATCGCGTCAAAACCTAAGGCCCTACTGAATACGCCACTGAAGACATTGAAACTTGTGCGTCTTTTTTAATCTTGTATCGCCCAATCAGGCATTGTTGGGCGGAGCTAGTGTAAATAGCACTCACCAACAAGGCACGCTATTTGCACTTGGTATAAATAGACACTCCGAATAAGGCACTGCCTGTTCTGCTTACTTAAACTTTGAATTTCTTAACTTAACAAATTTGATGTAACTGATTACCTCAAATGTTTTGAGTTTTGCCAACTTATTCGGGTTTACAGTGCACATATGAAACGATTAACATGACATTCAGGGCAAATTACTGTAAAGTTCTTGTATTATTGAGCCACATAACAATGCCGCATTACAATACATCAACAGTAAATGAACAATACAAAATCAGCTCAACATTTCTGCAAATGTTTGAACGAGATTATTCTCAAAATCAAAAGAAACTGAGTGGGTGTTTCTCGCCTATCAAGTAGAATCTAACTGTGCAGATCCCTTTCGTTCAAGGTCTTGCGTGTGTGTGAGTAAACGCCTGAATCATGCACTATAACCTTGACTGAGCCATTCCATACACATCTTATTGCATAATAAGGCATACTGAGGGATGTCAGGAAGACGCAAATGTCTCACAGACTTCTATCATTCACTCCAACAAGGCATGCGATGATATTGGAAACTGTAGGCACGACTATTTTAGTTTAATTGATTTAAGAAATAATCTAATAAAGTAATCCTTCTCTCACAGCTGAAACCAAAGCGGCGAAGCACAGAAAAGAGGGCAGCGTGTATATTTAGAGCTAATCTGATACTCTTAAGAGGTACCACCGCCAATTGCCGAAGCATGACATTTTCATTCACTGCCAAGCTGCACCATTTCAGCTCAATATAACGTGAAATCCCCGTGGAGCTCTAATCTCGACCCTAAGCAATCGGGAAGCAAATATATGCATCTGCCCACAGAAAATGATATGTGGGAATGGGAGATAATAGACTTTGGACATGAATAAAAACCACAGACATTACATTTCAGAGATTCAGTGCATTCTGAACATTGTGAATTAATAAATGGGTCTTATTTTAATGATAAAACCAATACAAGAAAAAGTATGTGAACCCCTTGCAGAATCTGTGAATAATTTTAATTAAATAAGAGGGATCATACAAAATGCATGTTATTTAAGATATTTTACATAAAAGATGTTTACATATAGTCCACAAGACAAAAAAATAGCTGAATTTATAAAAATGACCCCGTTCAAAGTTTATGAACCCTTGATTCTTAATCCTGTGTGTCGTTCCCTGATGATCCACGGCTGTGTGTGTGTTTGTTGTTCCCTGATGATCCACGGCTGTGTGTGTGTTTTGTGATGGTTGTTCTTGAGTCTCTTGTTTGTCCTGAGCAGTTAAACTGACCAACGTTCTTCAGAAAAATCCTCCAGGTCCCAAAAATTCCTCCATTTTCCAGCATCTTCTGCACATTTTAACCCTTTCCAGCAGTGACTGAATGATTCTGAGATCTGAGGACGATTGAGGGACTCAAACACAACTATTAAAAAAGCTTCAAACATTCACTGACGCTCCAGAAGGAAACACGACGCATTAAGAACCGGGGGTGAAAACTTTTGCATTTGAAGATCAAGGTAAATTGTACTTAATTTGTCTTCCGGGAAACATGTAAGCATCTTCTTTTGCTTCTAAAGGACAGGACTAAATGAAAAAAAAAAAGATATTTAAATAAAATAAGAAAAATTTGGACATCTTCATCCTGTTCAAAAGTTTTCACCCCCAGCTCTTAATAAAAACTTTTGAACAGGATGAAGATGTCCAAATTTTTCTTATTTTGTTTAAATATCTTTTTTTATTTTATTTAGTCCTGCCCTTTAGAAGCAAAAGAAGATGCTTACATGTTTCCCGGAAGACAAATCAAGTTCAATTTACCTTGATCTTCAAATGCAAAAGTTTTCACCCCCGGCTCTTAATGCGTCGTGTTTCCTTCTGGAGCATCAGTGAATGTTTGAAGCTTTTTTAATAGTTGTGTTTGAGTCCCTCAATCGTCCTCAGATCTCAGAATCATTCAGTCACTGCTGGAAAGGGTTAAAATGTGCAGAAGATGCTTTCAGGACCTGGAGGATTTTTCTGAAGAACGTTGGTCAGTTTAACTGCTCAGGACAAACAAGAGACTCAAGGACAACCATCACAAAACACACACACAGCCGTGGATCATCAGGGAACGACACACAGTATTAAGATTCAAGAGTGTGTGAACTTCTGAACGGGGTCATTTTTATAAATTCAGCTATTTTTTGCCTATATGTAAACATCTTTTATGTAAAATATCTTATTCAGGGCAGTACTAAATAAAAAATAACATGCATTTTGTATGATCTCTCTAATTTTGTTAAAATTATTCACAGATTCTGCAAAAGATTCATACTTTTTCTTGCCACTGTATGCATTCACAGCAGTGTGGAGCCATAATAGGAGAGTCTGACACCCTTTTTATGAGGGACGTGAAAAGCATCTAGTAGCAGTGAGATGTGAATGGGCATGAACTCTTAATATCAGGTCAAACGGGACTGAAGACTGACCAGCAGCGCCGTGACCTCCCTAGAGTGTCTGTGTTTGAGGTTTTAACATGCAGATTCTCAATTCCTCCCCGTACCAGGATCAACACCACAGTCACTTTGATCTTCAAGCCGAGAGCCTTACACAGCCTTAGGCTGGTTCATAGAGGGCAAAAAAAGCTACTTCGGTTTATATAACTGAAATTATGCATGGGGCTGAAAAATACATGTGCTTTGAATGAGAAAATGCCTTTTTTGGGGGGTATTTCTTGTTTGAAATGTTAACTCGATTGAGTAATTTTAGACATTTTGTGGTGGGTGCGCATGTGTGAAGTTTAATGCCGTTACTGAGACTAATGATTTAACGTTTGCATAATGAATCATTTGCGGCAGCTGTGCCAACTGCTCCATGCTATTTGTCTTCTATCTGAGACATCAACAGACACATCGCGCCATTTACCCTGACACATATTCAGATCATTCATTCTGAGCTTGTTGAAGGAGTGCAGAGACACGGTGCCCCCCGTCCCCTGACGTCTGGGGTCTCTGCCCTGCTAACAGCTGTCTCCTGTCTCCTGTCTTCTGACGGAGCTGCACGTCTCAGTGAAGATGCAAAGTTAAGTGAACAAATAAACTTCTATCGAAGGCAAAACAAATCTGTCTTAATGCCTCTTAGTTTAAAAAAATACCTGAATATTGTCATCAGCATTGATGAGGTTTTAGTGTCTTTTGATGCTAATAAAACCTGTGATCATCATTATTCACAACTTTATAGACGTGTATTTCTGTTTGAAAACTTTATTCAATATCTTTTTCATCTTTTGCTTTGAGTTTATCTGACTGCCACAAGATTTAAAAACTAATTTTATTCTCTCTTGCTCTACGATTGATCTCACAAATAACACTGAATGTGTATGTGTGCATACATATATATATATATATATATATATGTGTGTATATATATATATATATATATATATGTATATATATGTGTGTATATATATGTGTGTGTGTGTGTATATATATATATATATATATATATATATATATACATATATATGCACATATATGCGTGTGTAAAAATGTATAATTTTATACAGACAATTTTTAAATGTTAATTTGTTAACATACATATCTATTTTATTATAATTCATAGCCTACACATATGACATACAATAAATATATAAAATAAAATATCTACATGAATGCAAAAATATTAACATGTAAATAATCTACTGTGTATATATATATATATATATATATGTTTGTGTGTATGTGTGTAAACAAAGTAAAATGTATAATATATATAGACAATTTTTAAATGTTAATTTATTAACATATACATATTTATTTTATTATATTTCATTATATTATATAGCCTACACATGACATAACAAATAAATAAAATATCTACACAAATGCAAAAATATTTATATGTAGATAATCTACTGTATATATATATATATATATATATATATATATATATATATATATATATATATATATATGTGTGTGTGTATGTATGTATGTATGTATATATATATATATGTGTGTGCGTGTGTGTAAAAGTACAATGTATAATTACATATAGACAATTTTTAAATGTTAATTTATTAACAAATACATATATATTTTATTATTATATTTCCTTGTATTATATAGCCTACACATATGACATAATAAATATATCAAATAAAATAAAGATATCTACATGAATGCAAAAATTTCGACATGTAGATAATCTACTGGTAGACCGCCACAAATAACAATGAAATAATACAAAATTATCATAACTTCTAGTTTCGGGAAGCAATATATTTTGACTTCTAGACAAAGTCAAACCTGTAATAGAAAAATTGAGACATTGCTCAGCATGAACACATGGTGCCAGCGACGGAGGGTTGGAATCATTACCCGTTTGAGGCAAAACATCTACGCAGTACAAACAGAACACAGCAACAATGTTGATTTGAAACATTGTTCAGCAGCTCCGCGTCTCCAACAAATACAAAATCCATTTGTTTGAGACACAAGAAAGGCGGCAGCGTCTGTTTGGTGCTGTCCGCTTCTCTGTGATGGAGAGTCTGTCATTGACTGGCTGTTTAAACTAAGAGGAAATGCATCATTTTGGCTGCAGCACTGCGTCCAGCCAGTTTATTTAAGCTAAGGTGGGAGAAGCTTTTTTTTTGGCTGTTCTTTTGAAACCTGTTTTAATTAGGCAATCTCGTAAAAACAAATCATGATTTAATAGGCTGAATGAAGAGAGACCTGACAAACAGCTTATGTCGGCATGCCAGTATCCTGAGGTTTTGTTTCTATTGCGAGCATGGTGGTGCTAAAGTTCAAATGACTTGAATGTAAACAAATTACTGTTTAGGAGAACATTGTAGGAAGTTTACATACAAGAATGAGAATGTAGAAACTGCTCCCCCTCCCCCCCAATTAAGATTCCAATGCAGAAACTTGTCAGAATGACTTCATTTTAAATTCCACGCACACTTGTTTTCAGTTCGCAAAAAAAAGAACATGCTTTTGTGTCTGGGGGTGTGTGTGTGTGTGTGTTCTCAGGTGCTTTTTGCTGTAAAAACACTGGGACAGTCACACTCAGCAGGAGAACCCAGAGAGAAAACGTTCAGCGTCCAATTCAGACTGTTTAGAGAGTTTGGACCTGTTCTTCAGAAAGGGACCATTTGTTTGGGACTGGCCCTCGCTCCCCTCTTTGAAGGCGATGGCCCCTTTCATGTACCAGATGGGAGGTACTTTCAAAAACACAAGTGACTTGTTTCACTGTATGGGAACATGCACCCGTTTGTTTTATGCTATTGGAGTCTGGTAACATTTGCTACTTCAAAGAAGTCTCTCAGATATGGTTGTATGCAAAGTGATTTGGAAAATGACAACTTGCTACAAGGAGGTAGACCTTTCATGAAATCAAATTCTATAATCATTAGCAAACACGCAGGGAACTCGATGCATGCTCTGTGGCTTGTCACCGCGGCGTTGTAGCTGTGTGGGGTTTGATCTCTCCACTTGTAAATGATAAAATAGGTGGGAAAGACAAGGAAGTGAAGGGGAGGAGCAATGAACGCTTGTTCACAAGCCAGCATGAAACATGGAAGGAGAATTAAGCTATGGCTACAAACAGCAGGAGCATGAAAGGCCTTACAGATATCGCCTTGTGTGCATCCATGTTGTCCTGTCCACATTTGAGAGAGCGTTATTTTTCCCTCAGTACAAGATCAAAGTCTTAACCCATCTGCCAAGGAGAATTCTGGGACAGGCGATACAGATGAGATAAAATCAGCGACTTATCGGTCAGAAGAGACGCACTTGTGGTAAGAGCAAAACAAGATCAAAAGAAGCTGCTCATCAAGCAAAGCGGGCGAGTTATGGAGGTTTGTACACATGAGATATAACCACTGTCATCGGAAATGAGACGGCATTCCTATAACAAAAGCTAGACAAAAAGCAACACAATAATCATAATTGTATTTCACGTATGCCAATAAAATAGCAATTAGGATATCTATTTTAGATGTTCACACAGTCAGCATTTGGGATTGACAACAGGTGTGACTCTTGTTGGACTGAATCTCAATGAATATTGGATCCACTTTCTTCACTAAATCCCATCAGAAGATATCCATTCTGTCTGATATCCAAAACCAGTCAACATGATTTGTCTGATACTCAAAAATCAATAACATTGCATTATGTCCAACCCAATCTCACGGCAACTCGTACGTATTTAACGAGGTGGCTAATTTGTATGACCTCACTCATACAAATTGGTAAGATTTTTGCTATATCGTACATATTTTACAAGTTGCCCAATTCGTATAAATTTGTACAAATGACCTACCCCTTACACCGCCCCTAAACCTACCCATCACTGGGTTTAGACAAATCGTACGAATTCGTAGCCACCTTGTAAAATACATACGAATTGGTCGTGAGATAGCATTGTTATGTCTGGTATCCAAAACTGTATTTACTAAAAGTCTCCTATCAGCCTGACAGAAGAAGCCAGGGAAGAGAAGAAAGCAGGAGACAAAGAGATGTTGATAAAAATGAGCAGGCCTTATTTAATAATCTTATGTTCAGTCTGACCAGCACAAATCCAACAAGTGTTGTTATATCATGCTTCACAAAAAAGCTCATCTCTCATTCGTGATCAATCATAAGTTTGAACAACAATTGCAAGCATTGAGGAAGAGCAAGGAAATAAGTAATATAAAATCTAATCTCTTGAAGCTGCACAACACATGCTGTCCTATGGGTGCCAACTCTATTATGAAAATACACCATCAAAATAAAACAAAAAAGCAATAACCTGCGACTGCCCGAATCTATAAGCAACTTCTTGGGAAATAAAGCAAGCCCAAAGTAGCTTATAATAAGCGGACTTGGCAACTCTACTGACAACCGCATTCTGCTGCTGTGTGAACGTGGCCTATTATAATAGCCTTTCACCTGATTTTGTCCTGTATATCGCTTTCTGAAGATTTAGAGAATTTGAACCAAATGAAAGAATGGATTGAGCTGTCTGGGTGGTAAGGGCACAGACTTGGCAAAAGTTTTGGTCTAGATGAACACTGATCTACTAAGGCGGCAGAGATTAACAGGGCAGAAAGAGGTAACAAGTAGAACAATAGATAAACTGTACGGACACATCTGTTTTTGATCAATAGCCTGCTGTAGGATTAAAGCAAAAAGAAACCAGAGTACCAGGGTCGGTTATAAGAACTACAGACACTCCGATCCGAAAGCAAAGTAGTTGGGAGCAAAGGCTGCCAGAGCGGTAACCTAATCACTCCAAATCACAAGGTAATCCTACTTGCCCTCCACTCTTACAGCAGGGCATTATTCATATCGGCAGGCACTCAGACCTCAAACTCTCATAAGCAAATTAATCAGTGACACACATTCCTAATACTCTTGATTTAGAAAGCCAAAAAGCACATAGTTATTTCAAGAATTCTAATTGGCATATTAATCTGTCAAAGATATGCCCATTTTACTTCCAAAACACTAAGAGTAGGGGGGAGAAAGCCGAAGCACTAAAACTGCTTAAAAACTCACAGGTTAATCCATGGCATTTAAATACATGAGAGATCTGATGTTAAGGTCTAGGTTTACATGCAGAATACACCGAATGAAAGAAGAAGAAGAAGAAGAAAAAAAAAAAAAAAAAAAAAATTCAAGTGTTTCCGGATCTGACCAACATATTTGACATTGGAAATAACTCAAACCAAATGCGTTATTTGTAGGGGGTTCTGAGATTTTAGCTAGGGATTGCCAGCGTGGAAACCTTGAAATAAAATCCTGTTAAGCCTTCTGCCTCTCTCTCAAGAGTATAGTTAAAACCATGCTGTGCATGGACATGATTATGCACCGGTCCTACGGCATGGCCCAGCCTCGACTTCCAGCAGGAAACAAGCTCAGGAGTTCAATTAGGGCAATTCTCGGTTTGGCCAGAAGATTACCAAGCGATGTAATACAATCAAACAGAGAGTGATGAAATATATAACATACTTTTTAATCAGCCGTACATCTGATTTTACAACGTATAAGATTACAGACAAAATTTAGGATTAAGGAATTAAATATATTTGAAATAAAGTGGTTATGACAAAAGCTGATGGTGGGAGAGTCTCTGAGAGCTATTAGACCAGGAGAACTCAGACGTAATCCTGTCTGCAAACAGCGCTGCTGGGATGCCCAGTCGACAGAGGAGACAGATCCGTTTGCTCTGTGGATGAGCAGGGGGAACACGAAGAGATAGTTCTTTCACACCGGGCTGAGCAGACACAATCAGACCCTTGTTCTGAGAGGAGGGAGAGGGCAGCTCTGTTTCGGCCTACAGACAGAGAATACATGAGTCCTCTTCAGTGTGATCAGAGCGGAGGATGCTCCAGATGAACACAGAGTGAAACAACGTTCAGACTGAGTGCTTTTGGAGGAGAGAGAGAGAGGAAATGTACTAATCCCAGATAGCAGTTTACACAGGAAAAGGTATCTTGGCATTTCAGCTGCGGTTAATGGCTCCAGGGATTTTAAGGCTCATGTTATTAGCCTGGAAAAGGCTGACAAAGGAACTTAAGTCCGTGCTTAAAGATAGGCTAGATGTTCATTGTTTATAATGAATAGTTATAAAATAATCTGAAAACATTAGAGCAACAGTGTTTTAGGATCTACAGTGTTAACTGACAATAAGAGGTGTAATCCATGGCTGGAAAAATAATATAAATACACAAATTCACCTGACTGATGTTGGGGGTTTCAAAAGAAGAGAAAGGTAAGTTGAACATCTAAATGTTGCATATAACTTTGTATTTGAGCACAATGAATATCACAAAGCATTCATAACAATCTGGCCAGATCACACAAATAATAATTTATTGCTTGTGGAAAATGGGGAGAAAATCAAAACCGCTGTGGTATGCGAAACGCATTGGTCAATGAAGACGGACAAGGACTTGGCTTGTCAGAACACTATCCAACGGCACATTTAAAAAAAAAAAAAAAATCCGCTGGGAACTGACCAAACAAGCAATTGTTTTCGGGATAGATATGTTGCACTATTTTCTAACCACACTTTTCCAATTAACAACGGAGTAAGATAAGAGTATGAATGTATTTGTACAAAATGCTTTGGTCAAACTGTTGAGCTTTAAAAAAAAATAAAATAAATGCTTTTGTCTTGATACAAACTTAAGTCATTTAAACTCTTGGCAAAAAAAAAAGCAGGGGAGGAAAGAAAGAAAAATACATACATTCTTTGGAATTGCCTTGGTTGGTCTCAGAACCTACTTTCTCTTGACTGCAAGTTATAGATTTAGTCTGCCACAATAAAGTAATAAAGCAGGCCTTGATTGATTTGTAGTTGCAATTACTGTGGCGTTGTCTTGTTAATAGCTTTATTTTCTTGCCTTTCCAACCACATCTACTGCCGCTCTCACAAAAAATGACCCTAAAAGGTCAAAGACTCTAGCCCCCAAGGGTGAATCATAGGTCCAAGGTTACATGGAAATGGGAGACTGATTGCTTCTCAACGACATCTCGAAATCTACTCCTGAAAACAATATTCTATGATGGATCTGCAGTCTATGAACCAAAGGGCTAAAGAATGGCTGCAAATCATCGACAGGCTACAGGGGGCCAAAGCTACTTTGTGAAAAGCCTGAACTCTTAGAAAAAGGCATTAAAAAGTGAAGACAATCATTAACTACCTTTGACTCAGTGGGAGAGGACACTGACAGGAAGTGGTAAACAGAAGCAGGATTCTTCTCCTTAGTTTTGAAAAAACGAAAGAACTATCAAGGCTATAGAGACTATGAATTAATACGACTAAAGCAATTAAAAGGAGGAACTAAATAAATATCTGAACAGACAGCACAACAACCAGCAAATGACATCAACTGTTAACTACCACCACCATATTGCAACATTAACTAACTTCATTAATGTTGCACAATTTATTAAATTTTATATTACTGGCAAATTAATCAACTGATAAAAAAAATGACTCGTACAGTTAAATTAGTTGCTATAATGCATGACAAAAATCAAAAAGCTAAACAAAAATACAGAAATGAATCAGTACTTACCCACAAGTACTCCCCAAACTTTGAAAGGCATACACTGCCATCTTGTGGACATCTTTAAATGTTTTGACTTTAAAATTGAGCAGAGATTCAGATAAAACGCTGCTTCTTTTCAATGATTTTATTTATTTTAGTCAAATATATATGAATGCTTCCTTCATGAGGAGGGCTTCTGGGAGAAATGTTTACAGAAAAATCCATTCATCTAAATAAAACTGCAAACAAATCAACCTTTGTAACACGCATAATGATACAGGGACAGACCATTTTTAGTTTGTGCCGTGGGATGACATTGTGACAGTGTAACACAACCATCATAATTTATTGTGATAAAACATGATTTTCTTCACCCCCCAATGCATCTCAGAGGATTTAAATGATTTGAAGTCTTTAAAAGTTCCTGAAGATATTAGGAAATTTCCAGAAAGTCTGGTCTGAAAGCGTCCATCCAGACTTTTTGTCTCGTGATTCAAAGTTATGTAGGGTTTTTGCATAAAGGCACAAAGCAGTAAGGCCCCCCCAAGGGCATCATATTCTCTTTTTTTTTTTTTTGGCAAGACATTGGTCCCAATTGGCAGTCCTCTTTTTCCATGCCACTTACATAAAAGGAAAATAAAAAAGACAAAACATCAATAAAACCATTATGTGATTATACTTAAAGTGTACAGGTCTAATTCATAATTAAGTAATAAAATAAACATACTGAAACCTACAATCAGATGTAATCTACAGTTTAGAGAATACAGAGGGACATTCTGAAGTTTCAGCAGTGTATGACATCCTAATGGAGAGCTTGTTTGGGGGAAGTTAAGTCAAGCCTACTACAGAGGGTACAGCTCAGATTTCATCTTTCCCTGTCTGAAGCTACTGTGCATGCTGGAGATGGGCAGGACTGCCAGGAGCCTAAGGATGGTGGAAATGTTGGGAAATAACTGGATGTCAGAAGCTTTGAGAGTTCCAAGAACAGTGTCGGGTAGGTGTTGATGAGTGGCAGAAGTTTCCTGCCACCTGTCCCTCCATCTTTGAAGCTCAATCTGGAAGGAGTCTGGGTCAGGTAAGTCATCTTGAAACACCTTGACAAACTCAGTGTCCTTGCAGCATCCCTCCACGTTTGACATGACATAAGGCACAACCTGCAAGCAGCGAAGAGCAGACAGAACATCCTGGGAGAGCCCTTCCACCTCAGCAATTGAGTGCTCAATGGCCCCTTTACTGAGGTCCTCTCTGTAGTGCACATTTAAGGGTGGTTGTAGTGACGGTACCTGCAGCTTAGAAGCTAGTGCAACTGCCTCTTGAAACCAGGTTTGATGGTGCGTGCCAATACTGTTCCTCGTTTCACTGAGAGAGGGCAGGAGATCTGACAGGTGGTTTACAGCTTGATACACGTCATAGGAATTTCCCTGAAGACTCAGACATAGGTTTTTGGTGAGGCTCATGATGTTTTTCATAATCACAACTGTCAAAATGAAATCAAAGTTTTGGACAGCAGAAAGGAAGCTCTGGGCCTGTGCTGCATTTGCCTCATTATCTTGGTTTCCTTTCATCTCATTCAAGCAAAGGACGACGGCCTCTAGAATGTCTGCAGTAATTTCCAGAACCTCATGGCTCATTGCCAACTGATTGCTGCTGATCTTGGCTTTCAGCTCACTGGCTTTCCTTTCGTCCTTCTGGAACAAATGTACAACAGCATCCTCTAGTCTTACCCGTCGTTGAACATCCTCAGAGAACCACATAAACAGCTGCTCTAAGCACTCAAAACTGTGAGTTACCTCTCTCGGGGAAGACAAACTGGCTAGCAAAGATTTCAGAGTTACAGGGTTCGGGAAACTGAAAGCATGAGGGAGTCTCTGGGAAAGCAAAGCTGAAGCCTGTGTCATCTGAGAGAGTGAGGCACCTGGTCTTGCCAAGGTTTGACTTCTACAGAGTGCCAAGTTCAAACCCCACTTCTCAGAGAGGACAATGGTGAGTGTGTCCACAAATGAAGCAATGTTTGTGGAAAGGGGGATAAATGCTAATATATTTTCACTCTGAATGTCTTGTTTGTCAAGGTAGTGTATTCCTACAGGGATGTACGGTTGGCCTTCAATTGCAAACTCCTCCTCAGTGACTATAGAAAAGAATTTTATGTTACATAGTTCTTTGAGCAATTCCTCTCGAGCATCAGCATTGTAGGGGGTAAAAACTATTTTTTCAGGTCCAGTGCCATCCAGGCTAATTACTTGGTCTGCGCCATCATGAGCCTTTACTTCAGTCTGGGCTGTGCCTTCTGATTCTGCTGCCATGGGATGATCAGTAATATCCTCAGGTGAAACAGGTGTGCAACGGTCAGTAACACTTGGAGTTATTGCAGAGGGCTGATCAAGGCAAACATGTACTGCTGCAGTTTCTTGGTCTGGGCCATCTGGAGCCACTGAATTGAACTGATTAGTGCCACCTTCTGCGGCTACTTTAGGCTGGTCAGGGCCAAACTGATCTACAGTGCTGGACTGATCAATTTCACTTTGATTCCCTGGTACTATCTGGTCAGTTCCAACTTGACTAAGTTCCATAGACTGAGCTGGTACACTTTGATTCAATCCAATTGCAAGAACAGTTCCACCTTGAGCTTCTGCTACAGAGTGATTATTTCCACAGGGTACATCTGCCACAAGCTGATCAGTTCCACTTTGATCCCCCGATGCTACCTGCCAAGATCTAACATTATCTGCCAACCCAGATCCACTTTGATCTTCTACTATAGGCGGATGAGTTGCATCTTCCACAAATGCATCAGTTACAGTTTGATCTGCTGATGACCGTCCAGTTCTACTTTGATCTGCTGTTACAGACTGATCATTTCCAGACTCAACTACCATGAGCTGATCAGGTCCACATTCATCCCCCAAGACTAGCTGGCTAGCTCCATCGTCATTTGGTAATACAGACTGACCAGTTCCACCTTGATCTGCTATAACAGATTGATCCTTTCCAGAGTCAACTACCATAAACTGCATTGATCTACATTGATCCCCTAAAATTAACTGACTAGTTCCAACTTCATTTGGAAATACAGTTTCTGTCTGACCGGCCTCACTTTTACCATCAACTATAGACTGATCTGACTCAACTGCTATGAACTGATCAGGTACACTTTGATCTTCTGTTACTGACTGACAGGTTACATCTTGATCTTCGGTTACAGACTGATCATTTCCAGAGTCATCATCTACCATGAGCTGATCAGATCCACTTTGATCTCCTGATACTAACCGACTAGTTTCACCTTCATTTGAAAACCCGTTTTCTGTCTGAGCAGTGTCATCTTGACCCTCTACTATGGAATGATCATTTTCAACTTGACCAACTACCATGAATGGTTCAGTTACACTTGGATCTACCATTTCTGACTGACCAGTTACACTCTGATCTGCTGTTAAGGACTGATCATTTCCAGAGTCAACGACCATGAGCTGATCGGATCCACTTTGGTCTCCTGATACTAACCGACTAGTTTCACCTTCATTTGGAAACCCGTTTTCTGTCTGAGCAGTGTCATCTTGACCCTCTACTATAGAATGATCATTTTCAACTTGACCAACTACCATGAATGGTTCAGTTATACCTGGATCTACTATTTCTGACTGACCAGTTACACACTGATCTGCTGTTAAGGACTGATCATTTCCAGAGTCAACAACCATGAGCTGATCAGATCCACTTTGATCTCCGGATACTAACTGACTAGTTTCACCTTCACGTGGAAAACTAGTTTCTGTCTGAGCAGTGTCATCTTGACCCTCTACTATGGAACGATCATTTTCAACTTGACCAACTACTATGAATGGTTCAGTTATACCTGGATCTACTATTTCTGACTGACCAGTTACACTCTGATCTGCTGTTAAGGACTGATCATTTCCAGAGTCAACTACCATGAGCTGATCGGAACCACTTTGATCTCCGGATACTAACTGACTAGTTTCACCTTCACTTGGAAACCTGGTTTCTGTCTGAGCAGTGCCATCTTGACCCTCTACTATAGAATGATCATTTTCAACTTGACCAACTACCATGAATGGTTCAGTTACACTTGGATCTACTATTTCTGACTGACCAGTTACACTCTGATCTGCTGTTAAGGACTGATCATTTCCAGAGTCAACTACCATGAGCTGATCGGAACCACTTTGATCTCCGGATACTAACTGACTAGTTTCACCTTCACTTGGAAACCTGGTTTCTGTCTGAGCAGTGCCATCTTGACCCTCTACTATAGAATGATCATTTTCAACTTGACCAACTACCATGAATGGTTCAGTTACACTTGGATTTACTATTTCTGACTGACCAGTTACACTCCGATTTGCTGTTAAGGACTGACCATTTCCAGAGTCAACGACCATGAGCTGATCGGAACCACTTTGATCTCCGGACACTAACTGACTAGTTTCACCTTCACTTGGAAACCTGGTTTCTGTCTGAGCAGTGTCATCTTGACCCTCTACTATAGAATGATCATTTTCAACTTGACCAACTACCATGAATGGTTCAGTTACACTTGGATCTACTATTTCTGACTGACCAGTTACACTCTGATCTGCTGTTAAGGACTGATTATTTCCAGAGTCAACAACCATGAGCTTATTAGATTCACTTTGATCCCCTGATAACTCACCTTCATTTGCTAACCCAGTTTCTGTCTGACCAGCCTCATTTTGACTTTCAACAACTGACTGATCCACTTCAAATTGGCCATCTGCCATGAACTGATAATTTACAGTCTGATCTTTGGTTACTGACTGATCAGTTTCACCCTGACCTGATGCATCATCTTGAGAGTTATCAACAGCCTCATATTCATGAGATTCAATTTGATCCCCTGATACCAACTGACCAGTTTCACTCTCATCTTCTATCCCTGCAACTATCTGACAAGCTTCGTTCTGATCTTTTACAATAGATTGATCAGTTTCAACTGGACTACCTTCCAACTGCTCAACTACACATCGTTCCCCTGTTGCTGGCTGGCCATTTTCAACTTGATCTCCAACTACACATGGATCATTTCCACTCTCATCAATTTCCATGACTTGATCGGTTTCGCTTTGATCTACTGACACCAACTGATCATTTACACTGTAATCAACTGCAATGAGTTGAACCGATTCAGTCTGATCCACTGATATCAACTGATTATCTGCTAACCCTGTTACTGTGTGACAACCTTCATCTTGAGCATTTATAGATGAATCACTTTGTTTCTCTGTTGCTGGCTGGTCTGTTTCAATTGGTTCTGTTGCTACAAACTGATCAACTTCCATGGGTTGATCAGTTTCACTTTGATCAACTGATACTAACTGAACAATTCTAACTGGCTGTTCTTCATTAGACTGCTCAGTTACACCTTGGTTAGATACAATTTGATCCCCTGTTACTAGCAGATCAAGTCCACACTGATCAATTACTTCAGACCTATCATTTACATCTTGAACAAGTGCGATCAGCTGATCATGTACTGCTGCTGTGGTTTGCATAGTGGCATCTTGGACAGACTCTGTTGGTTGGTCAGGTGTGCTGGTCGGCATAGAGCTGCAAGCAGGGATGACTTGAGCTGCAGTTGTGGCTTTGTCTGAGCTGTTGAGCATTAAAGATGATGGCTGGTCAGGTGTACTTATGACATGTATTTCTTCAGCCCTTTCCATTTCACTGGTTTCCACTGGAATTTCCTCTGGAGGAACAGTTTTAACATCTAAACAAAAGATGAGACATGATCGTGTAAGAAAAAAAAAAAAAAGAGTTAATTTATAATCACGTACCTACGTTATTACTAATACTTCTCATTTAATATTACTGACCGATTCCAGCATCCTTTGCTGCTTGTAAATAACCAGAACCATTTGTATCCACAGCCATCTCCTGTGGAGCCATGGCAATTACCTCTGAGAAAGGATAGAAAAGATTGTTTTTAGAATAAAAACACAACAGCTTATTTCAATACTTTGAGGGCCCATTTGAGCTACTCAAAAACCAATTGGTCAACTAAAAACATATGCAAGTAGAAAGATTGATTATTGATATGTTAGAGTAATTACTTTAGAGTTTTACTTACCACCTTCCATTCTCAGGTGATTAACTCTTGCTTTCACCTACATGTAAAAATACATTCAGAAAATAAAACAGAAGAGGGTTGAGGAGCATTACTTATTTATCAGTTGATATTAATACTAATAAGAACATACAGCAAAATACATTGAAAATACAATGAATTATAACCATATAAAGACTAAGAAATTTACCATACCTGAGCAAGAAATTGATGACTTTCCAGATCACCCTCCATGCATTTCTCAATCACCTCCTCCAGGCTCTGCAGTGTCTGGCGATGCATAAGAAGCATGACTGCATCAGTCTTACTGCCTCTGCTAAAGATACCATCTCTAAGTAAGGTCCTCAAGGCATTTAGCGTTGTCTTCATTAGATCGCACTCCATGCTAATGCTAGGCAACACAGCCACAAGCTTGAGAAGAGTTGCAATGTTTGGAAGGTTTTTGGCTTCATTATGGAGCAGTGTCTCAGAGATGGAGGTGGGAGGACAAACATCTTGATATTTCTCCCTCCATACTGTGGCCCAGGTGTTGATGTCTTCTTCAGCTGTTTCTGGCTCAGGGAGATCACTCAGGTATATTGTGTGCAGTTTATCTGTGGATTCTGGGAGAATGGGCAGAGGGTTGCACGTTGGCAGAAGGGACAACACTTTCAGGCCTTTTAGGTGATTCTCTGAGAAGTTAAACTTCATTTCTTCAATCAAACCATTTAGAACTGGTAAGCTAACTGCTTCCATGTAGAACGCTTCTGGTGAATCATAGCTACTAACAGATTCCGCATATGACAGCAATCCTGTAACCTTAGTAGAAAGCTCCACGGCTTCCTCAAACCAGATAGAATGCACTGCACTCACATTGTCCAACATTTTGCTAAGAGAATCTATTATTGGCATAATCTTCTCAAGCTCACAAATAATGTCAGCAGGGTTTCCGCAGCGAAACACAGTGCTGCAGTTCCTCAAGGGAGCACAGGCGTTCTTCAAGATCACTAAGGGGATGACAAAATCGACATGTCTAATAGCTGTGCACAGGGTCTGAGAATGCAGTGACATGCTACTACTCCATGACCCACTGGAGTTGGTGCTCACAGAATCTAAGCAGTTCAGGGCTCCCTCCAGCATGTCCACCAGAATATCGAAAAAGTCTTCTCTCTTTTTCCATCTAGACAAGCAGGTCTCTGGGATCTCTGCAAGTGCTTCCCGTGGGGTATTCAGAAGCCCATCCATGGTCTTGGCAAGCTCACTCTCTAATTTGGGTGACTGGTCAAAAAACTGTAGCAGATCCTCAGCGGTCTCTAAAACCTTTGTAATGTAGGTATTCTGTAGGCTTAAAGCCAGCCAGTAGGCAAGTCCACAAGACTCACTGGGAGTGTTCACAGCTAACGGATAGCTCTCTAAAAAGCTCAAAGCCATCTTCCGGAGACTTTGGCTTCCCGTACCAATGCACATGATGGACTGGCCACGACAGCAGCCCATCTGAAGTCCCCACTCATCCTCAAGAGTGGCTGAAAGAGATTTAGCTTGCAAATCCACATCAGAGCTTTCATCAAAGGGCAGAAAACCTATGAGCTCCACTTTAGGAATGCAGTCGTTCACATATCTAACAAAGAGTGGTAGGAACTTCGCCTCGCCCACTGAGATTGCTCTATCAGTGATGATGGAAAAGAAAGGAGAGTCCTGAACTTCAGTGATGATCGTTTCTCGTATTGCCTTCACAATACTTTGTAGCATTTCCCCCTCTGAAAATGATGTCCCTTCCTTCTGTACCCAATGACATGAGGCAAGTTTCTGTACAACAGCATCTTGCTCTGGTTTGTTAAGGTCGATCAACGAGCAGTTTCTCCTTGCAAGTGTGGCTGCCTGTTTGAAGACTTCTTCACAGGTCCTTATGTTCTCTTCTGGTTCATCAGAACGGCCATTCTCATCCACAACCTGCCCTGCATTTTGAACCTTTACATGCTGGTCCTCAGCAACCACTTCTGTTATGATTTCAGACTGCTGCTGAGTCTCTATGCTCTCTGATACCTCTTTGTGGATATCTGCTTCTAGAAGGGAGGGTAAACATTATTTTAGATAATGTACAAGTTTAAATGAAATTAATGACTCGAACACATCAAGGACTCAAATGAAAGGCCAGTCCCACAAATGACAAACCACTACCTGTTACTTCAGAATTCACCACTACTGTTCTGGAGTCTTTGTCCTGTGAAAATAAGGACAATAAATCAATAAATCAACTGATATGAAGAAACGTTTTACCCAAAATAGTTCAAAACAATTTTCAACTACATCACTAATCTATACTGTTCTCTAACCCCCCTTAAAATATACTACATAATCATTATTAATGCAACTTTACAAACCTGCAGAGTGTCCCTGTTCTCTACTTCAATCATGTGGATGTCATCTGCAATGTTGGCAAAGTGGGCATTAATGTCGACATGAACTGACAATTCACCCTACGTATTTTCTTAATGCATGTTATTAATCTTATTGTGAATAACTCATCTACCAGTAAAACAAATGTATACATTATACATGCACACACATCTACTTTTTCTTACCCAAAAGAGAGGGAAAAAAACAAAAAAGAAAGCATTAAGAATAATCATAGATTACTTACCTTCTGTTTTTATTTCAGCGGTCCTTCCTAAGGTTTTGGACTCTTTGTCCTGTGGAGCACAACGGACATTAGAAACACATCTGGAAAGCAAATAAAACATTTAAAACAAGCAACTCATTTTTACAAAACTGATCCTTACCAGGCAAATGCCCTCCAGCGTCTTAGGTGTGAGCTTTAAGCACTGAGCAACCATTCTGTCTAGGTCTCTGTTGAAGTCAATGCCGACCTGAAGCATGGCTAAACAGGGCAATCTGTCCATGGGTGAGGAGTTGCTCAAGTAGTCTTGATACATTTTATGCCGCTTCACCTCACCACAATATTCCAAAGCTGTGCTTGGCAACACGCACATAATCTTCAGCAGCGTATTGATGTTTACAAAGTACTGCATGAGGGGTAGACGCAGAGTCTGAAAAATGGTCTCTGGTATGGTTACACTGACCACTTTAGTTTTCCACTTCACTTTCCAGCAGCTCAGCTCTGTGAAGAAATTGTCAGGATCTGGAAGGTCACCCATGTACAATGGAGGTTTTGACTTAAGCGTTTCAAAAACATAGCTCATTGTCACGGAGCACGGGACCAAGGACAATAAGTTGAGAGCCTCCTTGTGGTCATCAGAAAAATAATCTTTCACCATGTTTATCAGGTGGTCAACTAAAGGGACACTCATTGCATCTTTGTAGTATGAACCTGGTTTCAAGAGGCTGTCCCTTGGAACAACCACACTATCAGGCACTTTAACCTGCACACCCAGACTCTGAGCAAAACAACAAGCTTCATCAAACCAGTTCTGATGGAAAACCTTGATGTTGGTCTTCACTCGGTTAAGCGTGGCCACAATGCCACTGATCTGGCTGAGCTGTGAGGCAGCACTAAAATGGTCTTTCTGCAGTGCTGCACTCAATTCTCTGGTAAAGGATGAGGCATTCTTTAGCGCAACAATTGCCACAATGAAGTCAAAGTCCCGAATTAACTGGAGTAGTCTTTTGGCTCGGTTGGATACTGCCAAACTCCATCTTTGTGGTTGGCAGTTATCAATATTTTCTAGCCAATCCGCCAGAGGCTCCAGAATCTGAGCGAAGACTTCGTAGGAGTCATGCTTTTCAAGCCAAGAAGAGCAGAATTTTCCTTGAAGCTCATGGATTTTCTCATAGCTCTCCCTTAGGCCTATAGCTAAGACTTGATCCAACTGTTTCTCGAGGGCAGGCATGCTGTGGAAAAAAGACACTATCTCCTCTAATGTGTCTATGGCTCTGATGACTGCAGCTACTGGAACTGACCTTGACCACCAGGTATTGAAAGAGTAACATGAGCAGTGTGTGCATATAGCAAGAGGATACTTCTCCTGTATTTTACATGCAAAAGCCTTGAGCTTGTAGGACACTTCACCAGAGCCAAGGTAAGCTTGACCTCTACAGTAGCTTAAATCCAGACGCCACTCATTGGTGATGACATCATAAAGTCGTTCGCACATGGTCTCAGTGTCAAGCGTAACTTCGACAAATCCCATAAGCTCAAGGCGCATGACATCGAAACTGTCAACAAATCTGAGGAAGATGGGCAAGTAGTCAGTCTCTCCAAATCGGACAACTCTGTCGATAAACAGGGAGAAGAATGAATTTCTGACCTCTGAAAGAATCCTATCCCTAACAACATCCTCACACACTTTAAGGACTTCATTCATCTCAGATTTGGTCACGTATTCTACTTCTTGATCTTGATCACCCTGAGTGTGTCTGCTTTGCCTGCTATATGCTGCAGTGACAGCAGCCTGTAATGCAGATTTTAATGCCTCTTTATCAGTTTCTGCACACTCGGGCGGTTTCTGTCTCTCAATGTCCATATTTAAAGTCATCTCTCTCTGTTCTTCTGCATCTTCTTTAGAAGCGTCATTTGCACTGGTTTCTGGAACTGCTGTATAGGGGTTGAAAAAATAAATAAATAAAAATCAACAACTGCAATATAAAATTCAGTAAAATTCAATAATCTTGTTTGAGCGATGAAAACTAGAAGACTGTTAAAGTGCCCCTATTATGGTTTTTCAAATATTCCCTCTCATGCAGTGTGTAATATCGCTGTGAATATGTAAGTGTTCTGCAAAGTTGTAAAGTTGAAAGTGTACGATAAATAAAGTTATTGTCCCCTAAATTAAAGAATCGACTCTGAACCGCCTAAACGAGTCATTGACATTTGCATAATGTCTGCCCGCAAACAACTTTTTGTTCAAACACGTAATTTTACTGACGACTGCTTCTCAAATCTCGGAGTTCAATCAGAATCAAACCTGTAAGTATGAATAATTATTGATATATATATATATATATATATATATATATATATATATATATATATATATTTTCTACCGGGTGTTCAAAATACGTAGTTTTGTGTTTTATATTGTGTATGTTTCCAGCTAACTGGCTAACTCACTTTATTACTGTCTTACTGAAATACTTCTGCTCATCATCTGTGGGCCACTATTACCTAAAACTGAGTCTATTAATGCAGATCGTCTGTCGTTCTTACTACTTTGAGTAAAGATAAAGGATGGAGCAAGATTTGTTTTACAAGCGTTTATGTTCCATCAGTCATTCACGTTAGTGCTGGGCTAACGTATGCGCTGTTATTGATACAGTTCCCACATGTGCACCGCAATAAATCAGAAATACAAACGGGTTTGTTGATGGACACACACTTGTTAATGCTGATGGTGAGGAATTACAGCTGCAACATCTCATAATGAACCTCAAGATGAGTAGTGTATCACTGAGAAACGTCCTGCTCAAGTCATCCTTGCGATGGAGGTTCAGGTTGAATAACTAGTTCTTCCAATGTTTCATCATCGGACTAGCGCTCGGATTGATGTGGTAAAATCGACGTCATCGTTACTGTCTTTACAGTGTGTGCAATCACTGAGCTTTAGGAAGCCTCCGGAGCTGAAGTTCAGTTATGGTAATGAGCTGCACGCAGTAGACCAATCACAACAGACTGGGCCGTCTGACCAATCAGAGCAGAGTAGCTCGCAGAAAGGAGGGATTTAGAGAGACCGATTCATCCATCGAGTCGTTTGAGAATCACTGAAAAATGTGGTGATGTGCAATGTATATTATGAGAAAATTAATGTTTTTTGACCTTTGATGCATGTAAACCTGTTATAGGAGACTCCAAAACAAAATCAGGAGCCTTTAAAATAGCATAATAGGGGCACTTTAACATTTATAAGATGAATGTCAGAAGTGAGAAGTTTTACCTGATGGTTGTACTTCCATTACATCATCCTAAAACAAACACACAAAAATGTGAACAGCAGGTTAAAAACATATTTGAGTTTGTTTTTGCCATTACTTATCTCCTGTACACAAATAATAATAAAAAAATTTGTTTAAAATATGTTTACCTCTTGTAATAGATGCAGGATTTCTGGATATTTCTTCACATAGGCCTCCACCATTTCCTCAATGCTGAAGTGGACATCTTGATTGACATAAACAAAGGCCATATTGCTCAGTCTTTTTTCCACTGGTACTTCTTTCATGTAGGTGTGATACCGGTCCAGCACCATGTCGTACTGCCCATACACATCTGAATCTGCGTGGACACAAGGGATGGTCCCCAGCACTCTCAACAGGCTCTGTACATTTGGGTAAAAGCCTATATCTGGGATCTTGAGGGTAGCAAACACACTAGTGGGAAGGATTCTTCGCTTGCTAGCATGCCTCCATTTCACTTCCCAACAGCCCAGCTCATCATAAAAGGAGTCAGGACGAGCCAAGTTATTCAGGTTAGCATCAGCAACTTTGTCTTTGCGGATGCTAAAATTGTGGTCAGCCATGTATGAGGGCACCAATGACAACCATCTGAGGATTCTTGCCATTTCAGTGCCAAGGACTCTTTTGACTTCGTCAACAAGGTACTGCAAAACCTTCTTGCTCAGTGCTTCCCTGTAGTAATCCTCCAATGATGCTTGCGGTTTCTCCGTGCCGTCACCATTAGTCACCATCTCCACTGGCAAATTGACAGACACCCCCAACTTCTTGGCTCTGCCCAATGCATCGGAGAACCACTTCCTGTGAAAAATGGCAATCTCCTGCATATGTTTGGTGAGAAGCTTTAAGGCGTTTGAGATGGTGTACTGTAAAGTGCTGCTGATGCTGATTATTCCCCTGAGGCTGGGGTTCAGGATGCTTACACAACATAGCGTGTTCTTTAAGACCACAAGAGTAATGATGAAATTGAAGTTCTTCAGCTTCTCTTTCAGCTTTAGAAGCACTTCGACAGTGTCTGCATCCACATCTGAAAGGGCACTGGTGCACATCTCTCCAATGCTGCTCAAAAGCGGCTCCAAGATATCAAGCATGGTCTGGAAAGCATCGGTGCCATATTCCCATTGGTTCTGGCAAGAATCCTTGATTCGGTCCACCTCGCCTTTGATGTGACTGTATAAAGCAGTGATCTTCGTATCAAGTTTCTTCGCCAGAGTTTCGGATTGCCTAATAACGGCCGCGACCTGCTCTACAGTATCAACAACGTCTTGAATTGGAAGGATAGGCATGGAGCGAATCAACCACATGTTGAAGGCGTAGGGCTCACTGGGGGACAAAACAACCTGTGGAAAATCCCGCAGCATCCTGCAGGAGAGATCCTTCAGCTTTTGAGACATGCTACCTGATGACAGGTAGGTGAAGCCACGACAGTGCTCCATTCGCAGGCCCCACTTGTTGCGGATCTCGGATATAAGCATTAGGAAAAGACTGTCAGAATCAACATCACAGGGAAGGAATCCCATGAGGTGTTTCTGTGGGAAGCCTTCACCTGTGACAGAGCGGATAAACACAGGAATCTGGTCCTTGCCCTCAATGTTTATTTTGTCTTGGAGAAGTATGGAAAAGAAGCGTGCAAGGCGGAGGCTATTGCGGATTTCCTCACGCATCACATCCTCACCTAAGGTGAGCACTTCTTTTTGGTCGATCTTCTCTGCACATATGGTATTGACAGAAAGCGGTCCAGCTGGGTCACTCCCCAATGGTTTAACAGTGTTAAGAGATGCATTGTTGGCGATGCTGAAACCAGTGAAGGCTAACGTCTCTTTGAAGTAGTCTTTCAAAGTTTCCTTCGCTTTGGAAATAGCAGGATCCTCCTCTGATTCATCATGTGCAGGAGGATTTTGAGTTTCAGCGTTCTCTGCTGAGTCACTCTCAACTTTAACTTCCACCTCTGTCACAGAGGGGTTTGAGTTATCAGTGGTACCTTCAAAAAAAGAAAAAAGAGAGAGAACACAAACACACTTAAATACAAAACAATTACAAAAAGAGAGAATTCAAAGATGCTGACATGGAAATGCATTATCTACCTTTAGTTTTCTTTGTAACAATCGGCTCATCTCCTGTCTGAAAAAATGAAAACAAAAAAAGTATCATCATATGCTAAAAAGTTTGTAGTCAACACTATAATGTGTATAACACATTGTAGACATGGCAAATAAAAACGAACTACAATAAAAGAGCATTACAAGCATGAAATGGTGGAATCACATTTACATTTAAATGGTAATTAATCTACACAGAACTCAATCCCTGTGTTTGTGTACCTTGTCACTGCATATTTAACTTTATGAACATCAACTTAAAAAAAAAGTGGGTTTGCTCTTATTTTATGTTGCTTCATAAAAGCCTATATTATATAAGACTATGCTGATAAATAAGTCTTACGCAGAGTTCAATAGGCAAGGCAAAAATGGTTAGCACAGAAACCTACTGTGTGCTGGGTTCACTGTACCACGCTTTACAAAGAAACTCTTTAAAACCCGTCCAATACAGAACAATTCACGTCTTCATTAGGCATACCAGATTTTGGTAGACCCATCTTTAAGGGAGTTGCTAGAGACCATGCATTACTGATTTACTAATAACTATTCTGTTGAAAAAATGTGTAAATCAGAGACTCACTTTCTCCCTTGTCCTTTTTCTGTTGCTAGTTTGTGCATTGTCCAGGTTGGATGCAAAATCAAATATAGTTGGAATGGCATCATCCTTCAAAACAAACTTGAGATCACTCTGAAAAAAAAAAGAAAAAAAAAAAAAGGAGTTTTATACATTTTACGACACATAGGTATACTGTGACATAGGGTTGGGGCAGGGACAAGGAGAATTATTTGGGAATTTGTGAATGATTTATATTTCAAATAAAATGTGAACGGTCCACATAACATAAGTCTGCACGTTAAGGTATTGTTGTTCGTTACCACAGCGTGTCTGGGTTTGAATGCGCTTCTTGTGTATGAAAAGTATCTGTACTGTACACATGACAGGCGGCAAAATCGCAAGAAAAGCTTAACGTGTACTGACAACTATACATTATTTAACCGTATTTTTTTATCGTTGGGATGTTGATATAGCAACTGTTCAAGTGTAAAGTAAGAATCATTCATAATGTTTCTGTTTTAATCCGATATAAAATTTCATACCTTATTGTCCCTCATAACCGGTAGTATAACAAGCTTAAGCAAGCTTAATTGTTACCAGTTTGCCATGACAGAATAAAACAGAAAAGTTGTAAGTTTTCAAAATCCTCCCTTACTTTGCTCATCTTCCGAGTGGATGTTTCTCTGAACCCGCCGCGAGCGCCAGAGAAAACAACGCATGCAAAACCTGAGGTAAAATTAAATGATTTTGTTTTGCTGCAGATATACACTTTTCAAAATAATATTAATTTCAAGATGTAACATTAACATGACGGTAATTTAAACGTAGCCTTTGTAAAAAATATAAAGCAAAACATTAAATGCGCTTTAAAAAAACAATTTGTAAACGACTAGTATTTTCCAAGTTCGTTTAAACGACTAGTCGGCTAGTCTCGCACATCCCTAATGTGAATAAAAATCAGCAATTTATAAACAAATTTAAATAAATATATTTTTTTTTATTACATACCAATTAAAGGCATAGCTAAAATTATCCCATGATTTACTCACCCTCCAAGTCATCCTAGGTGTAAATGACTATCTTCCTTCATATTTAAAATTTTAAACTAAAATAACTAGCTTCCGACAGACAGCCTACGCAAGTTGACTTGCGTCACAAGAGTGTAGTCTCTATCGGTTCAAACAAATAGGGTTGGGCAACAAACTCAAGCTCCTCTTCTCTTATATCGAAATTCTCCGACATTTCTCCTTAAAAATTCTGTTTTCGACTTTGTTACGTGTTTTGTTTTGCTCTATCCTCTGCGCTTCCGCCATCGATAATATGCCATGCGTCAGGTCAGGGGTCACTCTTTCGCCGTAAATCGATGCGTACAGCCGTCTGTCAGAAGCTAGTCATTTCAGTTTATAAAGTTTTTTTATGCTATTTTAAAGTTTCCTAATTTTGTTTTGGAGGTCTCCAACAACAGGTTTACATGCATCAAAGGTAAAAAAAACCCCCACTAATTTTCTCATAATATACATTGCACATCACCACATTGTTCAATGCTTCTCAAACGACTCGATGGATGAATCAGTCTCTCTAAATCCCTACTTTCCGCGAGTCTACTCTGCTCTGATTGGTCAGATGGCCAAGTATGTTGTGATTGGTCTACCATGTACAGCGCGTATTTCGGAAACAAACTCCCATTACCATAACTGAACTCCAGCTCCGTCCGGCGTCCTCGATAGTACACACTGTAAAGACGGTAACGAGGACGTAGATTTTACACTAATCCCAGCGCGAGTCCGAATCGATAAAACATTGGAAGAACTAGTTATTCAACCCGAACCTTGAGCAGGACGTTTCTCAGTGATGCTACTCAGTTTGAGGTACATTATGAGATGTTTCAACTGTAATTCCTCACCATCAGCAGCATTAACAAGTGTGTGTGTGTGTCTAATTTATTGCGGCGCACATGCGGGAACTCTCAATAACAGCGCATACATTAGCCGAGCACTAACGTGAATGACTGATGTAACATTAAAGTTTGCAAAACAAATCTTGCTCCATCCTTTACTCAAAGTAGTAAAAATTACAGACAATCTGCATTAATAGACACAGTTTTAGGTAACAGTGGCCCACAGCTGATGAGCAGAAGTATTTCAGTAAGACAGTAATAACGTGAGTTAGCCGGATACCGTCACAATATGAAACACAAACACATTGTAGAGCACAGCGTCTTCTCCACATGATGCTATCCAGTATCCACTGCAGTGTCTGAGGCAGTTCAAGTTTTTCCTCGTGTCTGCACACGCAATAAATGGGCGGGCAATATGCTAATGTTTCGTCTTGACATCACAACGAAACGGCTTAGGACTCGTTAAAAAAATTATTTGTTTAATTGACTCAGAGTCGACTCTTACTTTTGAGAGACAATAACTTTATATACGGTGCACTTTCAGATTTAAAACGGCGCAGGATGTTTTCATTCACTTAGAGCTGTTACACACCACATGAAAGGTAATTTTCAAAAATCCATAATAGGGGCACTTTAAATCGCTTCAGAATCGCTTCTTTATTAACCCCCTGGAGCCGTGTGGATTACTTTTATGATGGATGGATGCACTTTTTTTGCCCATTCACTGCCATTATAAAGCTTGGAAGAGCCAGGACATTTTTTAATATATCTCCGATTGTGTTCGTCTGAAAGAAGAAGTCATATACAACTAGGATGATTTGAGGGTGAGTAAATCATGAGGTAATTTTCATTTTTGGGTGAACAATCCCTTTAACTTATTAAAAACAATGGTTTTTAATAAGACCAATCTAATTGTATATCATTTAAATGCAAAGTAATCATCTAGTTTAGCCATTAAAACTTACACTAAAGCATGTAGCATCATTATTAATCCTTTAATAACCTTTGGTGAAATAAACATGGTTTCAAACATTGACAATTCACCAACATTCATGCTATTATAGATTAAATCTGCTTTCACAGTCAGAAAACTAATTTTAATTGCCATGTAGGAAATTTAATTTGACATTTACAAAGACACAAGTTACCCACTGACACATGTCAGCCCACTCGTCAACACTACACATGTCAATCATAGGAAACTAATTAATTTCACTGGTTTTGTTCACTTACATCAAGCAGATAATGCCAGATACAAAAAAAGTTAATAATAAAAAGGTCCACACTGTTCTTAAAACAGAAGATGCTCACTTACTTGCTGACATATCATTGACGTCTCAAAATGTTTTGAGCACAATTTGTAGTTGCTGTGCAAGTCTTCAGGCGTTTTGGTCTCCAGATCTGGTCTGTGGCAGTTACCCACCCATTGTTTACATCTAAAGATATGAGGTAAGGTTACTGCAGTAGTGCAAAAAAAATGATGTTTTAACATCAAAAACCAAAGATCATAGGACTAAAACAAAGCATATGTGTTTAATAAAATCACAAAATACCAAATAGCACACAAAAAAAAGAAACCAAATAAAGCCATAAACAGAATAATGTGTTCTGGGGGAATTAAATTCCTGCCATTTTGGGAAGGGCCTGATGATGGCGAACGTGCACAGGACTCATTTGCTTACAGTAACCCCATAAAAGTTGAAGCAATCACTTTTAAGAAACACGAAAGATGATTTCCTAACTGCCAGCTACAAAATAAACCTTTGCACAAAAAAAAAAAAGGATTAATAATAGCAACATGATGACAATAAAGGTGCAATGCATTCAATGAATCATTGCAAAAGGAGAGCAGAAGCTAACCAGCTAACAAATAAAGCTAATTTGCTCATTCTGCACTTAAATAAATCTAAATGGGGGGGGGAAATAGCATTGATTAAAGTGCGACTGCATTTACGCCCCAAAGGCTGCACTCACCTATCAGGCTCCAGCGGGAAACTAAAGAGGGAGACGTTGGACTGGTCCGCACTCTGCTTGCAGTTTGCTGCGGCACAGCATTCGGGCATTTTGGACTTAATCATAATGAATATTGCATTGCATGAATCCTCCAGCACAAAAGGACACGCTTTGACAGCAAAAAAAAGAGCGCGCGCGCGCTCGTCTACATAGATTTTACGCTATCGAGCGCGTTTTCCAATCGTCGCGTGCATGGAACTGGAACTGGAACTGGAACTTGCTCATGGCCGAAATGTTGCTACTTTCACATCGGAATCAGCAACCAGGAAGAACACCTATGCAGAGCGGAAGTAGACTAAACTGAGGACGGATCCCCCCCAAAATAACTCTATCACCGTCATTCGTTCCCCTTCTCGCGAGCATTTACAGAATAAGTCCAAAAAAAAAGAAAAAAATGCAGCACAACTGATTTTTTTTTAAAAATGTTTTTGCAAGTGATAACTCAAAAACAAATGGTTTCCCTTCTCCACGAGGCGCCAAAGGGGTTTTTTTTTGTAACCCACGTGAACATTTGAGGTCACACCCATTTAATAACGCTTAATATAAAAGTCATAACTATTTTATAGGTGTAAGTATGCATGCAACAATTAGTTTAACCCATTTAATCCCACCACTAACATTTGATTTTGAAGGATCTATTATAAGTTGTTAACAATAAATTACAAGCTCAAATCTCGATTTCATATGGCTCCAGCTTTTTAACTCTAAAAGATGTCACAACCACCATATTTGGTACATGCATTAATATTTATTCTAATTTTAAATTATATTAATATTTAAATACTCATTACTTTTATAATCAATTTCGTCTGGTAGACATTGTTTGCCACTTTTCTATTCTACTTAGAGTGTTTTTCCGTTAGACACAGATTTAATGTTTTTCTTTTTTAGAAAAGGTATGCGTTTTGTTCAATAATAGGATTTGAACTGGTTTTAAGACATGCTCACTTAGCTGGTGTGAATAAATTAGTTGTTTTGAATGCTGCAATCAAAGGCCTCGCGATTAATATATAATGTATGAGTAAATTAGCTAAGCTTTGTGATATGGCAATATAAATCTTTAGTAAATGTAATATGCATGCAAAATAAATATTTATGTGCATGACAATAATTGAAAATTCAATGCACAATAACCGTTAAATCTGTAAAGCATATTTCTATATTCTAATTCTACAGGGCCATACTCTTGTTTCTGTGATGCACAGGTGTATCTTCCATGTTGTCAGCCATTGTTTCGCAGTGCTGCATGTTAACTTTAGCTTTTTAACTTCAGTTTGCTCCTCTGAAAGATGTCACAACCACCACATTTGGTACATGCATTAATATTTATTCTAATTTAAAATGATATTGATATTTAAATACAGAGTTTTATCATTAATTTCGTCTGGTAGATATTGTTTGCCACTTTTTTATTCTACTTTGGAGTATTTTCCCATTAGGTACAGATTTAATGTTTTTGAAACCTTTTTTAAAAAGGTATGCGTTTTGTTCAATAATAGGATTTGAACTGGTTTTCCGAGGAGTATAACACATGCTCACTTAGCTGGACTTAATAAATGAGTTAATATATGGTGTTTTGATGCTGCAATCAAAAGGCCTCGCGATTAATAAATACCAGTAAAATAGCTAAGCTTTGTGATATGGCAATATAAATCTTTAGTAAACGTAATATGCATGCAAAAATATTTATGTGCATGACGGAATAATTCAAAATTCAATGCACTATAACTGTTAAATTATATTCTTTATAGAAATATATAAATATTATTAAATGTAATAATACAGTGTCCAAAGGACATCATAATTTATTAGACAGTCCAAATGAAAAAGTTGTTTTAATATAAAATTATACCAAAGATGAACACATAAAACATATAATTTAAAAAAAAACTTGCAGAGATGTATTTAATTCTGAAAAATACATTGAACAATTTCAAGACACATTCATGGAGCTGGGCACGAAAATACCTTTTTAATGTTTTCAAATTGAGGGTACATGTATATATACACAATGTTAAATGAAACAGTAGGACAATAAGAAAAGGCTCGAGTCCTGGTAATCTTGGCTGACTGTACATGAAAAGCAAACGTAGCAAAATTACAAACTGCTGATTGACAAGCAGAGTCATCATACTGCCATAAGACTGTCATCATACTGCCATAAGACTGTAATCAATCACGTTTCTCCGATGGCTCACTATCTGGATACATTTTCAAGTATGTCTCCACCATGTTGTCCAAATCATGCTTAATGGCAGAGTTAATATAGAACAGGGCCATACTCTTGTTTCTGTGATGCACAGGTGTGTCTTCCAGGTATGTTGTCAGTCGCTGTTTCGCATTGCTGCATTTCTCATTGGTCAGAGCAAAGACCGGCAGATTGTACAGGACTTTCAGGAGAGCGCACACGTTGGGGAAGAACTTCACGTCGGACAGCTGAAGTGTCTCGTAGATGGTCGCTGGCAATACAACATCTTTACTTCCATGCTTCCATTTGATCTTCCAGCAGTGCAACTCGGCAGGAAAGGTGTCTGGGTTCAGCAGGTCATCTTTGTAAATGTCAGCACTGGTCTCCTCTGTGGTGTTGAACTTCAACTGTCCCATGATGGCAGGGACAAGCGACAAGGACTTCAAGGCCTTCAGGTGATTTTCAGAGAAAAGGTCAGGTAGCTCCTTAATCACATGGCTGACCACGGGAAGGGTGACTTGCTCTTTATAGTAGGTCTCAGGTTGGATTTCCTCACCAGACGTTGGTCGTTTTCTGAAGTAGAGCCGAGGTACTTTCACTGGGATTTCAAGGGCTGCGGCCAGGTTGACGGCCTCCTCGAACCAGAATTCATGGTAGACCTCGATATTGTCGTAAACTTCATTCAGAGAATGCAGGACAGCAGTCAGACTGTTGGATGCGAAGAAGACCTCATTCGTTTGCCCTTGCAGATTCTTCCCAAAGGCTCTGGTGAAGGAAAGGGCGTTTTTGAGCACCACCAACGTCATTACAAATTCAAAATCGGCCAACGCCTCGGATATGATGAAGGCGTTGTGCGCCACTTCATCGTTCCATTTGTGATCTTCATTGTCATGGACGCTATCCATGCAAAGCAGGAGAGACTCCAGGAGGTCAACAGCCACTTCGAATGTGTCGTGCTGCTCGGTCCACTTCGAGTTGCACGCCTCCTTGAGGGCACTGGCTTTCTCTTCATTTCCCTGGTAGTAGATGGAAATGGCACTTTCCAGCTGATTTTGCAACAAGGGCGATTTACTGAAAAATGCATCCAGCTTTTTTAGAGTAGACATGACGAGATGCACTCCTGTGAACGTCATTGTGCTTGCCAGGCTGATGTTCAAGGAGCAGTTGGAGCAAGGAGTGAGAACGGCTAGTGGGTGTAGCTCGGCGATTCTGGCCACCACCGCTTTGACCTTCATAGCGGACACACCCGAACACAAATACGCCTGTCCTCTGCAATACTGCATGTCCAGGCCACATTTCTCGGTCACTTCAGCAACAAGCCTCTCGGTGATAGCCTCCACATCACCTTCGAAGAGCAGGAACCCGACTAACTCCTCCCGGAGGCAGTTGGTCTTGTCCACAAAACGCACGAACAGCGGGAGATGGCTCTCTCCGCCGATCTCAACCAGGTTGTCTACAACCAAAGAGAAGAAGCGTCCTTCTTTAACATCAGCTAAAAGCTCTTCACGAATGCCCTTTTCCATCACTCCCAACATCTGCTGCAATTGAGTAGAGGAGCAGTACTCGAGGTTTACAGGCGACCCCTCGAACTTCTTTCTGAGGTATTCGTCGCCTGCGTTGATCCGGTACTCCAACAGTGCCTGGAAGTTGCTGGGAGTGAAGCTTTTGCTTCTGGGTTCTTTGTCAGAGTGCCCATGCAGAGGGATATTCTGTGTGCCCATCATCACGACAACATCAAACAGAGACTTGAGATACTCTTTATTCAGCGTTTCCTCATCAATGACCTGAGGGCTGCTGTCGACCCCATCGCCATTTTTGCTCGCACTGATCTCTTTGGTTGTTGTCTCACTGTTATCTTTAGTTTCCTCACTTTGGGAGTCCGCTGAGAATGTAAAAACAATATTTGTGTAAGTTTAGTCATTATTTTGTATTGTGGAATGCATGTAAATATATAGAATGTCAAATAGAGGGTATGCACGTGATGTCACTGTCAGCCGGAGTGACTGCGGTTACGCCCACTGAGTGGCAAAAAGACTGAGGCTATGTCTACACTAATCCGGATACATTTGAAAACGCTGTTTTCGTTTCAATATTCTCTCTGTCCACACTAGCGTTTTCCAAAAGTTTCTCGTCCACACTGAAACGTCGGAAAACACAAAATTACCTCACTGCGCATGCGTAAAAGCTCATAAAAGCTCACTTGATACAGACGGAACAAGACATAATAAAGTTATCACGCAATTCTTCTGGCAAGATCAATTTATTTAGCAAAATATCTCCTCATTCACTGATGCGTCCAGGTCGCACTCAGTCACCATTATATGTTTGGTCTAAACGCAACTGCTCTCATGTTTTGGCGCAGGGCAGCAAATGTGACTGTGATATGAAGAGTGTGCAAAGTACCATATTTTAGCAACAGTGTGAAAGTGAATAGCACATAACAGGCACAACAGCGGCATAAACATGAATATATATTGGTTCAATATGCGTCAAATGACTAAACATGCGTCATCGTTATCAAATACCTTGCGAAAAACGGCATTTTCAAATTTATCCACTTTGGAGAGCATTTTCAAAAAGCTTAGTTTTCGTTAATAAAAACGCCGTCTCAGTGAGGACGGAAGGCCAAAACGGAGAGAAAAATATGTGTTTTCAAACGAAAACTTATTAGTGTGGACAAGGCCTGAGTGGCAGGTTTTCAGCGTGAATGCCATGAAAAAAAACACACAAAACACATCTAAAACGGTAAAGAGCTTTGAGATTGACTATAGAAATACATTTGACAAGAAATCCGAGGTATATTTTTACAGACTGCCGAAAGCTACAGAAAAGAGAAGCAAATGGATCTCTGCAATTCACAGACACAACTGGACTCCAGACAGCGAAACGTGGATTTGCAGTTATTATTTTGTGTCAGTATGTTAAATTTTGGGGTAAAATCATATCCTATATATTGTATTGTTATATATATTGTATTAACAAGTCTTCAATTCAATATTTACCATCTTATATTCTGCATAATTGGATGTTTTTAAACAAACACTGACAAAAACTATACAAGTTTTAGGGCTGGATGAGTCAATTTGACGATATATATAACAGTGATATAAGTGATCACCTGGATTTAGACCTATATTGTATTTATATAAAGCGTTCACAGGCAAATTTGCTTTATGTTGAAATCAGGCTCATATAAACACGATTCCTGGCTGCATGTCAATATCCATGGATCACTGGATCTTTGGTAAGTTATAAGGAACTCTATATCGAGTCCAACCTTTAGTTTATACTAACATACGTTCGTTTTACTTGTGTTTTCGCAGTTTCCCCTATTAACTCCAGTCACACAGCAGCTCTTCTGCCACTCGGTCCGGCTGAGGGGGCGTGTTCCGGCGGGAAAGTGACCTCAATGAATGCAGACCCTCTATAGCTATAATATGGCATTACTAAAAAAATTGCAGATTTTGCGAGGGGTATGTAAATATGTGAGAAAAATTATATTGTAATGCCAATCATAAAACAAAGACAAAATAAAAAAGCAGCTCACATTTATTCTTCTTCGCGTCAGGGGCATCCTTATTTTCCGTCTGTTAAAGAAATTGGTATGTTTTTAGTAAACCACTCACATTCAGTATTTAGACATAATTGACTTTCAACTTTACTTTGAAATGTAAAGAGGCAGGCATAATACAGTACAGTATCACACAGATACATACTGAGCAACTATTACCTCATTATTTGACCGTTTGAGGGAAGGATTGTCAAATATGGTTGGTACCGCACTATCCTTCAGTACAGTCCTGAAAGGGCTCTGGATAATAATCACAATAATGTGCAATGCAATATGTTAGAGATCACATGCTATTTGTAGTGTCCAATAGTTGCTATACTATTCTATACAGCAATTTCTAATACTTGTATAATTACTATAAACGCAGTTTTTTTGGAATATTTAGATTTCGAAAAAAATATAAATTTAAGTGAACTGAAAAGTAAGCAGCAACAGCACCTAAAATATACCCTTTCCATTAAACTGATTTTACATTAGTTTTATCATTTTAACTACATTAGAAAACTACCACAACAATGTCCTACTGAGCATAACTGAGCATGAATGCATAACTTACGGTTTTGGTTATCAAGTTAGGTTCAAAGTGCCTTGCACACAGTCTGTGGTATTTGTTCAGATGGTCAGGCGTTTTGTCTTTCAGGTCTGAGCGACTGCAGTTTTCCACCCACTTCTTACATCTAGGGAATAAATGTGACATGAATAGCAGTTATTAAAGGGTTAGTTCACCCAAAAATGAAAATTACCCCATGATTTACTCACCCTCAAGTCATCCTAGGTGTATATGACTTTCTTCTTTCAGACGAATACAATCAGATATTAAATAATGTCCTGGCTCTTCCAAGCTTTATAATGGCGGTGAATAGAGGATGATATTTTGAAGCCCAAAAAAGTGCATCCATCCATCATAAAAGTACTCCACACACACTCCTTCTGAAGCAAAACGATGTGTTTGAGTAAGAAAAATATCCATATTTAAAACTTTATAAACTATCCATATTTAAAAACTAGCTTCCGACAGACGGCCATACGCACTGATTTACCTGACACATGACGTATTGACTCACGTGGAAGCGCAGAGGATAGAGCAAAACAAAACATCGGTCATGAATTAGAAGTCTAAAACGAGTTTTTAAAAAAAAATGTCGGAGGAGCTTGAGTTTGTTGTTTGATCCGCGAGAGGCGTCAAAGCTTACGCTACTCCTACATCCTACGCCATACATCGCGTCAGGAGTTACTCTTTTGGCGCAAGTCTACTTAAGCCATCTGCCGGAAGCTAGTTATTTTAGTTTTTAAAGTTTTAAATATGGATATTTTTCCTACACAAACGTTTATTAACCCCCCCGGAGCCGTTTCAGGGATTCTGCAGGATTTATGAAGGTAAATTTAAGACCATTTAAAGAAAATGTAAGGAATAAATTGAAGGGAACATAACACGTCAATATGTTAAATATAAATGTCTAGGAAGCGCACAATGAGTTGTATTAGCAACACTTGGAAAAAAAAACACTTTGAAGTTTGAAAATACAATTTCCAACAGATCTCCATAACTTTTTAATTCATAAAATAGCTTAAAGTTTGAAATAAGAAATCATGTGAAAGTGATTTTATGGGTTCATAAAAATCAACAATTCAAATATAAGTAATTTTCATACCCACTGACAGATATTTGTTCTTGTTTTAAGAATAAAATCATCTTCATTTTGCATCTCAAATATGTTTAGATATTTGTACTGAAACAAAAAATTACCTGAGGTAGATATTAATTTTTTTGCAGTTCATGCAATTTAATTTTTTTTTAATAGTTTATTCTATTTTAATTTCTGTTTTAAAGGTTAAATTAAATTCTATTAAATCAAAAATCATGTCTAATTAATTTAAATCATGAAACAGACAATTTAACAACAATATATTCAAAGTTTAACAAAAAAATACATTTTAGGGCCTGGATTCTGCATCGCAGTAATTATAGGGCCCTAATTTAATGCTATGATATTGAATTTAAGACGTTCTGCTCTGATTTAAGACATTTTTAGGGTCTTAAATTGTGGAAGGTCAAATTAAGACTTTTTTTTTTTTTTTTAAAGTTATTTTTTATGATGGATGGATGCACTTTTTTGGGGTTCAAAATATAATCCTCCATTCACTGCCATTATAAAGCTTGGAAGAGCCAGGACATTTTTTTATATAACTCCGATTGTATTCGTCTGAAAGAAGAATGTCATACACACCTAGGATGGCTTGAGGGTGAGTAAATCATGAGGCAGGCTAATTTTCATTTTTACTATCCCTTTAAGGACAATGATGTAGACATGTAATATTGTATCTGTGTAATACTATATTATAGTGCGTATTTTTGTTTTTACTGTAATACACACTGTTGATTGTGTCTGGTTGCTAATACACAACATTCATAAGGAGATCAATGAATGACAGATAAGTTACATCCAATCAGAACTGTGTTGGAACAGCCAGTTGAGCTAACCTCAGACTTTCCTATCCTATATAAACAATAGAAATGCTGAGTAAGACTGAAGAATAACTCATAATACTTTATGTAGTATATAAACACTAGTTAATACGTTACATGACAGACTTGCATCTGCTCTTAAAGCAAGCTAACTAGCTCAGTAGAGCTCTGCGTAGGCTGTACTGGTAAATAAACGAAGTTAAATGAAGGCCAAACGCGAAATCCTATCGTCTGGATAACAAAGAGTGGGATAGGTGAGGAAACGTGTGTAATACCTCTCGGGATCCCGTGGAAACCTGAAGAACGCCAGCACCGAGTGAGTGCTGTTCCTGGAGCAGTTCAGCGCCGCGCAGAAATTAGGCATCGTTCGTTCACTCTGAGTCGAATCTTAATAGCGAATCCAGTTCATTTGACTCACTGTTATGATATTCCCTTCAGAAAGTTTTAAAAATGTAGTTTTAGAGACTAATAAAGCGGTAAATTAATCGGCACTCTAGTGCTTTGTGTGGCCTGGAGGAGAAGCGCGTTGGAGTTCGTTTCCGTCCCACAATGCTTTGCTCGCGCAACGCGAGTTCAAATCCTCAGCCAATCAGCGGGCGCTTACGGGAAGAAATTGGCGGCAGTTTGGGAGGAACCGTTAATAAATTCAAAAAATATATTTTTTATGAGCGATATTAAAGCAATAGCTCTCCAAAAAAACGAAAATATAACGTGTTATATTTAAACAACGTGAGTAAATTACACTATTTTCGTTTTTGGGAGCGCTCCACATGAAAAAATACTATAGTAAAATTACTCTAGTAAATACTATAGTGTTTTTGAACCATACTATAGTAAAGATACTACAGTAAATTGTAGTATATTCTAGTATTTACTACACTTTGTTAATTTATACTACAGCATACTGTAGTCAATTACTACAAATACTACAATTTACTGTAATATATTTACTATAGTATGGTTCAAAAACACTACGTGTATTATAGTAAAATTACTCTAAGTATACTATAAGTATAGTATACTTATTACTATAAGTATACTAAGTATACCTTAGTATTTACTATATTTTAAGAATTGACCATAGTATGCACTATAGTAAATACTAAGGTATACTACAATTTACTGTAGTATATTTACTGTAGTATGGTTCAAAAACACTAGAATTTACTAGAAAAAAAATACTATAGTATTTACTAGAATAATTTGACTATAATATACTATAGTATTTTTGCAATTACTTTCCTTGCATCTTTTTCATATAATAAACGTGAATGGTGACTGAAACGGTCATCCTGCACAACTACATTCATCATTTTGAGCCCTTTAATACGTGCATCAGAAAATTAAAAACATTTCTAGTATGTTAATAATGACAGGATATTTTTTATTACACTGAAATATTCTTTATTAAGATGTTTTATGTCATAGTGCAGTGATTAAAAGAATGGTTAAAATACAGTGAATGCTCATCTTGCCTTTAAAAAGACATGGTCATTAGTGTGGGTTGAATTAAATCCTCGGAACAAAGTTTAGTTCATTAAAATGATAAATGACTTTACTGTATGTACAAAAAACACTTACACATTTAAAAGTGAGAAAATGAACAGCTGAACAAATAACTGCAGAACATCTTACAAAGAGAGATGACATAAGAGAAAGGCAACACATTCTTTGGTTTGTTCATTTTTTGATACTCCCCAAAACAAAACAAATCCTACTTTTTTTCAACCGTGTCCATTTTTCCTCAACGTCCAGGTTCACAGAATGAACAAAGCAGTGTTGAGTTAAGTTAAAATGCTAAAAAGTACCAAAATAGCTCTTTATATATATACACACACTGCATGAGCCTTATGTTAGCATAGAAGATACTTTCACAATAGTGCTTATTAATCAAATTATTGCCCTTAAAATGTTAAGCCATTGAGGTTAATAGCAGCCAAATGCAACAAACACTTAAATATTAAAATAAAGCATTTTCAATAGTGTCACAGAGTACTTCAAATGTAGGTGTTAGGTATGCTATAAATGTCCAATTTGAAAGTGACATTAGTGTTGTATCAGCTTATATTGCTTAACTGCATACTTTTGCAAAGTCTCCAGGCTGATCAGGAAGGTCTTCCAGTAGGGCCAGGTTTTTTCTGTAGATGTAAGCACTTGCATCTGCATCGTCCATCTGTACCAGCTCAGCCAATGAGGAGATGCAAGCGTCATGGTCGTTCAGCATGTCTGGCAGACGAGAGGACTTGCGCTGGATTCGTGTTGATCGTCGCACAGGCGTCAGAAACTTCAGGTCTTTGATGGTGCTTTTGCGTCGCGAGCCACTGGCTGGTGCAGTCTCACAATCGATTCTTTTTTTCACACTAATGACGAGAAAAACAAATTAATATTTAAACATCATAAGGCCTTTTCACACAGAGGACGATAACTATAACAATAATTATAAAGTTTTAATAAACATTCTAATTTTGGGAAAATTAGGGTTCCGATTCTGCTTATCGATTCCTAATTTCGATTCCAATAAGGTAAAAAAAAAAAAAAACTTAGATATCATTAACATTTATTCTAAGTCTTATTGCAAAACATTTCATTGTAGCTGAATATGAACAAAAATTAACAAGCTAGGAACTTTTGCCTATGGTTTAAAAGCACCACAGCAAAAACAACTAGCCTAATGAATGTAAGTTTGAAGCATCATTAAAAACATTAAAGACAAGTAAACACTCAGTGATTAAAAAAGAACAAATAAATTAGCAATTGCACAAATAAATACAATTGACCGTTCGCAAAGACCCGCCCCCTTTAGTTACTGTTGCTATGTCCGACAAGCCATGGCGCTCTCACACCACACACATTGTCACGTAGAGAAAATACAAATATAATACAAAGGATACTGACAACACGCCGACAGACAGGACAGGACTTCAGATATGAAACAACTTTAAATCAACTTTAAAAAGTCTCAACTTTAAAATTGTCATTTAAGAAATTTAAACAGCAAATAGCGTTTTGTTGCTCTTTAATGTGTCGTGATCGCTGTAGCGCCTCAATCAAAGCTGCTCGTGAACCGATCATCTCTTCCTTCTAATTCATTGATTAGCATCAAATTAACATGAATGAACACTAAAAGAAATGTTGTTTCAACCGCAGAAAGACGTCAGTACACACCGTTTTTCAAGTTCAAGTCCACCGACGTTAATCTACTATAACTCTCCTGACTGCTTTGTCGGACAAGACGGCAGATTTGGCGATGTAATTGGTCAGATCACCTGTCAATCAAACTCGCGGCGAAGGGTGAATTGAACAAAGATACAATCGAAATAAACATTTTCAGGTATTCAGGTACAGAAACTAATCAAATGTAAACTTTTTATTTATAAAATATAGACTATACATTACTATAGCCTATATTTTATTAATATAGTATTAATACATTTTATTAATACAGTAATTTAGTTACAAAAGTTATTCTGTCTAGAACAGCGAGTGAATTTTCTCATTGTCTTTTGCTTGATAAACGTTATCAGAGACGCATCAGGAAAATCTGCCACTGTCACTTTAAGAGCTGCACGGATCCAATATACTGATACACACGCGTTTACATCTTTTCTTTTCAACTGTCTTAAGACATAACCGACTGTGTTTACAAGAATATTTTGACATATTTGTGTGTGTATGTGTCCGTGCTGTGCAAAAAGACGAGGAAGAGAACTCATTATCGCGCATTATTCACCTCGAGAAGCCGTTCTGTGCGTACCAAGCGGAACCGAAATGCGTGTTTCTTATCGGTTCTGGGAAATTTGGAACCGGTTCTAAAATGGAACTAGTTCTCGATTCCCATCCCTAGTGAGAATAGGGAAGGCCACAACACAGCTATAACGTTAAGATTTTTTTAGCTAATGAACGATAAAATCAATAGCCGCATTTCCACTGTCGGGCCAAAAGCGGGCGTGCTAGTGCGCGCCAAGGCCAGTCACGATTCCACTGTCACTTCCAGGGCTTGATCGGGCCTCGTCGGGGCTTCCTCTGGGCCAACGGCCAGGGTTTGTTGGCCCGCCGAATACCTTGGTCCAAAGCAGGCCAGCTTGGGCTTGAGGAGTGGTTACGAACAAAGGCAGAGTTTATCTGAGTCTGGAGACGGCAGCGCCACGGATGATTTCAAATTCCAGCTAACATCACTTTTAAAATAATTTTAGCTCAAAACTCACTTTCAGACAGCAGCAAATGTTTGAAATAACTTTTGTTTGTGATCCAATGTGGATTCTGATCAACCGCATAAAGCAGAAATATTTATATGCGATGCAAAAGACTATGCTACTATAGTAAACATGGTAAATACAACCGCTTGAAGAAATCAGACAAATCATTTAGGCTATCACAATCGTGTGTTTATTTTATCTGTCAGTTCATCTCATCTCTTTATACCGGACTGTCTGATATCCATATCTATCTCCGCATATGTCATCAAATAAAGCAACTCCGGTTTTTCGGGAACTTCCTCTGTTTCTCTGACTGAAAATATAACTGTATTGGGACTGTCACTGGAGAGAGTGTTAAAGCACCTCAGGTCGTATTTCTGGTGGAAATTTTGTAGAAATGATCCTTCTTTCTAAATGTGATGTAAACATGCTGTCCTGTGACTACAAATAAACAGAAACAGACCCGACTGAATAAGTACGTGTCCTCTTTCTTTTGTGAAATAACGGTGAATACCACTTTATTTCTTTGGGACTAATGTGCAATCGTGACACAAATTAATTAATTATGATCAATGTATCACTTATTATTGTAAAACATTGATGCTTGGGTTTTAAATATTTAAGTAAACGACAAAAATGCCAACAAACGGCCGCTTTTATCATGTTTGTTTTGCGATCTCGCTAGTTTCCAGGGATTTCTTCTATTAGTTTTCTGATCAAACTTCCATTCATTGGTGAAACAATAGTGTGACGTTGTTCCAGAGAGGCGTGTTACGGGCAAGTTCTAGTAAAGCACTGCGGAGCTTCTAGCCTGACAGTGGAAACGCAGTGTGGTTTTGGGCTCGGTGCTACAGGTCCGACGCTATTAGCCCAGCCCGGCCCGGCTCGCACTGGCCCGACAGTGGAAAAGTGGCTATTGACAGCCAATTAGAATCCACCACATGTTAGAGATTTCAAGCATTTAAAGTGGCAGAAGGCATAACTGCAGCACCGCACTTTTAATAAACAGAACATTATTGTCCGTTGGTGCAGACAATAATATACTTAGCCTTTGTACAAACCATTAAATTCCCCCAAACTCACCTTTGCAGATATGGAGTCGTTTTCACATTGTATTTCACAATGGAAGCCCCTGCCATCTCTGGAGTGGCACTCCTCATGTCCTCATCACTGTCATCTTCACTCTCAAATGGCTTTTTTTCCTTGGGTTCCTGATCATCATCCTCATTCTTTATACCAGCCTTCTTGGTGTCTTCTGTAATGTCGCTCTCCGAGTCTTCCTCATCCCCCAGTTCTTCCTCTTCCAGAATCTCAAACACTTTATCCATTTCGTGCTCCTGCACATGCCCTTCCATTGTTTCCTCTGCCAATGCATCCACTTTGTCAGCATTTATGCCTGTCGAGGATGGGAAAAAACATGAGCAATTTATGCCTACAGAAAATCACATCATGCCTACAAATTGGTTTACTCTAGTAATACTATACTAGTATTAAAGGGTTAGTTCACCCAAAAATGAAAATTACCCCATGATTTACTCACCCTCAAGTCATCCTAGGTGTATATGACTTTCTTCTTTCAGACGAATAAAATCAGAGTTATATTAAAAACGTCCTGGCTCTTCCCAGCTTTATAATGGCAGTGAATTGTTGCTTCGTTTTTGAACTCCATAAAAGTGCATCTATCCATCATATAACTGCTCCACACGGCTCCGGGGGGTTAATAAAGGCCTTCTGAAGCGAAGCGGTGCGTTTGTGTAAGAAAAATATCCATATTTAAAACTTTATAAAGTAAAATATCTAGCTTCCACCAGATCGGAAAAAAACGTAACTGGTGTGCAATGTCGTCAGACGTAGCGTAAGAATTTGTAACTGCGAGAGGCACTACACTTTTTCCGTAAGTTGAATACGGAAGGCGATCTGGTGGAAGCTAGATAATTTACTTTATAAAGTTTTAAATATGGATATTTTTCTTACACAAACGCATCGCTTCGCTTCAGAAGGCCTTTATTAACTCCCCGGAGGTTAAAAATTAAAATTCTGTCATTAATTCCTCACCCTCATGTCGTTCCAAACCCGTAAGACCTTCGTTCATCTTCAGAACACAAATTAAGATATTTCTGATAAAATCTACGCTGTTGATGTAGTAAACGCAGTGCAGTGCTTCCGGGTTCTACGTCAGAACGCCGGCTCAGTACTGGCCAGCTCCTGCGTCAGCATCACATGCATTCGCTCATCTTTAGATACATTTAAGTGTATTGAAAGTTATGTTATAATGCTACTCTGTGCGTTCACTCGGCGCTACTATGAGACACTTGTTCACACTGCAGTGAGCTAGATCATATTAGGCATGGTAAAACATGGCGTTCTGACGTAGAACTTGGAAGCGCTGCACTGTGTTTATTACGTCAACAGCGTAGGAGAATGACACAGGCGAGAAGAAATTGTTGGATAATGTCGTCATTTTTGTTTGTTTTTTGCGCACAAAAAGTATTCTCGTGGCTTCATAACATTAAGGGTGAACCACTGGAGTCACATGGACTACTTTAATGATGTCTTTACTGCCTTCTGGACGTTGAAAGTGTTCATTAAATTGCTGTCTATGTGGGGTCAGAAAGCTCTCGGATTTCATCAAAAATATCTTTATTTGTGTTCTGAAGATGAACGAAGGTCTTACGGTTTGGAACGACATGAGGGTGAGGAATTAATGACAATTTTCATTTTTGGGTGAACTAACCGATTAATTTGCAATTACTGCATAAAGAATCCTCATGAGACTCACCATCTTCACATGATGAGGGCGTCTCCATTGCCTCTAGTTTATCACACAAGTTCATCACTAACTGCAAAACAGAAATTACAGTTATAAAATGACAATACACATGATCGAGTATGTGTGTGTGTGACAAATAAGACGCTCTTATGGTTCTTACCGACTCCATTCTTATCTCTGGGTCGACTGGCAGATCCATGTCACTGTTGTCCAGCAAGTCTAGCGTGGTGTTCATAATATTGCTTGATCCGCTAGAACACACTGGTTTATCGTCAGGGACTTTGAGATCATCAGTTTGGTTGTCTGTCTGCAATGCAGGGGTTGGTTTTACAGCCTCAGTCTGGATGACAGGCTTAGACTGCGCACCAATTGTGGCTTTGGCTCCAGTTTTAGGCTGTGGAGCTGGTTTTTGTGAAAAGGTTGCCGGCTTTTCTGAGACCGGAGGCCTCTTCAGAGCCTTTCCCTTAGACGCCAGCCACTCTGCAAGCTTTGCTCTGAAAGCAGAATATAAATGAAACATTAGGCAACCACATCAATATATCCTCTGTTATCAGTTACACTTGTCTAGCTAAAATTGATAATGTTATGCATGCAGGTTATGACTGAAGTTTCTAAAATACACAACTGTTCAAAAGTTTGGTTATGTTACGTTTTTGAAAGAAGTCTCTTATGCTCACCAAGGCTGCATTTATTTGATAAAAAAAATATTAAAATTGTACAATTTAAAAGTAAAAGTTCTATTTTAAAGGCACAATATGTAATTTTCGCTAGAGTTCGTTTATTCAAAACAAAGGTGTAGCTTGATTTGGCAGAATCATGGGAGTTGTTGTCTTCACCTCTACAGACGGTGGAAAAGAATCCGACAGGACTCGGGCAGAAATCATATTCATGGATGAGCGAATGTATTAAAGATTTATTAACATTACTGTAGTATGAAGCAGGGTGGGAATGAGGCCGCTGGAGCAACTGCTAATGAGAGATGAGCGCGACACAGCAAGAGCTGTTATTCTGCCTCAGACGAGCGCTTCCGCTTCTTCCGCTCATGTGTATGTGGGGTAACACAGCGCTGTTTTATCATATTAGATACATTTAAGTGTATTGAAAGTTATGTTATAATGCTTCTCTGTGCGTTCACTCGGCGCTACTATGAGACACTTGTTCACACTGCAGTGAGCTAGATCATATTAGGCATGGTAAAACATGGTACTCGCGGTAAATCAAGAAAACCAGATTTAAACAATAAGACTAACTGTGTTGAGCTGTAGAACAATGATTAGTTTCTGTCCATGAATGATCAGTTGCTCACCTGTCTAATAAAACACATCATATATTAAAGCGTCTTTGGTGTTTCCATGGTTTCTACAAAATAAAACCGGAAATCGAGGGTAACGCAGGTATGATGTCATTGATAGGCGACGTCCTGGTTAAAATTGCTTATTTCTCTGGATTTAAACATTCTTGGAAACATTTGGGATAATGTAAGTACACAAGTCAACAAAATATATAACATTGTTCTAGTGTTTTTTGGATTTTTAATCCAAAAAATCTTACATATTGTGCCTTTAATGCATCCATGCTGAATAAAAGTATCAGTTTCTTTGTCTTTCTTTTTAATTATAATAATCTTACTGACACCAACTTTTCAATTGCAGTGTTCACAACTCACCTTCTCTCTTCAGCCGTCTCCATTTGCACTTTGTAGTGGCTGATTGTACTTGTGACAGGTCTGCGGACATTCTGCTCAGTGGTGGCCGCTTTGGGTTTCGCCACATGCACCGCCACCTCTTTCTTCTTTGAAGCGATGGGTCTGCTGATGGCCGAGCGCCCTGTAGCTAAAGGGGCTGGCCTGGGAGGAACACGATCCCGAGTGGCACCTGCTTGAGAGACAAAGCCTGGGACCTTTTGAAGCATCTGTTTATGGGAAACGGACTTCTGGACTGGTTTTTCAGTGGCATTCAGTGGGACATCAGAAACAGATTTCGGTCTGGATGACAAAGAAGAGTTGACTCTGGGTTTAGTGGACGCCGGCAGGGAAGTAACAGACTTGGACCGGACTTTAGGGAATTCAGGTTTTGGTCTGGTCACATCCGGTTTTGGAATCACTTTCTTTTCTGTGGTCTTCACATCACCACTGGGTTTTCTGAAACAGTCGATTTTAGACTGCACCACGCGGCCTTTATACGTACCAGGTTTGGATTTCTGAATGGCAGAGACAGTAGAAGGTGGTTTTTGAACTTCTTCCACAAGCTTCCTGTGTCTTACAGTCTGCTGCGTACGGAAGGCCTGGCTTAGTGTGTTGCGCATCGTAGGATCAGCATCATTAGTTTTGGCCTTCGGTCTAACATCCTTTTCCTTCTCTCTTTTTCCAGAGTTATCCTTCTTAAGATCATTCTTCGACTGAAGAATCACTCTTTGTTTTGATACAATACTGCTGACTTGTTTTTTTGGGCCACAAACTGGTTTAGTGTTCTCCTTGTTACTCTGAATGGAAGTAATAAAAGAGCAAAGGACATTTCATGCATACAGACATCTTTTACACATGTACATGTGAGAAACACATCTTCTGACTCTATGAAAGAGCTGGTCTGCTTCACAAAATACAATGATACCTTTCTCATCACCACCGACTCCATTCTGTGCATCTACCAGTGCAAGGACAAGTTCTTCAAAGATGATGATCTTCCCTGCAGAACATCACATTGTTATAATGGTTATAATGATCAAACAAGCAAAACAAGAAAATGTGTCTCAGCTTTACCTGCCTATAGTTTTTAAAACAGCAACATTTCCACTTTAAGCTGCTAAATATGTGTTTCATGCACACTGTTAGACATGGCAAAGTCACTTATTTTCATGTAATTTCTCTTTCTTTCTCTCTGTATATATAATATAAATATACACACACACACACACCTATATATACACATACATATATTACATATGTGTATATGTAATATTTGAAGCATCTGTTATATATATATATATATATATATATATATATATATATATATATATATATATATATGTGTGTGTGTGTGTGTGTATATAAGTGTTATTTTAGATTTATATACTAATAGTACTTATTAATAGACTAAATTTGCTTTTAATTTTTAAGTTTTAGTAATTTTGTTATTCTTGTTTTAATTTGTATTAGTTTTTATTTTATTATAATAGAACAATAACAACACTGGTGTGTGTGTGTGTGTGTAATATATATATATATATATATATATACACATACACACACACACACACATATATATATATATACACACACACACACACACACATACATACATACATACATACATACATACATACATACATACATACATACATACATATACACACACACACACACACACACACACACACACACACACAATACATAATTTTTTTTAACTTTTTAACGAGGTCGTATTAATAGCTGACAATACCCCAAAACAGCAAGGCTCCTGCATTTAATACATATAAGATAAACAAAATATGCAATACACTAGTCTCAATTCATTCATTATTGAAGTGAATGCTAGATTTGTCAATATTTATAACGAATATATTTTTCTATCTGACGACGCTAGATCCTAGGTAAGAGAAAAACATAAAGACAATCAGCGAGGAGTCCTTCAGAAAGACACAAATCATGCCAATACTCACAAACCATTGATAACGGTTGACAAAACAACATCTACTTACGTTATCTGAGGCTTCTTCAGTCAGTCAGGAAAGACAATTATAAGGATCTCCGTTTAAAAAATGATTTTGAAGAACAATTATCCTACATTCAAGTACAGTGCACGCGCTTTCCAACAGATTTGAGTTCAGAATCAGCGCGGATTGGCGATGACCGTTTGTGAGTCACTCTAGCCGACGAATTGTATTGGCTGCTTCTCATCACGTGATAAAAATCGAGTCGGCCCCGCCCTTTTTCTGAAAACTGGGTGCTGCCTTTTTTGAACCAAAATAAAATTAATAACTGCTCAGTGTCTTGGGCGAACCCAGTTGCCCTAAATTCCAGTCTAATCACATTAATGTTTAATGCAAACTATGAAAAAAATGTATGAAAAGATAAGAAGTAAACAATGTTCATGGTTTTTGCTAGTCAAATAACATACGTGCAAGGACAATCACAAATCCAACATAGTGGCTGTAGCATATCTTTGACTATATTTATCTATTTATCTATTTATGTACTCGATTGAAAAGTTTGGACGTATTGACAGTTCATTTGTTCTACTGACCACAAGTCAAGTGAATTAAATATAACATTCAGCCACTAGATGGCAAAAGATTCCACATTCTTGATGCTCTTAACCAGCTCTGTACTGAATATTAGAAAGAGACCCATTGAAACAGTATGACTGTAAAATGTGCCTTCATTTAAGTGTGTGATAATGAGTAAATAGGGGCTTATATGACTCCAGCTGTGACCTCAAATTGCTACCCTTGAGGGTTCCACTTTAATTAATGCAATATTTAATTCATGAGACATTCTGCTGACTGCATGATTATGTGAGGTCTGTCACACATGTATGGTAATTTCTGCTCTTTATTAATTTGAAATAAAGAATGGGAAACTCATTTACCTGGTCGGTAATTGTGTGTTTGGGACCAAAAAGAAACTGGTTGGATAAGCATAATCAGCATTTTGGTTATTCTGTTTAAGTGGAAATGTGCAGTGAAAAGCATCGTTTTCTTTTATGTACAATAAGATTTAAAATGGATATGGACCTACTTAAAGGCACAATATGTAATTTTTGCCGCTAGAGGTCACTTATTCAAAACAAAGGTGTAGCTTGATGATGCCTTGATTTGGCGGAGCTTTTATCCTGCCGCAGACGAGCACTTCCGCTTCTTCCGCTCGTGTATGTCGGGTAACACAGCGCTGTTTTATCATATTACACACATCTGAGTGTGTTAAAGTTATGTTATAATGCTACTCTGTGCGTTCGCTCGGCGCTACTATGAGACACTTGTTCACACTGCAGTGAGCTAGATCGATATTAGGCATGGTAAAACATGGTACTCGCGGTAAATCAAGAAAACCAGATTTAAACAATAAGACTAACTGTGTTGAGCTGTAGAACAATGATTAGTTTCTGTCCATGAATGATCCAAACAGTGTCTAATAAAACACAGAATATATTAAAGCGTCTTTGGTGTTTCCATGGTTTCTACAAAATAAAACCGGAAATCGAGGGTAACGCGGTTATGATGTAATTGATAGGCGACGCACAGACACGGGCCGTGTCCTGGTTAAAATTGCTTATTTCTCTGGATTTAAACATTCTTGGAAACATTTGGGATAATGTAAGTACACAAGTCAACAAAATATGTAACACTGTTCTAGTGGATATTTTAATCCAACAAATCTTACATATTGTGCCTTTAATATCTGCTAATGTTTACTTATTTTTAAATATGTATTTTTAAATGTAATATTTAAATATTATTCAGTCCTGGTGTTACAAGAGAAAAAAAAACTTATAATGAAACAAGTTTTACAGTTTCCCACCTTTAAAATAGAAACATCTTTATTTAGAGTAGCTCTTCAAACTTCACATATGGCACTGATGACAACCATATGGCTCTAAACATCAAGCCAAAAACAAAACCAACCATTCCCTGTAGTGTATTTAATCTACACTAACTAACACTAACCCTTGTCACATACTATCAGACAACTTCTGTGAGGGATAATAGAATTGCTACCATCATGTCTATGGTATCACATTGCAGACGTGCTCTCTTTTGTTTCAAATTGAAATGGTCTTAAAGTCACCATGAAATCAAAATGGACAATTCTTGTTTTTTTTTTTTTTTTTTAATGGAATATTGCAGTATTTGTTATAAATGATAATTTTCATGATATAATTGAATAAATTATAAGTGCACATCATTACTTTTTAGAAAATTCATGAAAATTCTTGTACCCTTTTGTCTTGTTTGAGAAGCCGTTTCACTCAGAGATACAGTATTGTGCAAAAGTCTTAGGCACTTTAGTATTTTCACCAAGAAAAAACTGTTTTAAGTCAGTTTTATATATATTTATATCTTTTGCTGTAGTAGTGTTGTAGTACTCGAGACCGGTCTCAAGACCATTTTTTGAAGGTCTTGGTCTTGTCTCGGTCTTGACCACATTTGTTCTCAGACTTAGAGGACTCGGGATTTTGTTTCAAGACCGGTCAAGACCACAACTGCTAAGATATTACTAAATTGCCGGTGCATTGCCTGATTTAATTATTAATATCATTAATGTAATTGGATGTAAAACTTACAGCTTCAGATGCAATCAATAACTTATTTCTACTTTATTTATTGTGCCGGTTCAGAAATGAGGGATTGTGTCAAAAATGACACCAAAATTAATACAAATGCTCACAAAATTCAAGATATTGTTGCAAAAAAGTATTTGTATGAGATCTGGATTTTTATATATATATATAAAACGTGATATAATTAAGCAATATCACAAGAGCAAGAGAGCTGTTTTCACAAATTTGAGCATGACTGCAAACATTATATTGCTTTTATACAAACATTAAATAAAAAAAAAATTAAACATTATTCTCAACATTATTTATGCATTTGTAATTTACTAATTCAGATGCATCTTCTGTACCACCACCAGTGCAAAGATGAATTTTGTTGTTAATGATTTCATTTGATTGATATAACAGCTCTATATATAGTGTCTTATTCTAATTATGTTTATTGATTAAAAATAAGTCATTTCTCAGGCAGTAATGTGGATCTTTATGAATTCAAGGAGTGCTGGTCTGGTCTTGGTCTTGACTCGGTCTCGCCCTGCCTTGGTCTTGGTCTTGTCTTGGTCTCAACACACATTGGTCTTGGTCTCGACTCGGTCTCGGATTAGGTGGTCTTGATTACAACACTATGCTGTAGTGTGTCAGTAGGAAATATCAGTTTACATTTCCAAACATTCCTTTTGCCATTAATTGTAATAATCCAGTGAGATCAAGTGAGTCTGACAACAGCCGGTATGATCTGATCTCACCATCATCGAGTCTGTCTGTGAGTACATGAAGATGTAAGATGTATTTCTGCATGTTGTGTTCAGAAAAACTTGTGATCCAGTCATTTAGTGTATGATGCCCAGTTTTCGGCAAGTGTATGTTGCCTGGTATGTTGAAAATTGAACAGATTTTAATAGTGTATTCCAGACTACAGTTATTAATTGTAGTGAAAAAGACCTCAGATAAGTTCATTATTATTATTATTATTAAGGCACGTTCAGACTGAGAACGCACAATAACGCTCTGCTTATTATAAGCAAATGCTGCAGTTTTGTCATCTGCTGCTTTAAATGCTTGAGCTCCTTAAAGCCGGATGGATCCATATCGGCGTTAGATTTTGATACAAAGACAGTAGGAGCATTGGGACATGGACCAAAGTAAGAGTGAAGTCTCCAACAAAACTACTGAGGTAAGAAGAAATCACAGAGCAGTGGTGAGATGAGCTTAATACATACAGACAGCTTGTTTTCCCTGAAGTCTGCCAGATTCTGCTTGTCTTTGCTGAACAAAGTGATACATTTGTCAAAACTCCACCATGTGCGACATTGATTTTCTGTTGCCTTGCATTTACTGCAGCTCTCCACCTTCTCGCTGGCAGGTTTAGCTTAATCAAGGAGGAAAAGGTTTGAACCTTTCCTCACCTCAGTCAAGTGTTAAACCAGGGTTGATGAAATGCTGTGATTATCAATAACCATTCATCTTATTCTTATTCTGCAGTCATCAAGTCCAGCTAAGGCAGTGTATATTGTAGTTTATATAGATTTTAGGAGGCAGTGCTTAGACATGGAGACATTTATCTGATGACCTTAAACAAAGCGTGCAAATGAAGTATCCAGTTATAGGAAGTATCAGACTCTCTAGAGTATCACCAATCCTAATCCAATCAGCAGAACTATTCAGAAAACGGGACAGAGGCTCCAACAGCCATTAAAGACAAAAGGTGAGAGTCTCAGTAATCTGACTCATTTGACTTACAATAAAGAGAACAGGAACTGCTAAATGCAATGTATTTCACCTTAGTTAGGGGCCAAGCACCAAAAGTGTGTAGTCACCTATTGTATCCGTTGTCGTTCTTATTATTCTGCTTCCGTTTCTTCTTCCGCTCTTGAGTCTATGGCAGCCCATAGAACCGTATGGTAAAAAGTTGTGAAATTTAGCACACAGATAGAGGACACTCCAAACATTCACCATAGCAAATTTGGAGTCTCTAACTCAATCCCTCTAGCGCCACCACCTGTCCAAAGTTTGACTTGCATTTGTGCAAATAGCTTTTGAACCGTAAGGACTAAAATTCTTGTTTTCCTCTGATTCCTTGGATCAAGACGATTCGATTGCACCCTATGACGTCTTTTTCCATCATGAAAATGTTTCCGCCATTTTGAATTTTCCGAAAAACATACTTTTTTGAGAAAATTTAACCAGATCATCTTCAGACCATGCTGAAAAAAAGTTATGGAATTCAAGTCGATTCGTGAAACCATTCTCAAAAAACACGCAAATGAATTTGACGAAGTGCCCGCCAAAATTAACGTGAAGCTATATCGCCGCAACGCTTTAGAGTATTCTGACCAAACTTGGTGTGTGTTATGACAAACATGACCTGAGGCTACCTGCAGCGTTTCGGCACAGTGCCACCTAGTGGTCTTGAGATACAAAAATTGGCTATTTTTGCTTGTAACTTCTTAACGATTTGGACACAAATCATAAAATTGGTCTCTTTATATTCGGTGCAGCATGCCGAGTCAAATGATACCCAATTTTCCCATATCGAACATTTTGCACATCAGCCATTTTGAATTTTGTCAAAAAATTCTATATTTACGAATGCATTGGCATATCATTACGAAACTCGGTATGTGTCTTCGGCACCATGCCCTGAAAGTACTCAAAAAGTTTCGGGCAGCGCCACCTTGTGGTCAAAAGTTATAACAAAATTTCCAAAAATGCTCATAACCTTTGATTACATTAGCCTATTGTAATGAAACTGTCTTAATAGATTCCTTGGGTCATGGCGAGAACATAGATATCAATTTTGCCATATTTGGCCAAACTTCCTGTCCGCCATTTTGATTTTCTTTAAAAACCTACTTTTTCGAACTCCTCCTAGACCTTTTGTCCGATTTTCACCAAATTTGAATCGTATCATCTTTAGACCGTGCCGACAAAAAGTTATGGACTTCGTGTCGATAGACAAAACCGTTTTTGTATACCGCAGCTACAAAGTTGAGGCATGAAGCCAAAATGTCTCTTGAGGCTGTATCTCTGCAATGCTTTGACATATTGACACCAAACTTTGCATGTGTCATTGTCACCTTACTCTGATCACACCACATCAGTTTTGTAACAGCGCCACTTATTGGTCAAAAGTGATAAAGCATTAAATCACATTACGAGTGATTTGTATTTGATTTTTCAGGCATTTTGCCTAAAATCATCTGCCTTAAATTGCTCATTGTTACAATTGCTCTAATGCCCAGACTTGCTTGCATGACTTATTGTGCCCCCTTGCTTGCAGCTATATTTTTTCATGTTATGTTATGTCAGGATCACCAGATCTTATACAGATTCTTAAATTTGTAATCCCACACAGGCATGTGCATTCCTAAAACAACAGCTGACTGCAGCGCGTGTGTGACGGTTTGCTTATAGTGCTAAACGGGAACAGCAGATCGTCAATAACTTCTGATCAGCCTTTACATCTCCCCTCAGTGTGAATCCCTGCAGTTTCGCATTGCAGCGGCGAATTCTTCAGCACTACATCACCCTGTCAGAAATTAACACTAGGCAATCCATCATTAGAAAAGAGAAAGATACATGCAGGTTAAAGTACACAGATCATGCAGATATGAAATGATGTTGACTGAGTCTCTGTTTAAGCTTTAAATTAAAAACACAAATACTAACATGAATGAATGATTTATGCTCAACGACTGAGTTTAAATCACAGTATTTATTTACAAATACAGTGAAATATAATAAACATTTATGCATGTGTTATATAAAAGTTGTAAATAACAAACAAATATATCAGACAATATATTGTCAAACATACAATTAGCAAATACACAGTCCGTTTGAGATGTATATTATTGCAGCGGAGACATTTAAGTCAATAACAGGACATGAATGAATGCATAATATTGAATAGGTTATTATAATATCACAATGTACTAAAACGCAACAACTTAAGCCACCAAGAATACTGTTCTTACACAAACACAACAGATAAATGAGAGTAATACAGTCCTATTGAGCACAAAAGGTCAAAACTCAATATTTTTTTAATCACTTTAAATGCAAAAGATTCCAATGCAGGTCAAAGGTCAGTCACAGAAAAAATCTCAAGTGGGAACTGCCGCGGAAAAGTCAGCGTTGAGTCATGTCTCCTTGAATATGATAAGTGTTAGGGAAGTGCACTGGATGTACAAGCTCTCTGAATCGGAGACTGACAGTCATGCCCGTATATGTGGTGTTCAGAGTTTCCTCTACTGTTGTTTTGTCTTCCTCATGTTTAGTAAGGGTAGTGTTTCTGTTTCTTCCCTGCGAAACATGCCATCCACGTGCACAAGAGCATGGCCAGCACAGCCCCGGCCCCGGTGCAGTAATAAGCCCATCCGATCTGACAGGAACCTGGAAGACACACAAACCAGATATTCAATAATCAGCTTAATTATTTTTAAACATAAATAAAATAAAATAAAATGTTTTCATGTATTTTAGCCATGGTACAGGATTTTTTTTATTCGTTACATTTGTAAAAAAAATTAGATTTTGCATTTAACACACACACACACACACACACACATATATATATATATATATATATATATATATATATATATATTAGTCATGTCAATCGATTAAAAAAAATGACTAATCGCACATTTTTTCCGCAATTAAAAACATCAGAGTTTTTAATATTTTTATATTGTAATAATTTCACAGTTACTCTCCAAATTAATGTAGAAACAATTTAAAAACAAAATATTTTAAATATTTGTTGTAATGGCATCTTTTTATCACCAGTATCACTGATACTAATACTGATACTGATGTCTCTATGAAACATTAATGATAGACATTCAACATTACAGTATCATTGAAAGATATCAATTTCAGCTTTTAATTTAAGTGAACTTAAAACAATGTTCACATAAACCCATTATAATAAATGTCATATTTACCCGTGGCCTTCATATATAATCATTCACAGTCAGTGCGTTCTCTTCTGTCTTTCTGAGCGTTGTGTGTGTGTCATAGTCAGGTCATTCACAGACAGCGCGTTCTCTTCTGTCTTTCTGAGCGTTGTGTGTGTGTCATAGTCAGGACATTCACAGTCAGTGCGTTCTCTTCTGTCTTTCTGAGCGTTGTGTGTGTGTCATTGTCAGGTCATTCACAGTCAGTGCGTTCTCTTCTGTCTTTCTGAGCGTCGTGTGTGTGTGTCATAGTCAGGACATTCACAGACAGCGCGTTCTCTTCTGTCTTTCTGAGCGTCGTGTGTGTGTCATAGTCAGGACATTCACAGTCAGTGCGTTCTCTTCTGTCTTTCTGAGCGTCGTGTGTGTGTCATAGTCAGGACATTCACAGTCAGTGCGTTCTCTTCTGTCTTTCTGAGCGTCGTGTGTGTGTGTCATAGTCAGGTCATTCACAGACAGCGCGTTCTCTTTTGTCTTTCTGAGAGTCGTGTGTGTGTGTCATAGTCAGGTCATTCACAGACAGCGCGTTCTCTTTTGTCTTTCTGAGAGTCGTGTGTGTGTGTCATAGTCAGGTCATTCACAGACAGCGCGTTCTCTTCTGTCTTTCTGAGCGTCGTGTGTGTGTGTCATAGTCAGGACATTCACAGACAGCGCGTTCTCTTCTGTCTTTCTGAGCGTCGTGTGTGTGTGTGTCATAGTCAGGACATTCACAGACAGCGCGTTCTCTTCTGTCTTTCTGAGCGTCATGTGTGTGTGTCATAGTCAGGACATTCACAGACAGCGCGTTCTCTTCTGTCTTTCTGAGCGTTGTGTGTGTGTCATAGTCAGGACATTCACAGACAGCGCGTTCTCTTCTGTCTTTCTGAGCGTTGTGTGTGTGTCATAGTCAGGACATTCACAGACAGCACGTTCTCTTCTGTCTTTCTGAGTGTCGTGTGTGATATATATCAATATTACAAAAATAAAACAAGTCAAATATTACAAAATGTGACATTAAAAAGTGTGAAAGTCACTCGCTTTTATAAAGTAACGCTGTCCAACAGCGACACCCGCAGCTTAAGTTACAGCGGGAGGCACCTCCTCTGTCCCCATTGACTTAAAACAGACCCGCTAATGTGTGCGGTGGGTTTAGTGGGGGATAATCGAGAATGAATGGAGAAAAGTCATGTAAGAGGAGGCAATGTCTCCATTGCGCTAAGATTCGATATGATTGGTTCGTGCAATAAATCCCGCCTCTTGTTTTTGTGCGCATTCTCGAAATGGCCTGAATGAAGATAATGATGGCGTTAATGGGAAGACTAATTAACAAGTAAGTAAACAACTCAGCCATTTAGATATCACTGCTTTATGTCACGTCAAAATCAAACTTGAATTGCCCAAAGGGGTTTTAGAGAGCGATCAGCTTGGTGAAATTAAAGGTACATCTTTGTGTCTGTGACCAGTCTGTACAAGCTTGATGACTGCTGAAAATAAGTTGATTGTTAAAAAGAAAAGCTCAACATTAGTTCACAAATATTGTTACTGCCTTTAGTTATTATTTTGGAATAAAGGTAAAAATGCGTAAAAACACTAACTTGAAATGAAATGTATACTTGGTTTTAATAAATAGAAATTTACATAGTGTAAAAATACAAAATAGATTTGTATTTGGTCTCTCTTTTTTATATAATGTTTATTTAACTAGGAACATTAAGTGAAACTGAAATAAATTTAGATTTGATATAAAAAATGTGAGGTCTATACATATACATATATATATATATATATATATATATATATATATATGATGCAAAATATAATTTTGAAATATTTGGGGTTGGCAAGATATTTTTAGACCTTAAGGCTGCATTTATCAAAAAATACAATAAGCAATTTATTCCTGTGATAAAGCTTTTTGCATCATTACTCCAGTCTTCAGTGTCACATGATCACATGATCATTCTAATATGATGATTTGCTGCTCAAGAAACATTTATGATTATTATCAATGTTGAAAACAGTTGTGCTGCTTAATATTTTTGTGGAAACAATATATTTTCTCAGGATTCTTAGATCAATAGAAAGTTCAAAAGAACAGCATTTATTTGAACATAAATGTGTCCCTGGACCACAAAACCAGTCATAAGGGTCAATTTTTTGAAATTGAGATTTATACATAATCCGAAAGCTGAATAAATAAGCGCTCCACTGATGTATGGTTTGCTAGGATAGGACAATATTTGTCCGAGATACAACTATTTGAAAATCTGGAATCTGAAGGTGCAAAAAAATCTAAATATTGAGAAAATCGCCTTTAAAGTTGTCCAAATGAAGTCCTTAGCAATGCATATTACTACTAATAATACATTTTTTATATATTTACGGTAGAAATGTCTTCATGGAACATGATCTTTACTTAACATCCTAATAATTTTTGGCATAAAAGAAAAATGGTACACAAATATACGCGTGAGACTTATGACTGGTTTTGTGCTTCAGGGCCACAAATGTCTTACTGTCACTTTTGATAAATGTAATAAATTCTTGCTGAATAAAAGTATTAAGTTCTTCTTATTATTAAGACCCCAAACTTTTAAACAGTAGTGTATATAAATTATAATGCGTCTCAAAAAATGTAGATTGATATCTAATATTTTTAAATGTCAATACTGGTACACCCCAAGTTTGCGTTATAGGCCTAAAATAAAATCTGAAATTTTGTGTCTCAATGTATATACCAACGTACCAAGATCGAACTGGTCAGAACTGTTGCCACAAGTCTGTCTGACCTCTTCACTGTCCCACCCTAAAGGGTACAGGGCACATCCGGATCCGATCAGCAGCCCTGCAGAGAGACGAAACACACTATGAATGCAAAGACACCCAAAAGTACACAAGAAGTAGAACTAAGAGAGCTCACAAAGTTCCCGGCTGTGAGGAGGAGAGCGTGATATCTCTTGAAAAATAGATGATAGCCATGAAAGCCATAATAGCTTCATGCATTTTGTCATTGATATGAAAAGCTATTATTTGTTTTACTGCAAACAACGCAGGATCATTAGCTTGTTTTTTTCCCCATTTGACACAGATACTCTATCACGCGCAAATGCAAACACACACCTCCGCAGAGACGATAAAGCACAAATTTTGTTTTCATCTGGGCTCAAGATCCAAACAAGCCATGAAAATATGATAATGAATGCAGCAAGTAGCTTATTTATAAACGAGTTTCTTGGGAATTATTTCATATTTCCCCTTTTATGTTCTTACCAATTCAGCAAAAATAAACAGGCATGTAATTCCCACCAGAAATATATAAAACTACTGTTTCTTCGTGGCTCCTCCTCTCCAGTGAGCTCTAAATCCTTACCAGAATGTTTCCTAATAAAAAAACGAACTGCAAACCATGTGCCTTCATCTATCTTGATGCCTTCTATTATGGTTGCTAGTGTCAGTCTCTTTTTTCAGTGAATATTTTGTGATTATGACTTATATATTCAAATTATTATTTCATATTAATATTATTTGATATATTTTATATATATATACACCGATCAGGCATAACATTATGACCACTGACAGTTGAAGTGAATAACACTGATTATCTCTTCATCACGGCACCTGTTATTAGGCAGCAAGTGAACATTTTGTCCTCAAAGTTGATGTGTTAGAAGCAGGAAAAATGGGCAAGCGTAAGGATTTGACAAGGGCCAAATTGTGATGGCTAGACGACTGGGTCAGAGCATCTCCAAAACTGCAGCTCTTGTGGGGTGTTCCCGGTCTGCAGTGGTCAGTATCTATCAAAAGTGCTCCAAGGAAGGAACAGTGGTGAACCGGCGACAGGGTCATGGGCGGCCAAGGCTCATTGATGCACGTGGGGAGCGAAGGCTGGCCCGTGTGGTCCGATCAAACAGATGAGCTACTGTAGCTCAAATTGCTCAAGAAGTTAATGCTGGTTCTGATAGAAAGGTGTCAGAATACACAGTGCATCGCAGTTTGTTGCGTATGAGGCTGCATAGCCGCAGACCAGTCAGGGTGCCCATGCTGACCCCTGTCCACTGCCGAAAGCGCCAACAGTGGGCACGTGAGCATCAGAACTGGACCACGGAGCAATGGAAGAAGGTGGCCTAGTCTGGTCTGATGCTTAATGTTATGCTAGGAAACCTTGGGTCCTGCCATCCATGTGGATGTTACTTTGACACGTACCACCTACCTAAGCATTGTTACAGACCATGTACACCCTTTCATGGAAACGGTATTCTCTGGTGATACATGGAGGCCCCACCTTGCAACTTACAGGACTTAAAGGATCTGCTGCTAACATCTTGGTGCCAGATACCACAGCACACCTTCAGGGGTCTAGTGGAGTCCATGCCTCGACGGGTCAGGGCTGTTTTGGCAGCAAAAGCGGGACCAACACAATATTAGGAAGGTGGTCATAATGTTATGCCTGATCAGTGTACCTTTCAGTGCTTCAGATCTTATCAGTGAGGGAAAGTGACATAATTTCCTGTATCTTACATAGTTGTGGTAGATAACTCCACCAATTTAAAGGCAAAGTATGGTACGGTAGATTTATGGACACATGTTTATAAGATAAAAGTTATTTTTAAACAATTTAATGTTGTAGAATTAGGAAAATTACTATTTAGGGAAGAAAAGTAAAATAAAATATTTTGATTACACAATGATACATGATGGAAAAAAAATACACTGACTAATTCAGCTATATAAGACACTTTTTACAGAAAATATTATATTTTTGTGGCCTGTAACATGAGTAACAAATAATTAAATAATTAAAAATATAACCATTTGAAAAAAGCAGTAAAAAAATAATGACTTTGGACACCAAATGTACCTGCAATTATAGAATCACCCTTATATATATATATTTATATATATATATATATGAGAGAGAGAGAGGGAGAGAGAGATTATATGAAAATAAGTAGATATACAGACTTTGATATATAGATATAGATATATGACTTTGCCGTGTCTAGCAGTGTGCATGAAACACATATTTAGCAGCTAGTGCTGTTGTGTGCATACTGTGTGTGTCATGTAATGTTTGGTTCTCTTTGTGTCTGGTTACAAATGATGGGTGTGTGATCATCTCATGTTGTCTGTGCCGAATTGTTGTTGTCTGAGATAATGAAAGGACAGAGGACTGAACACAAAGGACACTCCCACACTGCCGTGCAAGCTAAAGCCCATAACAAAGTTTATTTTTGGAATGACGTACTTCCATTTGTAATTAATGTCATGGACATTCTTTGATATAAAAAAAGCCTAGATTCTGGCATTAGTATCCCAGAATCGCTCCTTGTTAGACCTTACAAAACTTTTGTCTTTAAAATTCATCAAATGTCTCCTTTCCCCTGCATCCATTCAAGCACGCCTGAAAATCCATTATATTGAGTCAGGCACTTATAAAAATGACATTCCACTTCAGAGTTCACAACGGCAAAGGAATACAGAGGGAAGGGAAATAACCTTTCATGAGGCAATCAGAGAAGTTATGAATGAGTAATCGATGAGTTGATATCGGGCAAGTTATTATATATGTGAGAACATGAAAAGAATGGCAACTTATGCAGAAATTAACTTTATGGATTGCAGCGCCATACTCATATCACCCGGGGTCGAGAAAAAAACAAAAAACAAACGCAGGTTGTTGTCCAGCTATGGGCTTCTGGTAGCACTGTGTTTTCAAAGTCATATTACCACAAGCATCAGGAAAGTGCATACTAGGGATGTGCCAGAAGCCGAATGCCTAATTTGGAAAGGCACAGAAAATGAATAGCTCATTCTACAGAGCCCCCAAAGAGACATGGATATAGTTGTGAGACAACGCAAAAGCAATGGAAAAAATATGAGATGGGAGGAAAAAATATATTTCATCACTGTCCCTTTAGAGGCTTCGTAGAATGCATTATTTCCTTTCCAAATTCTGTATTCGGCTTCAGGAACATACCTAGTGCATACTAATTCAAGTTAATTTTAATCAAAGTGTGTGCACTAAAATATAAAAGTGCTCTAGAAAACTAGTGTACACTTCATATATACTACAAAACAGAATGCACTAGGTAATGCTTACTACAAATATGTACTACACAACTAGACTGAACTAGGCACTATGCACTACAAAACAAGTATGCACTAGGTAGCATTCAGAATAAATATGTACTACACAACTAGACTGAACTAGGCACTATGCACTACAAAACAAGTATGCACTAGGTAGCATTCACAGCAAATATGTACTACACAGCTACACTGAACTCGGCACTATGCACTACAAAACAAGTATGCACTAGGTAGCATTCACAACAAATATGTACTACACAACTAGACTGAACTAGCCACTATGCACTACAAAACAAGTATGCACTAGGTAGCATTCACAACAAATATGTACTACACAGCTACACTGAACTCGGCACTATGCACTACAAAACAAGTATGTGCTAGGTAGCATTCACAACAAATATGTACTACACAACTAGACTGAACTCGGCACTATGCACTACAAAACAAGTATGTGCTAGGTAGCATTCACAACAAATATGTACTACACAACTAGACTGAACTAGGCACTATGCACTATGCACTACAAAACCAGTATGCACTAGGTAGAATTCACAACAAATATGTACTACACAGCTACACTGAACTAGGCACTATGCACTACAAAACAAGTATGCGCTAGGTAGAATTCACAACAAATATGTACTACACAACTAGACTGAACTAGGCACTATGCACTACAAAACAAGTATGCACTAGGTAGCATTCAGAATAAATATGTACTACACAACTAGACTGAACTAGGCACTATGCACTACAAAACAAGTATGCACTAGGTAGCATTCACAACAAATATGTACTACACAACTAGACTGAACTAGGCACTATGCACTACAAAACAAGTATGCACTAGGTAGCATTCACAACAAATATGTACTACACAAGACTGAACTTGGCACTATGCACTACAAAACAAGTATGTGCTAGGTAGCATTCACAACAAATATGTACTACACAACTAGACTGAACTAGGCACTATGCACTACAAAACATGTATGCACTAGATAGCATTCAAAACAAATATGTACTACACAACTAGACTGAACTAGGCACTATGCACTACAAAACAAGTATGCACTAGGTAGCATTCACAACAAATATGTACTACACAGCTACACTGAACTAGGCACTATGCACTACAAAACAAGTATGCACTAGGTAGCATTCACAACAAATATGTACTACACTACAAAACAAGTATGCACTACACAACAAGACTGAACTTGGCACTATGCACTACAAAACAAGTATGCACTAGGTAGCATTCAGAATAAATATGTACTACACAACTAGACTGAACTAGGCACTATGCACTATGCACTACAAAACAAGTATGCACTAGGTAGCATTCACAACAAATATGTACTACACAGCTACACTGAACTAGGCACTATGCACTACAAAACAAGTATGCACTAGACAGCATTCAAAACAAATATGTACTACACAACTAGACTGAACTAGGCACTATGCACTACAAAACAAGTATGCACTAGGTAGCATTCACAACAAATATGTACTACACAGCTACACTGAACTCGGCACTATGCACTACAAAACAAGTATGCACTAGGTAGCATTCACAACAAATATGTACTACACAGCTACACTGAACTCGGCACTATGCACTACAAAACAAGTATGCACTAGGTAGCATTCACAACAAATATGTACTACACAACTAGACTGAACTAGCCACTATGCACTACAAAACAAGTATGCACTAGGTAGCATTCACAACAAATATGTACTACACAGCTACACTGAACTCGGCACTATGCACTACAAAACAAGTATGCACTAGGTAGCATTCACAACAAATATGTACTACACAACTAGACTGAACTAGCCACTATGCACTACAAAACAAGTATGTGCTAGGTAGCATTCACAACAAATATGTACTACACAACTAGACTGAACTCGGCACTATGCACTACAAAACAAGTATGTGCTAGGTAGCATTCACAACAAATATGTACTACACAACTAGACTGAACTAGGCACTATGCACTATGCACTACAAAACCAGTATGCACTAGGTAGAATTCACAACAAATATGTACTACACAGCTACACTGAACTAGGCACTATGCACTACAAAACAAGTATGCGCTAGGTAGAATTCACAACAAATATGTACTACACAGCTACACTGAACTCGGCACTATGCACTACAAAACAAGTATGCACTAGGTAGCATTCACAACAAATATGTACTACACAACTAGACTGAACTAGCCACTATGCACTACAAAACAAGTATGCACTAGGTAGCATTCACAACAAATATGTACTACACAGCTACACTGAACTCGGCACTATGCACTACAAAACAAGTATGCACTAGGTAGCATTCACAACAAATATGTACTACACAACTAGACTGAACTAGCCACTATGCACTACAAAACAAGTATGTGCTAGGTAGCATTCACAACAAATATGTACTACACAACTAGACTGAACTCGGCACTATGCACTACAAAACAAGTATGTGCTAGGTAGCATTCACAACAAATATGTACTACACAACTAGACTGAACTAGGCACTATGCACTATGCACTACAAAACCAGTATGCACTAGGTAGAATTCACAACAAATATGTACTACACAGCTACACTGAACTAGGCACTATGCACTACAAAACAAGTATGCGCTAGGTAGAATTCACAACAAATATGTACTACACAACTAGACTGAACTAGGCACTATGCACTACAAAACAAGTATGCACTAGGTAGCATTCAGAATAAATATGTACTACACAACTAGACTGAACTAGGCACTATGCACTACAAAACAAGTATGCACTAGGTAGCATTCACAACAAATATGTACTACACAACTAGACTGAACTAGGCACTATGCACTACAAAACAAGTATGCACTAGGTAGCATTCACAACAAATATGTACTACACAAGACTGAACTTGGCACTATGCACTACAAAACAAGTATGTGCTAGGTAGCATTCACAACAAATATGTACTACACAACTAGACTGAACTAGGCACTATGCACTACAAAACAAGTATGCACTAGGTAGCATTCAGAATAAATATGTACTACACAACTAGACTGAACTAGGCACTATGCACTACAAAACAAGTATGCACTAGATAGCATTCAAAACAAATATGTACTACACAACTAGACTGTTCTAGGCACTATGCACTACAAAACAAGTATGCACTAGGTAGCATTCACAACAAATATGTACTACACAGCTAGACTGAACTCGGCACTATGCACTACAAAACAAGTATGCACTAGATAGCATTCAAAACAAATATGTACTACACAACTAGACTGAACTAGGCACTATGCACTACAAAACAAGTATGCACTAGGTAGCATTCACAACAAATATGTACTACACAACTAGACTGAACTAGGCACTATGCACTACAAAACAAGTATGCACTAGGTAGCATTCACAACAAATATGTACTACACAACAAGACTGAACTTGGCACTATGCACTACAAAACAAGTATGCACTAGGTAGCATTCAGAATAAATATGTACTACACAACTAGACTGAACTAGGCACTATGCACTATGCACTACAAAACAAGTATGCACTAGGTAGCATTCACAACAAATATGTACTACACAACTAGACTGAACTAGGCACTATGCACTACAAAACAAGTATGCGCTAGGTAGAATTCACAACAAATATGTACTACACAACTAGACTGAACTAGGCACTATGCACTACAAAACAAGTATGGACTAGACAGCATTCAAAACAAATATGTACTACACAACTAGACTGAACTAGGCACTATGCACTACAAAACAAGTATGCACTAGGTAGCATTCACAACAAATATGTACTACACAACAAGACTGAACTAGGCACTATGCACTACAAAACAAGTATGCACTAGGTAGCATTCACAACAAATATGTACTACACAGCTACACTGAACTAGGCACTATGCACTACAAAACAAGTATGCACTAGGTAGCATTCAGAATAAATATGTACTACACAACTAGACTGAACTAGGCACTATGCACTATGCACTACAAAACAAGTATGCACTAGGTAGCATTCACAACAAATATGTACTACACAGCTACACTGAACTAGGCACTATGCACTACAAAACAAGTATGCACTAGGTAGCATTCACAACAAATATGTACTACACAACAAGACTGAACTTGGCACTATGCATTACAAAACAAGTATGCACTAGGTAGCATTCAGAATAAATATGTACTACACAACTAGACTGAACTAGGCACTATGCACTACAAAACAAGTATGCACTAGGTAGCATTCAGAATAAATATGTACTACACAACAAGACTGAACTTGGCACTATGCACTACAAAACAAGTATGCACTAGGTAGCATTCAGAATAAATATGTACTACACAACTAGACTGAACTAGGCACTATGCACTACAAAACAAGTATGCACTAGGTAGCATTCACAACAAATATGTACTACACAACTAGACTGAACTAGGCACTATGCACTACAAAACAAGTATGCACTAGATAGCATTCAAAACAAATATGTACTACACAACTAGACTGAACTAGGCACTATGCACTACAAAACAAGTATGCACTAGGTAGCATTCAGAATAAATATGTACTACACAACTAGACTGAACTAGGCACTATGCACTACAAAACAAGTATGCACTAGGTAGCATTCAGAATAAATATGTACTACACAACTAGACTGAACTAGGCACTATGCACTACAAAACAAGTATGCACTAGGTAGCATTCACAACAAATATGTACTACACAACTAGACTGAACTAGGCACTATGCACTACAAAACAAGTATGCACTAGATAGCATTCAAAACAAATATGTACTACACAACTAGACTGAACTAGGCACTATGCACTACAAAACAAGTATGCACTAGGTAGCATTCACAACAAATATGTACTACACAACAAGACTGAACTTGGCACTATGCACTACAAAACAAGTATGCACTAGGTAGCATTCAGAATAAATATGTACTACACAACTAGACTGAACTAGGCACTATGCACTACAAAACAAGTATGCACTAGGTAGCATTCAGAATAAATATGTACTACACAACAAGACTGAACTTGGCACTATGCACTACAAAACAAGTATGCACTAGGTAGCATTCAGAATAAATATGTACTACACAACTAGACTGAACTAGGCACTATGCACTACAAAACAAGTATGCACTAGGTAGCATTCACAACAAATATGTACTACACAACTAGACTGAACTAGGCACTATGCACTACAAAACAAGTATGCACTAGATAGCATTCAAAACAAATATGTACTACACAACTAGACTGAACTAGGCACTATGCACTACAAAACAAGTATGCACTAGGTAGCGTTCAGAATAAATATGTACTACACAACTAGACTGAACTAGGCACTATGCACTATGCACTACAAAACAAGTATGCACTAGGTAGCATTCACAACAAATATGTACTACACAACAAGACTGAACTTGGCACTATGCACTACAAAACAAGTATGCACTAGGTAGCATTCAGAATAAATATGTACTACACAACTAGACTGAACTTGGCACTATGCACTACAAAACAAGTATGCACTAGGTAGCATTCACAACAAATATGTACTACACAACTAGACTGAAATATGCACTACAAAACAAGTATGCACTAGGTAGCATTCACAACAAAAAAATGCATTACAAATGCAGCATATCACAAGTAGAGTGCACAACAAAAATAGCATGCATTGCATTAGTAAGTCTACATTACAAAATAAATAACTATGCATAAAAACGAATGTGCACTCAGTAGTGTGCATTATAAAACCTGACTAGTCGCAGATGTGCATGTGAGTAATGTATACCAGATCTGAACAGATTTAGCAGCAGCGGAGCTCAGAATCTGAGGAACCCAATGGGAATTTTGCTTTAACTTAAAAAAAAATGGATCCAAGGAACAAAGTGAAGAAAACAGTGGAAAGTTTGAATCAGATAATGATCCCATGAAATGGCATGCGTGTGTGTTTACTTCATATGTGTTTGAATAACAGGACGAAAAGGGCAACCATTATGTACTGGGCAAAGTCTCTTATCTGCAGCTGCTATACATTTTGAGGAAATCAAGTATAAAGATGCATCAAAACTGCTTAAGTATGTGTGTGAGAGAGAAGCAGGAGAACAGAATCCAGCACAGGAGACGCTACTTCTGAGCATCTCGTCTCTAAGGATTCTCATGTTGCTCACATATAAAGATCAAGCTCTAACCTGAAACCCATAATCCTGTTTTAAACCCTCATCTAAACACAATACTCTGCCTGCATGGAGAGTGGCAGGGTTTTGAATTTTCATTCAGGCCACAAAAACAGTGATCAACTTCAATTTTCTCACTCTCATGTCACATGTGTTGCTTTCAGAACCCTGACATGGAATGAGTAGGCTTGTATCAAGTGGATTAGTATTAGTTTGTCATGTAAGAAAAATGGGTTTACCTCATCATTTTATTTGAGAGAAAACCTTTTAATTTACTAGCTAACTAGCTATGTTTCCATCCAAAGTTGTGAATTTAACTTGTGCGCAAAATTGGAATATCCCATAAAACATGCATTCAAGAGAACAAAATCGTCACTTCATGGGAAATTGGTGCAAAATATCGGTAATAAAAATGGAAGTTGCTGCAATCAGGGAAGAAACCGTGGCTCTTTTTTCCTACATAATAAATGACTCGGAGCGCGTAGTCAAAACGCAATAAACGCTGTCTTGTTATATTGCGTTCGAATGTCTAGTGTTTGGGAACGCAATCATGTGAGACACTTCTGGAAGGTCATTATACCAAATCATTCTGATCACAGACTTTGGCTCAGGCATTTGAGAAACCAACATTTGAGATGCTGTGCAATGAAACTGGTCCGCTGGTTAGTCCCGATATCCAATCACATCCTCTACTGAGGCAAAGTCATGTGAGTTTAAAAATGTATCCGCCTCAACTGAGCATTAAAGTTTAAAGTTTGAATTTTGAAGGCAATAAAGTCTCACAAAAACAGATTAACATGCTCTTAGCATGATTTAGCACAATGCTAGCATGATTTAGCATGTTGCTAGCATGATTTAGCATGTTGCAAGCATGATTTAGCATATTGTTAGCATGTTCCTAACTTGATTTAACACATTCCTAGCATGATTTAGCACATTGCTAGCATGATTAACATGTTGCTAACATGTTGCTAGCTTGATTTAGTATATTGCTGGCATGATTTAACATGTTAACATGATTTAGCACATTGGTAATGTGTTGCTAGCATAATTTAACATGTTGTTATCACAATTTAGCATGTTGCTTGCATGATTGAACACATTGTTAGCATGATTTACCACATTGCCAGCATGTTGTTAACATGATTTAGCATTTTGTTATCATGATTTAACATGTTGTTCATGTTGTTAGCATGAATTAGCATCTTGCTAGCATGATTTTACATGTTGTTAACATGATTAGCATTGTTGCGTTAATGATTTAACATGATTTACCACACTGTCAACATGATTTAACATGTTGCTAGCATTTTGAAATGTTAG